>JAKOGI010000077.1:360000-737500 GCA_029747015.1 Carnegiea gigantea
TAAGTTTGCTCCATATATTTTCCTATTTTTCATTTTTTTGGTAGAACAAAGGCTAGTAATATAATTAGAAGGAAAATCTTACCCGCAATCTATTTTATTCAAATAATTCATCATGCGGCTGAAAAAAGATAAATTTATTATAATAATTTCGTTAGCTATGAGTGAGCATATTTTTTTATATTCAGCGTTAAACTCTGTGGAATATTATTCTAAATTTTTTTTGTAATTCCCAATCCATCTTTTTAGACCACAACTTTATTTATTTATTTTGATCAGGAGATATCATAGAAAACAACCCGTGCGTATGTAGGGGAACCTCAATTTTCTATGTTCAACACTTTGAGCAAGCCAGAGCAAGACTTCTCTCCGGGAACCTTCGGCTATCTCCAACTTTAAATAGACTCAAATCCTTGGAATTATCTGATGTTGGGCGTTAAAAAAATTAAAGCAACTTTTACCAAAGCATAACATTATTTTCTTTCATTTCTGGGTCTCATACTAAGCGAGAGGGTAATTGAGTCGCTCACTCATGAACTCATCTTCAACTTTTTGAAGTGGGTGAGAGACTTTGGATCGAAGAGGGATTGGATCGTCTCTTAGACCTGGTACCCAATGACTGCCACTGGTGTAAATTTCTTGATTCAAGTAATGACTAGTACCCCTGCTTTTCTTTGATTTAAAAAAAGCATTATTTTCATAATTTCTTTTTCCTTGTAATTACATACAAAGTATATTTCAAATGTGCAAAAGAAGAAAGAAAATCAATTGTAAAGTTATCCCATTTTTGTAAAAAATTCACCGCAAGTAATTATACAGATAAGATCCGTAGATCAAATAAAGTTAAAAAAATCTTATTTTCGCATATTTTCCTTTTCTTTACCTCTGAAAGTAGGAGATGCAATGGGATAGGTATGGGACGGGTTTAACCGTATCCTCACCTATACCCCTGTCATTTTCAAAATTAATATTCATACCTATATCCATTGGGTGTTATAAAACTATACTCATATCCATACCCGCTGGGTATAGTGGGTATGCGGGTTTTATTTGAATATATATAAAACAAAATGAATTAAACCCACTTTATACCCTAGCCAATATATCACATGAATATCAAGCTTCCAACAAACTATCATATCCATCAAATGCAAGTAAAAGTTTCCAAATTCGAGAAAAAAATTAACATTCGATAATTATAGTTTCTAACAAAATGTTCAACTAGAGTCTTGAATATAACATAACTCAAACCAACTAGCAAAATATCAAAGTCCAAGTAATAAACTAGAACTCTGAATAAACGGGCACAGGTTTTATATGGGGGAGGATATGATGCGGGTGTAGGGCGGGTATTGATGAAATTGATATAAGGCGGGTGTGAGCTATATCCTTACCCATATCCGTTTTAGTAATACCTACCCCATACCAATTGTTTTATCATTTTCATTACCCATACTCATACTCGTCAGAGCGAGTCTTAAGCGGGTACGAGTTTTTTGCTAGTCCTACTCCAACCTGCTCCAATTCACTCCAAACTGCTCGAACAAAAAAATAGAAGATGGGAGTCTATTCAAGCCCCTGGAAGTCTCGCTTGGCTTTGCTCGATAAACAACATCAAACGCAATTACGAGCCAAGCCTTGACCAAACCAGATTTGATTGAGCCGTGCTCGAACTTTGTCGAACCGTGACATTAATTTGTAATAAAGTAATATATAATTTTTAATGCCGTAATTTTAAAATATAATATACTAGTAATATTTCGCAACATTACGAGGTTACTTTGAAATTAATGGATCGGTTTGAAAATATAATGGAAGCAGGCTTGATATATCACACCTTTTTGTACGTAAATTGCATTAATGGGCTGGTTTAAAATTTAAAAAATTGCGAAAAAATATTAATCGTTATGTTGCATTGTTTTTGTAAATCTATTATCAACTAATATTATAGAAATGTAAAGTTTCAACATAGTTAATCATCAATAATCATAACATTTGAAGAATCGCGACAAACATACTCCAAAATGCTTCAACCTGCTTCAAACCTACTCTAACCTGATAATTACTAGTCAAACCCAGTCAAACCACTTCAATCTTATCCAACCTACTAACAACTATTCCAAAGCATCGAAGATGAACAGGTCCTTAGATGAAATTTGGACTCTTGTGACATAAAGTCAAAAGCGTAAAGGCTTAATTAAACTTTCATTTCCAATTGACACGTCAACTATTTAAAGCATCCCCAGCCAGCATTTTATTTTTTGAAACTCTATTCTGTCACGTCAGTAAAAAATCTAACTTTTTGAAACTCATGTTTCTTCACTTCTCCAACCCATGAAACTCCAACTTAAATCAATTAATAAAATATTTATAATGAACGCACCTTATAACACACAATCTTTATTTTGATAACTCAAATAATATTTTTTAGAAGAAAAAATAGAAAAAAATTAAAAAATACAAAAAATGACAGAAAATAGAGAAACGGGTGGCCGAATGCCTGCCCATTTTCCCACACGTGGCATATGTCAGACAAAGCAAGAGGCATGCG
This sequence comes from Carnegiea gigantea, assembly GCA_029747015.1. NCBI lineage: Eukaryota > Viridiplantae > Streptophyta > Magnoliopsida > Caryophyllales > Cactaceae > Carnegiea > Carnegiea gigantea. The sequence continues at coordinate 362,549 of JAKOGI010000077.1, forward strand.
GCACTTGACATGAGGAGCACGCATTCCCATTTTATATTCCTCTGCTGCGAATGCTCCTACTGGTATTTCCCGAATTATTTAAAACGGATTAGATGACGAGCATGTAAATTGTAAAGTCTAAACGGAGTCAGCAATCCATTTGAAAAAAAGAAAAAGAAAGGGTAAAGCAGCAAATAATGCAGTCGGCTCTATTGGAATTCTTCAAAGCTGGCTTGCCTGAAATGTCAATTTCATCCCCTCCAGTACTCACTTCTCACCTCCCTTGATTAGGACTGTCAAATAGATCAGGTTAGATTGAATTTATATTTATATTAAATTTAAATAGGTTGAGAAATTTTTTATCTAAACTTAATCCGTTTATTAAATGTATTTCTTGACCTGTGTCTATTTATTTTTTAAATGGATTGACGTAAATTTACCTATTAATCCATTCAATATAAAAGAGTCAGATTTAGATTATTTGATTATCCATTTACCCACTTAATATTTCCACTAAAGTATGATAATGGAACATTATAAACCATTTTGTAAGTTCACTATATCATCATAACTCAACCGTTGTCCATGATCTCCAAGAGCTACGATCCAAAACATAGATCGACATATTAAACCATACTTTTTCACAATTTTTTCTCAAAAAATAAACGGTAATTGGACAAACGAGTCGACCTATTAACCTGATTAATTAAACGAGTCAAATAAATATTTTTTCGTGTCAAAATTCTTAATCTAAATAAAATCTGATTAATTAAACAAATTAAATATATTAATCTGTTTAATTAAATAAGTTAAAAATCTTCATCTAAATTTACTTAATTTTACGTTCGATTTGGATCGATAATGATGTCGTGCCAAACTTTTGATAACCCACCCTACCCTTGACCCTTCGGATAGGACAGGCCACAGGGGCTGAATTTGGAAATTCCTTGTACTTTTCTCGCCTACTCAAATTCCTGCTTTTTTTCTCTGTCCTGTTTCCCCTTTCTACTCTGATCCATCACCAAGGTGACGGACTTCTTTCTTGTCTCTCAAGCTTCGCTTTCACTCTTTAATTCTGCTCTCTACTTGTAATCTGTGAACTCTATTCAATGCGTTTCTTCTTTGAATTTTTACGTGAAATTGCATGAGTTTAGGTTTTGTTTTATGCTGATTTCAACTGTAAACCACTGCCTGTGATTTTCGCTGAGTTGCTTCCAGCTAGTTTCTCAATTTTCGTTGGGATGATTGCTCGAATTCTTTTAATTTTTCGTACTTTAAGTTCATCGAATACGAATCGCATCCATTTGGTGTCGAATTTTCTCCTAATTACTGAATTGGAGTTGAATCTCATTGGTAGGCTTGAAGTCGAAGATGAGCCGCTGAATTCTCATTTGCGTTAATTTGAGGTTGTTGCGTTGCTTGACCAATTTAGATAATGTGATAAATATCTTGCCGTGTTCTCATTCAAGTCAGACATCGTGCTCATGCTCAGCTCATTGCATCGCTGTACAGCGAGCGAGGTTGCGTGGGCTGGCAGAAGCCCTAGATGGTCAAAATGACTTTTCTAACATTTGTTTAAGTACAAATTTTCATCTTTTTAAGTTTCGGACAATTCAAGTTTGAATTTGATTTGTGGTTCTTCCTGTGCTTCTGGTTGTCTTTGTCAAGGAATTGTCATTGGCTGAGTGGTTCTAGTCTAACCTTAATAATCATGTGATCTCGTTGTCAATTGTCTACCTTTCTATTGCTTGGGCCCTGTTCTCTTTGTTTTGGCATGATACATGCCTTTCCACAAAATATCCTTTCCCATTAGTGGATCAATATCTGGGTAATAAGGCTTCTATGTTGATTAGTTCACTGTTGAGCAAGCATAATTTGCTCCTATATTATTGTCTCTCTCTCTCTCTTGGGTTGTTGAACGACTGGAGGAAGGAGTTGGAAACTGAAATCTGTCATCAATTGTGCTCATTTAGTTAGTGTTCAGGATTTGGTACTCTATATTCTTGGTGCTTTTTGTTGATTATGGTGCTATGAAAGTCAGTCACCTCATTTTCTTTATTGTGTTTTTACCTAGTCTGGTTGTTCCATGCTTCTTACAATGACTAAACTTCACAGAAATTTTAAACAACAGCGCCCCACTTTTGAACTTCCTGACATTTTATAATCCTAATTAATTTTGCTGACTATCCCCTTTAAAATTTTAAGGATTTTGAGCAGAATTGTGAAAAATTTTTCGAGTTAATGGTGTCCCAGAACACCAATACTTCAAGTCAGCTGCCTAACATGGGCTAAGAAAATACCAAGTATTGAGGATATCTTCTTAAATTCCAGTTTATGATCTTTGTGCAAGGAGCAACTTTTTGGATATGTGGAAATGATTTAGATAATTAGATGCCCAGAAATAGGATATACGAAGTGTTGAGGAATGCATATATCATAAATCATTAGATGCCCAGAAATAGGATGTACGAAGTGTTGAGGAATGCAGATATCTTCCCACCCTCTAGTTCTCTGCCCAAAAGTTTAAGCAATACCTGTCATGCTTATGGATCGCCTCAGTAGTGGATTATGGAATGAGATGTGGGTTAGCCACTGGCACTAATTTATTCGATTTGGGATCGCATTAAGTGGATCAAAGCAGGAATAAGGATTGTAGGGCATTTGAGTTTTCAAGCTGTGTATGGCTGGGATAGCTGAACATGTCTAGTGATTATTGAAATGCAGAAGTGAAATGTTGATTTTTTGGTTCTTTTATGCTCTCGTTCATGAGGCCATATGAAGAAAATATTACTTATGAGACCATACAAAGTAAATTTTTTTCTTCTTACTTTCCTGGCCTGTCAATTGAAGTAGATGCTTGAAAGCTGAGTAAGGTGTCCTGGAGAGCTATAGGACAAATTAGTCATTGTGCCTAGATAATTTTCTTTGCTTTTTATGGGTGTGTACGAGATATCTTCTGCAGTAAGTATTTATTTGTGAAGAGGATGAACTCTATGTGCCTATACAATTATTTTCTTTCAGTTCTATGTTGTTGAGTCTGGTAAATGTGGGAATTAGCCGTACCACTTTGTTTCTGGTAGCAGAATTGGTCCTTCTCTTTTTACTTCTAGAGGCCCTCGTAAAGCATGATGTTGCTTTTGTGTTGCTTACAGAACTTAACCATGGGACAAGCCTTGGGATGTGTTCAAGTGGGTCAGTCAACTGTGGCTATTAGAGAGACATTTGGAAAGTTTGATGATGTGCTTGAGCCTGGTTGTCACTGTCTTCCGTGGTGCCTTGGAAGTCAGATAGCTGGTCACCTCTCCTTGCGTGTGCAGCAACTTGATGTTCGTTGTGAAACCAAAACTAAGGTTTGTATAATTGTGTCTTTATGTGACGTCTTCAGCAAGTCTCATGTTTGTGTCAATGTGTCTCTGGTTACCTGAATTCTATTTATGTTCAAACTCATGTCTGTTGTGAAACTAAAGGCGTGTTCTATGATTATGTGACCTGAAAGAATTGCATCAGCAACAACAGTTTGGACTGTCCGGAAATTTTGTTTTCCTTTGGTTGTCATGTGCTTGTTTATAAATGCGCCTGACAGTAATTTGTGGCTGAATATGATATAATGGATAAATCCTTCAATCCAAAAACAAATAGCGGATTCGTGGACTCGCACTTTTTGGGAAGAAAAAAATGTTCTTCCCTGATGAGGGTTTGCCGCCATTTTCTTTTGGGACAATGCATAATTCACATGTTAAGTTACAAAAATACGAAGACTAGGTTTTGAAAATTTCTGTACCAATTTTATGTGCATGTTGGACCCTAAAATTGCTCTGGATCCTCTTTTTTTTTTTTGGGTGTGGGTCCCCCCCCCCCCCCCCCCCCCCCCCCCCCCCCCCCCCAAAATGACCGAAGGAACTGAAATCATCTGTTATCTGCTTTTGTGATTTATGTTTAGCTAATCTCTGTTTGCTGATCATCTTCAGGATAATGTGTTTGTCACTGTGGTTGCGTCTGTGCAATACCGAGCATTGGCAGAAAAGGCTGCAGATGCCTTCTATAAGCTCAGCAACACCAGGGAACAAATCCAAGCCTATGTTTTTGATGGTAAGTATGCATGCCTTGGGTAATCTACAAGGATGTATAATGTGCATTAAAAGCTCAAGGACACTGGGAGAAATTAATCAGAATAAACTTGATCACATGAGATAGTGAAAATTGTTAGCTTGAACCCTTTTTTTGGGGTGCAATGAATTAAAGAACTGTAATTTTACATTGTCATGGGTTGGCAGTCTGTCTTTCTGTTATGCTAATCTGCATTTTTTATCTCTGCAGTTATCCGTGCCAGTGTTCCAAAATTACATCTCGATTCTGCATTCGAACAGAAAAATGATATTGCAAAAGCTGTTGAAGATGAGCTTGAGAAGGTAGCCCTGCTTTAAATAGGGTATGTGACTTTCTGCAAAGCACTGAATTGACATTGTAATGCCTTTCCTTTGTTGTGGATACGCAGGCCATGTCAGCCTACGGGTATGAGATAGTGCAAACTCTCATTGTGGACATTGAACCTGATGTGAACGTGAAGAGAGCAATGAATGAGATCAATGCAGGTACGTCATCTCTCTTGAATGACCTCTTTATCTCATTTACCAATGTCATCTTTCCAATGTTGCCTTAAAACAAACCTTGTTCAGCAGTACTGGAGATTTGGAGCACAACTCTAATTTATTGCCAACCACTTGTAATTGTAGCTGCTTTGATGGTTATCCATTATTGAAAGTTGAATGCCAGACATAGAATAATGTTGGCATTAGATGACTTCGGCATAAAGTTTGGACTATCTGATCACAAGGTCAAATCATCTTGATCTAAGTTCTTTTCTAATTCATGGCAGCTGCCAGACTGAGAGTGGCTGCAAATGAGAAGGCTGAGGCGGAAAAAATACTACAAATCAAGAGAGCTGAAGGAGAGGCGGAGTCTAAATACCTCGCAGGGCTTGGTATAGCTCGGCAGCGTCAGGCTATTGTTGATGGGCTGAGGGACAGTGTTCTGAACTTTTCTGAGAACGTGCCGGGCACCACTGCCAAGGATGTCATGGACATGGTTCTAGTGACTCAGTATTTTGACACGATGAGGGAGATTGGTGCATCATCGAAGTCCTCTTCTGTGTTCATTCCTCATGGGCCAGGAGCTGTTAAAGACATCGCTTCTCAAATCAGGGATGGCCTCCTTCAGGGAAACACGATGCAGCGAGATTGAGGCTCCTGGCCTAATATGCTGTCAACGAGATGTAATTTCCAGTCTGCAGTTGAATGTGAGTATCTTGGGTTAGCAGAGAATAATGGGTAGATTTCTGTTGGGATTTGTTTACATTTGTTCATATATGAAATACTTATTTATGTGGTGTGGTAAATCGTAGGGTATCTTGATTTGGTGTGTTTTAAGGAATACGTAGAAATTATGCAGCTTTTCATGGAGTTCCATACAGTTTATTCCAGATCTCTCTTTTTGTTCTCTTTTTTTGGGACGGGGGGGTGCCGAGGGATGTGGTTGGTGAAATTTTGTGTTGTCCTCTGTCGTAAAAGATATGCTATTGTTAATTTGAACTGTTCCCAGAGTCCTTTGATCATTCTACATTTCTACCTATGAAGTGCCACTTTTAGGACAACTGAAAAATCTCATTTTTGAGAAATTTCTTCTAATAGACTAGAGCAAAGCCCATCACTACTATTGTGTACTTAAACTAGATGGGCAACGTTGCGTAAGTACTAAGCACCCCCCCCCCCCCAAAAAAAAAAAACCACCAAAAATTAAAAAAAACATAGGGAGGTCAAAAACCTCTCCATGCCAATTTAAGTTCAAGGAATCCTGACGAGAATTCAGGTTTTTAGTCTCTGCCAAAAGTCTCTCTCTAAGCAGGCCTGAAGATAGGGGGTCTTGTTTAGCCTTTTTGCCTTATTTCAGTGGGAACGTATTTGCAAATGAATAAGAAGATAGGAGGATCAGAAGTCTTATTTGCAAATGAATACGAAGATAGGAAGATCAGAAGTCTTATTTGCAAATGAATACAAAGATGGGAGGCTCAGAAGTCTTGAAGCGTCCGTTCGTTAGATTATCCTTCTAAATAAACAACAAAACGAGAAATGCCATAATTATCGAGAAAGAAATCGTCAATGAAAAAAATTATAATCTCCATATTGAAGAGTGAAAAGGACTCGCAATCTGCAGAAAAACAAAAAGGGCAACTGGTTCAACACCAGCTAAAATTATTTTTTACAATTGACCATCAACCGACACAAATTCAGCAAGCCTGTGAAATGCATTCCACACAGCTGTTACTAAAGTTTACACCTACTTATTTTCCCCCTACCAGAGACTACTCACGAAGCTCATATTTCAGTCCACAGAGGTGTGAGCATTCAAGGCTTAAGAGCCACAGCCAATCCGAGCTTAGCACTCTTCTCAATGGCGCGAGTGTCCACCTCTCCAGAGAGGGTGACGAGCGATTTAGGGCGCCATTCGTGCTGGATGAGTGCACTTGCCTTCCCGTAGTTGTTAACCCGAGCCTTGACTAGAGTCAGTGGATCCAAAGCATGTTGAGTACCAATTGTGAGGGTATTCTCATTGCTTGAGAAGCTGTGGCTCAGCTCCGCACCAACGGCAGTGTTGGTGAGAGGGCTCACTGTGTGGTAGTAAGAAGCATTCAAGGTATCACCTTTGTCATTCCTGCAACATTCAAATGCCCTCACTGTCTCAGAACTCCTGGTCTCCTTCCATAATAATCAAAGAAAGGATTTGGAGGGTGGGATGCAAACACATCACAGCATTAAAGTATCGTAACACAATTCAAATTCCAAGGGAAAAGGGCAAATGGCATAAGCTGCTAAATCATGCACAGAATTTCTTTCCCTCCAACTATTTCCTTTGCTCTCAATGCATAGGTATAAATAGCATGGATAATGTCATGTACAGCATAGCAAAAGCCACTTACACATTTAAAGATGCAATGAGGTCAGATTTGGTAATGCTCAGACCCGCATTACACTTGGTAAAATTGCCAGAAGCTGTGTCAAATGAAAGGTCAGTGCCCAAAGAAAGAGTGTCGTTTCCAACCACACCAGAGAAGTTTACAATTGGATTTGCTGTCAAACCAATGCCGGTGCTAATGCCGGCATACTCATGAAGGTACTGGAGTTCAACCTGATAACATGACAAGATCTCAAGTATTAGGACACGCTTCTCAGATCTCAGGTATCTTACTGAACAGTTCAAAGGGTTTTAGGCAGCAATACTGCAAGAAATATGAAAATTAAAAATGAGGCACTGTCTTACCTTGCCAGATCTCTGATCAGGCACAATAAAGCTAAAAATAGCCTTCAAGCCAGGAGCAGGCTCATCAACTGTAATTGTGGTGAAAAGCTACACGAACACCAAAAAAGAGGTGAGGAAAAAAAAAACTCAGGTATTACTGAAAAACTCTACATACAAGATCCCATGATCAACCAAAGAGACACTATTTCCCAACTACCATAAAATCTTGAACAATGGCTAATTGGCTACTGGCAGTTACATTGAGCAACTACTTACATTGGAGTTAGTATCAACTTTAATATCAGTGGTGATGTTCTTGTTTGTCAGCTTAGTGCTCACATCTGCCAAAAATAGCTCACCCTTTTTCACACCAGTAGAAGTGATAGCCTGTGATGCATCCAAAGTTGAAAATCAGTAGGCGACAAAGAAGTCAGTCATGAAAATCATTAGATGGGAATTTCCGTCCAGAAGTGAAATCAATATGTTCCAGTTATGCATGCCTGTGAATTCAACATCACTGATATAGTGTAATAATAATGATACGTGAACTTATGATAGATCTATCACACTTCATCAATTGAACTCAAGCCTCATGCAAACCCCCCCCCCCCAAAAAAAAGAAAAAGAAAACCCATCAAGGCACACTGCCAAGAGTTAGGGAACACAAAGTCCTTCACGAGAGATTCATTCTGTCTTCTTTAGGCATATATAAGATCAACTCTCATTAACAATGCTGGGGCAAGATAATGGAGTTAATCAAGTCTGTAGTTTATATAAGTGGCAGGGTCATGCACTCTGATTTGGCTGCAACTCACCAAGGAGTATCAAGAGTTTGAAACAGATATCCGTGCTGGGTTCAGCCAATTTCTAAAAATACTGTGTGTTTTAAGTCTAAAACGAAGAGTTTATGAGTGTGTCAACTGGAGACAATATGAACACTCCACTCGAAGTGATGCAGTCTTGCACATTAAACTCTCAATCTTCCATTTACTTGCCTCATCAAATCATCACAAGTAAACTAAGCTAAATAGAAGAGATTAACATGAATGTCAAAGACTACAAATCATACATAACACGCACCAAAGAAACAAATTATAGATAAGCAATAGTAAAGCAACAGGAGTTGAATATTGCTGTGGCATTAAATAGAGCAGCTATGAATATCTCACACATACGTGTACAGTACAGGGCTTAATCCAGCCACCGTCCAAGAATTTAAACTTTCGGCTTGAACTGAACGGAGCAGGTGGCAAAACAATATCTGGGCATTAACCACTGAACACAGACAACTCAATGAAACAGAGAACGCATGTACCAGAAACTTATGCAACATACAATCCCAAACAATTTGTTCCCAAACACCAAAATTACAACAAAATCTAAAGAATTCAACAACCAAAACAACCCCTAGGCTTCAAGAATTCATCATTTTCTCCAGCTAAATGCTTCACGAATGACCATTGTCCCATCAAACGCATAGTTACAAGGAACCAAGCATTCAAAGTCCTAACCGAATACTATACCTAACAGCAATAAATGCATCATTCTCCACCACAAAAACCTTCAATTACATTTGTGAAATCCACCATTTCCCAAAAAATTGATTGAATACTCACAACAACCTCATAGTAAACAACTAATACAAGCCAAATCAACCAAAATGTAAGATTATAACCAAAAACGGAGGGCTTACGACGCCATTGGAGGTGAAAGTGGTTAGGGTGAATTTGTGGTCGCTTTGGTAATCCCTGTAAAGAAGATCTACAAGAACACAACACATCAGACGCCCATAAAATTAGAACAACAATTATCAAACAATCCAAGACAAAGATAACTGAAATTCTTGAAGAACAAACTTTGTAGGGATTTGAATTCCAAGGAATCAATACCTCTGGCTTTCTTGCCGATGTCAGAGTAAAGTCCGGGACCCTTCACCATTTCCTCAGTCTAGGGTTTGAATTTTGAAAAGAGAAAAAGGAGGAGGTTAGAGAGACACAGCGAGAGAAGGGTTCCGGTGAGAGAGATAAGAACCAGAATCAGCGCACTCGACAGGCTATACTAGTTGGTTACCTGCCGCTCGTCGTGGCGGCCTATTTTTTTGTCCGGAGAAAAAAAAAGGTTAAATTTTAAAAACCCTAATAAATTGCTGGCCGTTGGATCGTTTGGTAAGTACGTATGAGCCAGCCTTTTTGGCCGTCCATTCTTTTCTTCTTTTTTTTTTTTTTTGAGCTGAGCCTTCAAATCTTAAATGGAGTGAGCATATGAGGTGTTTGGTTGTTGGCTGTTGGATGATATTTTGATCAAAATTAATTGTTCGAAAACATTTTGGTTGTTTCACTTAGTCAAACAGTTATTTAAGTGTTTGGTTAATGGTTGTCAAGAATAATTTTTTGATCCCAAAAGATCATTTTTCAAAAAGTTAAACTAAACAGCCTTTTGGAATGGTTGTTTGATTTTTGATTTTCAAATAATCAAAATGTTCAAAGGTTGACATAAACTATATTAGTTACCCTTTCCCACAAAAAGGTTAAATCATTTATGTCAATTAATTTTATATAATAGATAGTTTAAATATCACATAAATTTCATCTCATATTGAACAAATAAAATAGATTATTAACAAATTAAAATCATGCTCAAATGAAAAGAAGATTAGATAAAAACAACTACAATTAACAAAACAGGATTTTATAAATAAATGCTATCGAACTTATTAGTAAATTTTAATTCATAAGAATTGAGAAGAAAACTGAGCACTAAAGAATAGAAATCACGTGCATATAAATAATAAAATAGAATCAAGGGTAGAAAAAGAAATTTTATCGAACAAGTTTCATATAAATAGCCAATTTCACCATACATGTTTGCAAACAGCTAATGCAATCAACAATACAGATAACTAACAGTAAACAGTTAATGCAAATAACTAACAGTGAACTAATAACGTCTTAGCCTAGTTATTAAGATTGAGGTCATGGGTACATTGGCCTTAGGTTCGATTTCCCATTCCCTCGTTGTATTGTAATTATATTGTACTACCTCTGTGGCTCTGACCGGCAAAAAAAAAATAAAAAAAGGTAATAGTAAACAGCTAATAACTATTCGCCAAATATAATTTTGTTTTGCAAAATTCCGAAGGTCTGTTCATTTTTAACATTTTGAAGGAGCAGTTAACAGGTTGTAATTGATGAAATATGCTGATAACTGTGTGTGCACCAGTGTTGCCAGGGCATTAATTAGGGGGCAAGATAATCAAATACTACTATATCAAACAGGTTTGAAAATTATTCAATTTTGAAATCAAAGCTTACAAAGGCCCCGTTTTCTTCCACTTATTTTGTCTTAACTTATTCTGAACTGTACTTATCTAAACTTCTTCTAAACTTATTTTTTGAAATTATTCTAAACTTATTTACTAAACCTATTTTGAATTTATTATGAACTTATTAGGAGTAAATTTATGAACTTATTTATTGAACTTATTCTGAACTTATTAATTAAATTTATTCTAAACTTATTATGAACTGAACTCATCTAAACTTATTCTTCACAAAATAAGTCGAATAGAATAGGGCTCAAGATGGTTTCAAGTTTCCACTTCCACATCCAAAATTATAATTTAAGAAAAAAGAGTCCTGGGCGTGATTTCGAGGCTATGGAGCCGAACTGCATACAAGTGAACTCATTCCACTGACTCATTGGCAAATCCAAAACCTCAATTGGAAACCATTTTCATACCTTCCAAAAATCTAAGTATCAAACCACCTTTTCTGGGGGTTGAGGATGCTCCATTTCATTATAGCCGAGTTATTTTTGACCAAATAAGGAATATAGCTCTTCCATTACGGCATTTATTTTAGCTTTAAACTCGAAATTAGTATTCAACTAATTGTATGGTTATCATTATAAGTAATTAACGTATGAATTTATTACAAAATATTTGAATGGCGAAAGAATAATAGCCATCATAGCCCACTCTTTAAGCAATCACAAGCCAATTAAATTGCTTCAAACTTGAAAATTATGCATCGCAATTATACAGTTTGTTATAACATTGAAAATTATTATTTTATAGTTTAAAACATTGCAATTATACAGCTTAGAACCATTTGAAAACAATTTCAACCCCTCATATGCTTTTTAAAGTTGTGATTTATTTTACAATTAATTTCTGTTTCAAAATTTACACGTAGGTATGCTCACATAAATTCACTAGTGACCTTTCTCTAAATGGTCACATCTTTAGGAAGAGAGAAAATGAAGATAGCATTCATGAAAATTTATCAATGTGAAATGGTTTTTAATTGGACCCAGTAAATTTGACGTACTAGACTAGCTAACACCTTTTTAGGTTAAAATAATGTGACAATCTTTGCAATCAGTCAAAATAATACTTTATTTCTTAATACGACTTAGTAACTAAAATCTCTTTCGTAATCCGTATCCCTATGTAACATTTGAATCAATACATGGGGATAACTATTGTCAACACAACTGGTCTTAATAATTTGTCATAATCTTAATAATAAACATATTAAGTCCAAAAAGTTAGTGTTAATTGATATGCATATTACCACGGGGACTTCCCTTTTTAAAATTATTAATCTTACATTACCTTTTCTTTGGGGATTAAAAAAAAGATTGCCACTTATTATATGGTCTTTTTTGGGTGAGGGGAGGTTCAGAATAAGGGTATTCATGAGTAAGATATTCGAACCAAAATGAATTTTAATTTGGATATTCAACAACCTAATTTTTGTCACTCCCTTTTTTTTTTTTTTTTTTTAAGTTGTGATTTATGACTTGAAGGTGGACATTGACAATTTGGCATCTAGTTCTGGGGACAGTAGAATGTGAGGCAGAGCGCCCCCTTCTATGGTAGCAATGGTGAGATGGGAGAGAGAGCGGCAGAGCGCAACACTTCCCTTCACTATGTTTTTCTGGTTACAGTTTCTTTCTCTCCCAAATTTCAAGCTTGTCTTCCAATTTTTTTTTTTAAAAAATTATCTGGGTATCCGAATTTCCAAAAACTGTGAACCATATTTAAACCGATAACCCTAAATAAATATGTTCAAGTACTCGAACCAAAGTTCTAAAATACTTTAATTTGGGAACCCGAAAAATGGGTTTGGATTGCGCGTTATCGGTTTGGGTTGTCAGGATCAGTTAGTTCAGACTGCATGGTGATTTGAACGCAAGATTGTTGGGGAATTTTTTTTATTTTTTTTTTTTGACGCAAATGTATCAGCGTGTCCTCCAAAAAACAAAGAAAAGAAGAAGTGCGAGTGTTACTGATGCCCGGTGAGTTAATGACTTTTTACTTGAGATGGGTCATGTGCTGGGTTGGGTCGGATTGAGTTCGGCCCGTTTACAAAGTGAGTCGGGTCAGGTTGGGTCATGGTCAGCCCGACATCAATTTAGATCGAACCGGACCTTTGCTGTAAATAAATGGCTTAGGTCGGCTCATTGGCGACCTGCTTTTAACCATTTTAAATATAGAATAAACTTTCACAAAAAAAACTGTGTATAATAATTATTGTTATATATAAAGCATTGATGATAAATTTAATTAATTATAGCATACAAATTAATGTGGCAAGTAGGTTGAAAAAACAGCCCACTAAATTAATGGCTTGACCCGGCCTGACCCGTTAATATGCTTTAAATGGCCTATCTATTAATAACCCAATCAATTATTTACCCAACCCGCTGTTAATCATATTTTAATGGCTCGACCCATTTGACCAGATGAATATTCAACCAATGCCCATCCCTACTTTATACACAACCAAGGGCCAACTGAGCATTTATGACCGACGTACGTATTATTGTAGTTGTATTTTTAGCATCAAACGATGCCAGGAAGAGACAATGACCGAACATGCTTGGTTATTTCCTGATTCTCTGGGCTATTTCATTTTCTTCAGCACAAAAGGGCCACAATTTTTGGCAAATTCATATATACTGTACAATTTTTTTTTTTTTGGGTGAGGATATATACTGTACATATGTATGTTGATTCTAGATTTCAAGTTCAACCTGCTGGCAAATGAGGTCCCTAAGTTAATTCTCTTTTTTTTTCAAACAAGCAAAAGGGAATTGAAAGAAAATTTGATTCTAGTACACGGATGGAGTTTTGAAGGAGGGCGAGGCGAGAACCCATTCCCTCAAACTTTTCTTAGAATTGTTAGATATGTATAATATGTTACATGTGATAGAGTAATTTTTTTTATATATATACAATGAATTTTATTCAACACTAAATTGAGAGAGATGTAAATTATATCTGAGCTTTCTTACGAAAACTAAACATCCAATTTTAAAAGTACAGTAAAAAAAAACCATAAAATTTGTGTTATAACAATGATAAAATTATTATGATTTTGAACTAAGGGGTTGGCGGTCAAAGGGCGTAGCCAAGGGGGAGTCAGTGGGGTCACCCGACCCCCTGTCCAAAAAAAAAAATTATATATGTGTCAGAAAATTAAAACATTTAACGTTAAGTATATATATTATTTTGTTGAAAATTAAAAAAAAAGGGGCAATGGCTCAGCGGTCAGTGCCTTGGCTTGGTGTGCTTGAGGTCGCGGTTTCAAACCTCCCCCTTCCCATATTTTTTCCCAACCTTTTTTTTGTTGTTTTTGTTTTTAAAACCAGTGCCTTTTCGCGTTTGAGGTCGTGCGGCCAGCTGTCTCCTTCGACCTTCAATTTTTCGCCACTCCATTGCCCAGACCCAACTCACCTCATCGGCCACCGGCCCACCTGCCACCTGCACCGCATCACCGACTCACCGTCCATCAACCGCTGCCGACGGATTTGCTGTTTGCGCAGCGCAGCGCAGCAAGGCCCTCACGGCCTCACATCTCTATCCAAATTTGTGAGTTCTCAAATGTCAATTTGTAGGTTTTATTTCAATTGTAGGTTAAATCTGAATTTGTAGATTAGTTTGATACTTTGATTTTAATTCTCATATTTGAGGCTTGAAGAAGACACCGTGGGTGGGTTTTAGGTTTGCTTTGCCTGATTCTAGGGTTTTGCCATTTATTTGAATTGTTGAATGCAATTGTTAGATTTCAATTTTTGGATGCAATTGTAGTGGTTTTGGTCATTTATCTTGTGACTTGTATGTTAATTAATCATTGGTTATAGTTTAGGGGTCTCATAAATGTTTGATTTATATGTTTAATTTTAATTGTAGGCAAAAATGCATAGATATTTCAAAAAGAGAGGTAAGGAATACTCGTCATTACCTTCAAGTTCGAAATCTGAAAACTCGCCATTGAATGAAGAAGATGGAAATGATGTTACTCAACCACAACCACCACCACTGTCACCTTGTGATGTAAATATCAATTCCATTCCATCGTCTACTCAAAGAAGTCGGATAAATTCCGACCCACCTCTCCTAATTTCGTAGCTTCGCCCCCGTCAAACCTTAGCTGACCCTTTTTTCTTCGTCCAAGCTCCACACTCCGCTTTTATTCCGTTTATTTATTACCCTAATGGACTGACACCGCTTTGAAGCCTAAAGTTAGCCATCGTCTTTCTGTAATATAGTTCATCTTCTTTTTTGGTGATTATTTTATTTATTAGTACTGAAATCAAGATTTGGAAGAAAGAATCCCCCCTCCCTCCAAAAACAAAGTGCCGTTGAACGTTAGAAAACTTCAATTGGCAGAAAGAATTTGCTGGAAGATAAAAACGCAGAGTGGATAAGCATTATTATGTGTCACATCTAAATCACGTAAGTGAAATGATTTTTACTGTATAGAATAAAGCTAGGAAATCGGTTAGATCGGCCTTGAAAATAACTTGGAGTTGAAAAATAATAAATTTTCACACTAAACGATCAAATCGTGTCGATTTCAGATTGAAATCGTTTTGGCTCGGATCGGGTTCGTATTTCTCTCTATAACTTCGGATCGGATTCAGGTCCAATTTTTCCATCTCTAGTCCAAAATATGCATGCCTTGTGGTGAAATGTCCAATCTTGAATTCATCATATCATATGGATGAGTATCAATTAAAAGAAACCACTATTTAAGCAGGATAGAATTGGAATATATTATTGGAAATTCCCCCCCCCCCTTTACCACTTGCTCTCACTCCCTGCGCAGAAAAGAGATCAAGACGTTTTTTGGCACTATCTTAATCAGCTCAGCAACACCATTACCCTACCTTGGTGTATAATGGCGGATTTTCATGAAATGCTGTGTTGTTCTGATAAGATTGGTGGTGCTCCTTTAACTAGCTCAATACGAAGTCAGCGCATCCGTCTTGAAAGGGTACAAATTTCAAATACCAATACTCTTGGGCTTACTACCAGGAAACGCACTGTATTGTCAAATAAAATTGGAGAACGAAAGTACAAGGCACTTCTATGTATCAGTTAGTACAAAAACTGGAAAAAAAGAAAAACCAAACTGGACCTTAAATCGTGGAGTAAGCATACTTTTGGAAATTTTAAGCATAAGCTAGAAAGGAATACGGAACAACTTCTACATGTTGAAGCCAAATTAGTCCATGAGCCAAATAGTGCTCATTTAAATAACTGACACTGCAGACTTATAAAGCAATGGGAAAAGATGCACATCTTTAACCAAAAATATTGGGGGAAATTTACAAGAAAAGAATGGCTGGTAGTACTCGTTTAAATAACTGACACTACAGACTTATAAAGCAACGGGAAAAGATGCACATCTTTAACCAAAAATATTGGGGGAAATTTACAAGAAAAGAATGGCTGGTGAACGGCGATAGAAACTCCCGATATTTACATCAGTCTATGAAAACAAGAATGATACGAACCAAGATTACGAAAGTTAAGGATAATTTAGGAGTATGGGTTAATGAATCTGCACAAATTAAAAAAAATGTTCATCACTGACTTTACTACAAGGTTTAATTTAAATCAACTCAGGTAGGCACATCTAATATTGATATGAAAATGCTTAATTTAGTCACTGCTGAGGATAATCAAAGATTATTACAGTCCATTCAAGAAAAAGAAATTAAGAAAGTCCTTTTTCAAATTGACAAGTTTGAAGCTCCAACGCTTGACGGCTTCGGAGCAGTTTTTTTTAAAAACTACTGGCATACTATTAAAGATGATATCTGCCGGGCCATCAGATCCTTTTTTGAAAATGGCAAACTACTCAAACAGATTAATCATGCGTTTATCGCACTAATTCTGAAAGTGAGTCAACCAGCCACCACTGCCCAATTCCGACCCATTAGCCTGTGCAATACCGCTTACAAACTTATTTCAAAAATTCTTGCCAATCGGATGCGGCCGATTTTGGAAAAGATAATTGACCTGACCCAAAGTGCCTTTGTGCCTAAATGTTTCATCCATAACAATATTCTACTTACGCATGAAATCATGAACAAATTCAAAAATATGAAAAGGAAAAAAGCTTAGGTAGCACTCAAGCTTGATATGAAAAGGCTTATGATAGGGTTGAATGGGATTTCCTATTTAATACGTTACGCCTTTTGGGATTTCGTTGCAAATGGATAGACCTAATTAAGGCCTGCATTTCTACTGTTTCATACTCGGTCATTGTCAACGGCAATGTATGCGGATTCTTTACACCTACTAGAGGTATTCGGTAAGGGGACCCCCTCTCCCCTTATCTCTTCATCTTCTGCATGGAAGTTCTAACTAGAACTCTCCGTAAAGTGCTTGGTCGGAAAAAGTGCGGGATCAGTTTCAAGCTTTCACCAATAGCTGCTAAAATCCCATGCTTGCTTTTTGTCGATGACAGTCTACTTTTTTGTAGAACTAATCTTGAATCCTGCCATATGTTAAGTTCTGTTCTGAGTAATTTCTGTTGAAACTCGAGCCAGCTCATTAATTTCCATAAATCGTCCTTAACATGCTCCAGTAATGCCACTTCTCATGACAAGCAACTTGTGTCGTCTATTTTTAGCATTACGCATCAAGCCAATCTTGACAAGTACCTTGGGTGTCCAGTTTTTAAAGGTCGACAAAAAACAGAAACTTTTTCTGACTTAGTAAACATAACAACTGCAAAGTTGCAAACTTGGAAGACCAGACATATCTCTAAGGCAGGAAGGGTGACACTAATTCAATCTCATATCGAATCAATACCTGCACATACAATGCAAGGCTTTTAATTGCCTAAAGAAACTAGCCGCCGGATAGATAAAATAAGTAGAGATTTTTTTTGGAAAAAGTCACATGAAAATAAAGGGATGCACATGGTTTCCTGGGATAAAATCTGACAACCCAAGAAAGCTGGAGATCTTGGACTCAGAAAAATAGAAGCAGTTGATAGTGCTTTTCTAAGTAAATTAACCTAAAAATTGTTCCATGATCATGGTTTGTAGGTGGAACAAATGTAGGCGAAATACCAGATTGATGCAAACTTCTTTACTCTCAAAGCCAAAAAACATGATTCTTGGGCTTGGAAGTGTGTCCTTGATAATCGACAACAATTTAAGAAATGAGTAAGGTGGAAAGTGGGTAATGGAGTAAACACTAACTTCTGGCTCGATAACTGGTGTGCAAATAACAGCTTAGCCAGTCTGCTCAACATTATGGAACTCTTCCTCATAGATACATCTCTTAAGGTATCACAGTTTATAACGACAATCAAAAATGAGACACGACACAGTTTAGTTTATTAGTTGACTCCATCCACTTACAGTGGATTCTTGCAACTCCTATCCCTGCCAATTTCATTCCCAACTCTGTGTGTTGGGAATTTTCTGAAAATGGTCAGTTTTTCACTAAGACAACGACTTGAGCCGCACATGGGCTAGACCTAGTCAACCCACCTATATGGGAGTATAAATGAATTTGGAATTTAGATATTATGTCAAAGTTAAAAATTTTTCTTTGGCAAATTTGTCATGCATCGCTGCGCACGAGAGGAACCTTGGCTCAAAGAGGCATGATCATTGATTCTCGTTGCCCTTTTTGTCACACAAAGACTGAAGATACGAGCCATTTGTTTTTGGGATGTGCTGTTTCACATGATTGTTGGAGATTAGCAGTTTCTCACAATTGGCTTAACATGACCCCCTTCGACCCACAAATTGGTATACTACAAATACTTAGTGACGCTAGAGCCGCCGGTCCTGCAGTCAAAATGGATAAATTAGTTGCCCTGCTATGGAGTATATGGAAAACAAGGAATAATATGGTGTTTCGTAGTGAAACGTCCAACCCAAGAATAATATTAATCAGAGCAAAAAAAGCTACTACTGAATGGCGCATTAGGCACAACCTTATACAATCAATTCAACTACCAAACCCAAATATCTCAACCACCAACGGAAGAAAACATCTTGGGTAGCATGGAAGAAGCCACAAGGGGGTTTCATTAAAATAAATTTTGATCGATCCAACTCATTACAAGGTGCAGCAGGAGGATTCATCATCCCTGACTGGAAAGGAAAGTTCATCCAAACTTCAGCATTCAATTTGAGAAGATCATCAATCTTAGTAGTAGAAGTAACCGCAATGCGTAATGGTATTAAAACTGCAATCTAAGCAGGTTTCACTCATATTCACATTGAAGAGAGATAACAAAACTCCCATCCAAGCAGTTCAAGGACGTATTCAACCCACATGGAAAATTCAAGTACTCGTGCAAGATATATTGGCTTACACTCAGTTATGTAACAATGTTTTTATTCATTATATTTTTAGAGAGGGTAATTGCGCAACTGATTGCCTGACAAAATTTGATCACTCCCTACATTCCATGATTGTTTGGAATGTGGTCCCACACAGGGACCTTCTTTATATTCCCTAGGAGGATAATTTAGAGAGAACCCTTGAAAGAAAAGCTGCCTAAATTGTACTGTTTACCTTTCTTACCCCCCCCCCCCCCAAAAAAATCCCTCCTCCAATTTCTAACTCAGATCAGTCATAGTAAGATGGGATGCTATCATATCTCAGTAAAGTACTAATTTACCCACTTAAAATTAAAATATAATTCAACATTTTTCAAATATGAGAATTCTTTGTAGTCCAAGTAAAATTGCACCAAAATTTGGTATACTCCCTTTTTTGAGTTATTTAATTTAATATAACTTTTAGATCCCTATTTATTTACTACTGTTGCTGTTGTATTGATAACATATTATCCAACGAGACCCATATCTTGTGTTTTATGATCAGTATTCGATTGTTGTGATTTGTGAAGGACTTTACTGCCAACTTACTAAGTCATCTTATCGAAATGGTTTCAGAACCTTATTAATGACAACCTTCCTTTATTTTTAAGATTATAAGGCATGTACATTATGCAACCTTTTTTTCTTTAATTCTCTATTTTACTATAGGGAAACTAATATTAATCCTTAATGAAATAAAGCTCTTCAATTTCACTACAAATTTTCTTTATTTATTAGACTGAACCTAAAGTCTTACGTTAGAAAAATAACTGTTAAGTGAATTTTAGCTTATCTATATATTGATTGATTTCTTCAAAATTTCAAATACAAATTTTATGCTTTGACGGATTTCTCAGGTGCACTCAATTACATGAATGATCTTATCTATATCGCTTATCCATATATATATATATATATATATCGATAAGCTTGAAAGAGCATACGCATACTACTGACCGTGACGTTCGAATGAAGGGCCACTGTCCTGGAAAGGGTGACTTCAGCTATTGGAGCAAATCTAATCCAGCACTGCAGTCATCTTTTGCAATGCGTATTTTCTGTTGTTGCATTCAAATAGGATAACAACTTGTGTGCCACTAGAAAAATAGAAGCCCCACCACTCCCACGGTAGTCCCACCAATAGAAAAAAAAAAAAAAAGAATTATCAGTTTTCGTGTGTGCAACCTAATTTTCAGAAATTATTTTGTTAGTGTCATTGTTATATTATATGATTTGATTATAATCTAAAGTGAGACGTAGTAAGGAGATGTAAGTTTTTTCATATATTTTTATTTGAAAATCAGACATACATTTCAGTACATAAGGAAGCCAAATTTAAACCTTGCCAAATATCTCCTGATGCTTTTGCAAAAACCAATTGATACTTGACAGAGGAAGGATGGAGCCAAACTACGTACTCTTAGGAAACATAGGAAAGTGTGGTTAATTACAAGATTTTAGAACTAGACAATGACAAATAATTTTTTCGCTAGAAAAAGGTTGCAATCAAATCACAATGACACTAAGTATTGTCTTCTCTAAGTAAAATTTGGAACGATCCAAATATATGGGATTGTCCGTGCAATAAAAGGATTCGTGAAGAAGACCATCAAATACAGTACTTGACTAATTACAATAAGACTTGTGGAGGCATGTCAATTTTGTTGAGTTGCTTAAGTCTCTAATTTTCTTATTTTCATATGAGACTTGGTTTAAACTTCGTTTCTGACAAGTGTTTATCCAAGCAAGTATTTGAAATTATACTATTTTTTATTCTCTTTTAATATCTCTAGATTATTCCTGTATTTGGACCTATATAAACCTTAAAATCGCACTTGAACTTAAGTTTCTCTGGCTCAGGAAGCTTTAAGTCGAGCTCGTGTCTGACAGGCTCGGACACGAGTTCAGGGCGGGTGAATTACACTCTCAGCGTTAGGCCTTGGACAGGATAATAAGCACAACGCTAGGGACGTTTGGGCCCACTGATGGGTCGGCATTGATTGGTCATGGTCGGGGCTTCTGGCAATGTTGCCGTTTGTGGATAATAACGGACAACTGGATGAAGAAAATGCCACTGGCCCTCTGAAAAATCGACTACCATTGTGGACCCCGGGAATACTTTTGGGCTTGCTTTTAACTTAATTACCGCATTGATCCTGAACTTTTGTTGGGAGAGAGGAAAAATGGCACGAGCGAGGCCCCTTTTTAAAAAAAAAAAAGAAAGTGCGAAAGGCACATAATTGAACCAAGGTGCCCGCAATTCGAATACTAAAATTTATGAATGGAGAAATTTATACTGAAATACTGATATGAATTTTGGATTGATAACTATTCAATTTAAGTAGACCAAAAATCAACTAATGTAAATTTATAGAATGGAATGAGTAAACAAGGTACGAAATCACCATTAAAGAGGTAACAATAACGAAACTTGAGAAGTTTCAATATTTGGGATTAGTCATACAAGATAATAGAGAGATCGATGATGACATTAGTCACTGCATGAAGTGCGATGGCAGAAATAAAGATATGCATATAGAGTGTTGTGTGATAAGAAGGTTCCAATAAAACTAAAGAGAACGGTTTACCATGTGGTAGTAAGACTCGCGTTGTTATGCGGCTCGTAGTGTTGTCGGATTAAGAAAGCACATGTTTAAAGACTGGTAATAGTAAAGATTGATGAGGATGATTAGGTGGATGTATGGTCATATAAGATTGGATGGTATCAAGGGTTAAGTTTTCAGAAATAAAGTAAAAACAAAGCCATAGAGGATCAGACGAGGGAAATATGACTCAAATTATTTGCTCATATCAATAGAAGAGATATAAATGCACATGTTCAAATATGTGAGATGATTGAGTCTTCAGTGCGCAAGTAAGAGGGCTACACATAGACCAATGAAGAGTTAAAAATGAGGTAATTAGACATTATTTAAGGCATAAGAGCCTTACAGATAACATGGCTCAGGATATGAGCTTTTACAATTCTATAATAAGAGTGACCGACCTTAAATAGTCGTCTGCTTTTACTTTGGGCTTCAATCACATAGTGGATTCTGATGTTGCTTCACTTGTATATTGGCTAATAATTTGCTTATACCTTCCTAGTTTATTCTTTTATCCATTTACTTATTTTATAATTAATGTCGTCTGGTATGATTATCTATTGTCTCCATTTCCAAACATGTCTAAAAATTTTCTTCATTTAAACAAAATATTTTCAACTTTTTAAATATAGGTCTATAAAAATAGGTTGCTTTTATCAGCACACATGCATGCATATAGAGTCCTATATCTATACTTTTTTCAAGCCTCACGAAAGCAGAACACACACTCAAAGCTATTGTTGTTGTAATGGTTTCATTTAACCAATGGATTATCAATTATAAAGGTTATAAGCAATTCAAGTAATCTATCAAATCACTACAGTAGTGAGATTTTTTAGTTTATTACCTATCGCATCCATACGTTAGAATATAATTATTTGTCTCTTTGAATGATAAGAGTTAAACAAAAATTGCTTTGTATTTTTTAAAAATAAGTGTAATGGTCATCCTCTTTTGGATATATTGTTAGATCCAGTAGAGGATCCTAATTGTTATGGGTTCTAAGAAATAAGAAAAAGGAATACAGACGAAAGGTTTAGGACCCCAAACCTGTTAAATTAAATCAATTTTTTCCTTTAAGTGAAAGTTGGTTTATCCAAAAAAACTACTTTAGTGTAGGACAATAAAAATTAAAATTAAGCTGTCACTTGATATTAATATATTGCTTTGCGGAGTTGTATAAGCGTGCTTAGATTTTACATTTCAACACGACTAGCCTAACTTGACATGATGAGTACAAAGACATGTTTTACTTACAATTATGTCTTTCATGTGATTGACAAAACATGTTACATGTATTAGGTAATGTATATCATCCACCTAGAAGTGTATACTCCCACTTGTCACGTATATATATTTTTCTAATGTGTATTTATCATATAGACTAGTTTTAATATGTGGGGCTGACGTGACTTGTGGGAGTATGTATTCCTAAGAACATGATATAGACTTTGCCTACATTATGTTACATTACATTAGAAGTAATTATTAACTAAAAAATATCGATATCACTTTGACTAAATTTACGCGAAGGTAATTCTGAAAAACTACTCCACCATGCATTGGATCCATAAAATAAAATATCTATGGATTAAAAGGGCACCAAAGCTGAAGGTTCCCTTTGGAGATTCAGTGTATACTTGGATGCACGCCCCATTTTCCTTTTTTTTAAAAAAATATTCGTTCTTTTTGCATGTGTTTTTGGTCATTTGGATTCATAAAGCCATTGTGAACGTCTCGACTCCTTCATAGTACGCGCACTCTTGCATCTTAGCACCGATTAGTGCAAAATGCACATACAATTTAGTGCACCACAAAAATACAAAAAAGAACCCGAATGATGTGGGGTTATATGGAAGGACTTACATAAAATGTGCATTTTTTTAAATATAAAACTATTAAATTAATTATATAAAATATTAAAAGAAGAAATGTACATTTTATGTAAGCCCTTTTATGGGGCCCCACCCCATTCGGATTCTTTTTTGTGTTTTTGTGGTGGACTAAATTGTATGTGCATTTTTTTCTATTTTGTCATTCCAACTCATGCATGAAGTCATTCTGCATTTATATAATAGGTAAACCCTTTTTAAAAGATTTTTTAAATTTTTATGGGGGGAGGGGGGGACGAAGAGAATTGAATAGCACAAAATCAGTTGTATATTTAAACTGCCAAGTTAATCGGCCGTTATATTAATTTTTTAAAGCAAAATACATTTTGGGGGTATTTAGAATTTCCTTCTCGAACATTAATTTGTTTTTAAGTCAAAAAAAGTGGGGAAATTATATTAAGTTATTTTAATGAATGTAAAAAAAAAAAGCGCCCTTATTTTGTTATATTTTGGATATGATCCAGTCACTGTTTCAATCATTATCTTTTGAAGAGTCAGCGAGTTGAATATGGACGACGGACTATGCAACTGTATTCCTATCCCTTAATATATAGTCGAGAAATAAAATCACACTTAGAAGTTAAGTCTCAATAGAATACAATAAAACCTAATAATTGCAGGAGGAAACAAGAGAAAAATGACACTTTTTGTCATGTGCTAAACATTGCCCATCATGTAGGAGTTGTTTACTCTCCATAGATATTTTTTTCTTGAACTTTTCCTCGTAAAATATATCTAAAAACCTTCCGTTTTTACAAATAACCTTCAATTTTTTTTTTATGTAACACAAACTTGTGTTCGTATTAAATTTAGCACCTACTAAGTTTCAATTTTAAGTTGTCTTTCAACAAAATTTTGAGCTATTTATTTGTGAAGATATGCGTCTCACCAGGAACAAAGGTAAAATATTGTTTTGAACTGTACCATCAACCAATTTTTGGTTTAAAAAAAAAATAATCATTTTCAAGAATATAATAAGAAAGATTATCTCATTCAGAAGCCAGCACTGTCAAAATAAAACTTTTCTAGGGGATGGTGTAACCATAAATATCAAACAGATGTTAATTAGATAAGACATTGGTATTCAGCGTTCCGAGGAGAATGGCGGTGCCCACAAATATAGCAGGAGAGGTACATAAAAAACACTGGTTAACCGAAACACACACGTTATTAGAGCAGCAGATAACCAACATAATCTCTCTCTCTCTCTCTCTCTCAAAATATCTTCCGATTTGCCAGAAAATATGTCTGGCGTGGCATTGGAACCGGTACTCCATCACACTCTCCGGCAATCCAGCCCCAATATTCCGCGAATTAAACACCGGAAATCTGTGCCCTTTTCTGTTAATTTCAGTTCAAGGTCCGTCAAAATTGGCGGGAGTCTGAGCCTCTCTTTCTTCAAGCCCAACAAATCTCTCTCTGTCACTACTTGCTCTGCTACTAGTACTAGTACACTCCCCAAGACCTCCGAGTCCACTGATGTCATTTACAGCGAGACGTTCCAGTTGACCAGAGTTGAAAAGGTCTGGATTTGATGATACCCATTTGATCCCTTTTGTTATATATATGTGTTTTATGCAATGGGTTTTGATCAATTTATCTTATTCTTAGTTGATCTGGGTTAGTTAAATTTGAAATTGCACCTTTTCACTCAAATTAGATCTTTGGTTTTTGCTGATAACGTTGATATTGGGATTGATTTGGTGTATGATAGGCGGAAGGTCAGATATGTGTAAGGCTAAATCAGGGGAAGGATGTAGATCATTGGCAGTTGACAGTTGGATGCTCTCTTCCGGGCAAGTGGGTTCTGCACTGGGGTGTGCATTACGTGGGTGATACTGGAAGGTTTGATTTCTTGTCCCTCTTACTAGTCATGTTTCATGGTGCTGGTTTTGGAGGCACATGTATTAGCTAGTGATTTTTGGTTATGATCTTGTGTTATGGGCTAGTTTGGATTATATGGGTATTAGGAATAGCTAATCTCAGACAAATCAATTTGTTGGATAGCCCAATTTATTTATCTGTGCTTCTTTCTTAATGAATGGTGTTCAGTGAGTGGGATCAACCTCCAAGTGAAATGAGGCCTCCAGGTTCTATTGCTGTAAAGGTAACCACACTTGGGTTCTAAATTTTTCATACCTTGTAAACGCTGCACATATGTGAATTTTCTTAGCTTTAAATGCTGATTAGTGATTACTTATAAAATTTCAGGACTATGCTATAGAGACACCATTGAGGAAATCATCTGGTTCTGAGGATGGAGAATGTCTTCATGAAGTAAACATTGATTTCAATTGCAACAGCAAAATCACTGCTATAAATTTTGTCTTGAAGGTTTTTCTTTTGCCTCTATTGTGTATGATATCTAGTTAAGCTATAGCATTCTGTTATGCACTAACATGTCTGTGATTGAAACAGGATGAAGAAACTGGATCTTGGTATCAGCATAAAGGTAGAGATTTTGTGGTGCCTCTTGTTGAGTACCCTCGTGATCATGACAATGTTGTTGGAGCGAAGAGGGGCTTTGACTTCTGGCCAGGTGGGATATCTTATGCCAATGTTCATTGGACTTCCGTATTTATTATAGTTTTGGTGTACTGCTACTGGACTTCTCTTCTTTGATGGTCCTTTGGAATTTGGAAATGACCTAGGGGCTGCACCCGATATTCACCTGATTCCCCATGATATATGTGTAGTCGTTCTTTGAATTTGTTTGTTGTATTTGGTATATCTCTATACCATACTTTTATCTTTCTACTCCTATCACTTAAGAGCTGTGAACAAGGCTGATAAGCTCTTAAACTGCAAATGATAATAACGCTTTTCAGTCTATCTGATCATATATAAAGAAGTTCTGCAGAGGAAAGTAAAGGTGACAGTTCTCTTTGTGACCCAAAATAGGAAAAAGCTGCACAAAATTCAATTGCGGCCAACTGTCAGAGATACTTACAGGGCTACTGTAATGAATTACTCCAACATAAAATATACTGAGTGCTTCCTGCTGCAAGCTGACATGTGTCCATAACTGAGTAGTAATCGGCATTATTTCTGTGGCAATATGCAAAGTTTGGGTAGAAATTGCTCATTATTCAGATATGATCCTTTCATTTTTATCTTGACAGTGCTACCTGTGAGTTTCAGCAGACTTTGTTGATCTCTATTTTGAATACATGGCGAACTTAGTCCTTAAGAGAGTGAATTGGCTGCCCTTGCATCCCTACAGAAGACTTTGCAACTGCCAGTGAATACTGAATTACTAGGCTATTACACAATCATGCCCAGAAAAATCCTGACTGTTAGATTATTAGCTTTCCTCTGTGTTTTGCTAAACAGCAAGTTTTAATTTCAATGGACTAAATTGAATGGATGTCAGACTTCTCTATTTTTTTTAAAAAAACAAATATTTATAAATTGTTGTGTAGGGAGCAAGAATGCCTTTCCCTCCTAATTCTGAGGTCTACACTTTGTTGTCACCTCTCTGCAATTGTGCTGGTATGAATTCATATGTCTGAGCACCTACCTCGTTGGTGGGTGCCTCATGAGAGGCACTAGGTTAATGGTGTAATCTTGTATGGTTTTCCCTGTTACCTACTGTTGTGAATGTGATTGCTGCTATCTTAAAGTGCCTAGCTGATGTGAAGAACTTGTTTTCATGAGCTGGTGATTTTTCACAATTTTGAGCATGGCATTGACACTGGTAGCCTGGTAGGTCATACTGTTGAAAATTTCCAAGGTGAATTTTATGCTTTTCTTAGTCATTTCATCACAGTGAATAGTTGCAACTAGCATGGCTTGATTGATTTCTTCGGCTGTTTCCTTTTGTAGGGACCTTTGGAAAACTGTCTAAGGTACTTCTTAAAGATGAAGGACCTCAGCCAAATGCTGAAGGCAGTGTTGCAGCATCAGCTGGATCCACTCATGCAAATAGGCTACTTGAAGGGTTTTATGAAGAGCTGCCACTAGTAAAAAAAGTTCCTCTTTGCAATACACTTACTGTCACTGTGAGAAAAAGCCCTGAGTCAGCTAAAAAGCTTGTGTATTTGGAAACTGATTTGCCGGGGGATGTTGTGGTTCACTGGGGAGTATGCCGGGACGGTAATAAGAAATGGGAATTACTAGCGGCCCCACTTCCACCAGATACTGAAATATTTAAGAATAAGGCATTGCGTACGAGATTGCAGGTATGGAATTTAATTTAGTAGAATGCAGGTTTAGAAATAGTGTTTTTCTTAGTATTTGGCTTATACGAATACATACCAATGTTTGTCTGCTGGCTCATACTCCCAGTGCCGGAAACCTTTCCTCTAATTTGAATGAGGTTTCAAGCCAATTGTATAGTGTTGTCTGCTCAGAGTTCCATAGCCAGTTAGTGTCTAATTATATTTTTTTCGTGGATGTTGTTCCTTATATTCTTTTCTTCTCTCTGATAAATATTGGTTGAACATCTCAGGGGACTCTGACACATGATAATGATTTAAAAAATGGGAAAGGTGTGGATTTATTATATTCATGTCAGTGTTCCTTATCATAAGCTTTGGTATATTCATTATACAGGAGTTCTTGATGCTAAGGTTTGTATACATATACATATCTGCAATTCTAGGATTAAGAATTGCGTAGCTATAGGTGTATATATTCATCAGTTACCTCAATCTGCTTTGCTCTGTATCTATTGATTTCTTGATTTACTCTTATGTTTGCTTACTCTTGTTGCATTCCCCCCCCCCCCCCCAAAATTCTTTTTCTGTTTATGAATTGCTCTAAACGATCCCATTTTCTGTGGCATATGTTTAAATAAATTTAGGGTCATCTATGCCTTCTGACTCTGCTAGGGGAGCTGGACATGGATTGATGTTTGAGGTTCCATATATTTCAAGATCAATTTGAAGTGCTAGTCTTATACCTGTGTTCAAGTATCGGGGCTTGACATTGGTACCTTGAGCAAAATGAAGGGTCAAAGCAAAATGGAGGTTTCACAATCTTAATCATTTTCTTGTGCAGATAAAAAAGGACGGAAGTGGAGCTGAAGGATTTTTTACTCTGGAGAAGGAAATCACTGGATTTCCTTTTGTTCTGAAGTTGAATGATGGCACTTGGTTGAATAATAAGGGGGATGACTATTTTATCCCTCTTCCGGCAACTCAAGAAGAGAACCTATCACAAGAAAAAGAAGCATCCATTTCTACTGGTTCACCATCGGGATCTGTAACTACTGATGAAAAGCCTTCTATTGAAGATCAAGAAGTTGCTCCCACTACATATACAGATGGAATCATCAAAGAGATACGGAATATAGTGACTGATATCTCTTCTGAAAAGAAATGGAAAACAAAAAGCAAAGAAACTCAGGAAAGTATTCTTCATGAGATTGAAAGGTTGGCTGCTGAAGCATATAGCATTTTCAGAAGCTCCTCGACAACCTTCTTAGAGGAAGCTGTGCAAGAAGCTGAAGAAGTAGAACCGACAATTACTATTCGTTCTGCGACAGGTTCTGGATATGAAATTTTATGTCAAGGATTCAACTGGGAATCTCATAAGTCTGGAAGATGGTACCTGGAGCTCCAAGAAAAAGCTGCAGAGTTGTCTTCACTTGGTTTTACTGTTATTTGGTTGCCACCGCCTACTGAATCCGTATCACCTGAGGGTTACATGCCCAAAGATCTTTACAATCTAAACTCCAGGTCAGTTCAATTGTCCACATGCTTCACACTAAATTGACATATCTTGCAGAAAGTATGCCAGCTCTTTGGCCTAAGGGGAAGCAAATTTTCAGTTTGAGCGGAAGCCTGATGTTTGCTGTTGTCTTAGACAAATTTTTCCTACCAAGGAAAGACGAATGTTTAGTTCATTAGATTTTGACATTTATGCTTTACTGTATGTATATAGGATACCCATTTAATCACAAGATGCATCAGTAGTTTTTTTTTTTTCTTTCTTTTTTTTGGGGGAGGTTGGAGGTGTTCCGGCTAGAAATAGAGGCATGGTGGTTTCCAATTCTATTTTCTTATTGCATTCTCCCTTGGATTTGTAATCTAGATATGGTACAATTGATGAGCTGAAGGCTGTTGTGAAGACATTCCATCAAGTTGGTATCAAAGTTCTCGGAGATGTTGTCTTAAATCATCGTTGTGCACACTACAAGAATCAAAATGGTATCTGGAACGTCTTTGGAGGCCGTCTTAACTGGGATGACCGTGCCATAGTTGCTGACGACCCTCATTTCCAGGTGTGCCTCCCTTTCTTCCCTCTTTGTTTCAGACAAGTGTGGTAGCTGTTTGAAATATTACTTTAATGCCTTCTGGTTCTTTCACTAAGTCATTTCATCATTGTTTTGAATTTCATTTGAACTAGTGAAAAGCTATGGAGAGTTGCTAGACATTGGAAAGCTGATGTTTTCTGCCACAATTGAATAAGTGATGGAAGTCACTGCCACTCTATCAGATTCAGATCTATGAGCACTGTGCAGTTAACTGATTGATTAAACCCATATGCTGCCAATGGGAAACGTAGAATTTCTTGAGCTCCTACCCTTGTGGCACAACCTTCTTTGTGTTCTGATGTCAAAAGGCCAAAACAATACTGGGAAACAGTGACATTTTATAACCGGTTCCCTTGTGGCATAATCTTCTTTGTGTTCTGATGTCAAAAGGCCAACAAAATACTAGGAAACAGTGACGTTCTATAGCTGGTTCTTGCTTTCACAAGCCTGGATATAAATATAAATATTGTGAAAAATGATTGCATCAATAATCTTAAAAATAGCAATGTACTATAGGGAAATATGGCTTGAGGTCCAGAATGCATGATGAACCTTGAGAATCTGAACCCTTTATTCATCATTAAATTTGTCGGTTGCTGCTGACACCAACCAATTATAAAAAGTTAGGCTTATCCCTTGTGAGTTGTGGCTCACAGTATGTGTAGCTTTTTCCTCAGATTACTAGTGCACACTGCTCTTAGACGTATGGTTGCCTCCATCTTTTGCTCTCCGAATATGCTGATTTCTGTTTGCTCAGGAATTACCTTTACCATTTCCCATATTTCTTGCCGAGGAGTGTGAAATCTGCTATGTGGGATTGCTTCCTGACCTCTTTTTTTTTTTTGGGGGGGGGGGGGGGGTGTGTGGGGAGGCTTTGCTCAATTCCTGTGATGTAGAGCCTAGGACCTGAGTCTCCTGAAGAAAGTAGATCATACTGTATTTAAGACTACTGAGTGCTACTCACCATTTTTGGCAAAGTTTTCTAGGCAGTTATGTTACCCATGTTAAACAGACTGAGCATAAGTATATGGAAGTTTGCTGGTCCTATGGTTCTTTCAAATTTCTATCTCGATGGTCTTGCAGTGTGTACCTCACTGAGACTTGGTACCTTCTGGTGCTGTTTCTGTTTGACTGTTAAGCAGTCAACTTCAATGGAAAATGCTTGTCCTGTCTTTTTCATTTTTGATTGGCTTCTTTGCTTGTTAGGGGTTAAGGAGGCTTACAGCTAGATTTCTCTGGAGACACTGTTCAGGCTAGATTGGTATTGGATATTGAAACTGCTGGCGTCATTGTCGCGTGTCCTTTTTGTGGGTTTGACATTTGGGTAAATACTAGTGGAGGAGGACTTGGATGGAAACTAAAGAGGGGGGGGGGGGGGGGGAAACCTTTGCATCCAATGGGATTTAACCCAGTAGACTACTACTGTGTTTTTTCAAAGTTTATATGCATACTGTATACTTGTTTGATGCCTGATCTGGATAGCAAACTAGCATCTACTGTTGCTCGCATGTATTGCAACATGACCATAGATATGGTGAGACATCCTTTTCCTTATCCTCCCCTGCCGCCCCCCCCCCCCCCCCCCAAAAGAAAGGATATGATCAGACATGATATTCATTAGTGGAAGCATGCATTTTGCCTTTACTTGAGTTGGCTAAATTATTTACAAGTAAGATATTTTCTGACATGATTAGGCTGTCGTTTGTGTGCTTTAAAGGGTAGGGGCAATAAGAGTAGTGGAGATAACTTCCATGCTGCTCCAAACATTGATCATTCACAAGATTTTGTGAGAAAGGATCTCAAGGAATGGTTGGGCTGGCTGAGGTTAGTTGCATGGATTTTTCTTTATTTTTTTGTTTCTGGGGTCCACACCTCTACTCCCACCAACTGTTCTTCTTCTGGCTCACCATCAAGCTTTGAAGATCGTTTCATATTTTAGTCAATCTTTTACCTTCCAGAACAGTAGATCTTTTCCAGTCACTTATTCTTCATCTGTATGTTTCAAGTTCTGTATCATAACTTCAATAATTTTTTTTTTTTGGGGGGGGGGGGGGGGGTTACGACTTGCAGGAAAGATATTGGGTACGATGGGTGGAGGCTTGACTTTGTTCGTGGATTTTGGGGAGGTTATGTCAAGGATTACATTGATGCAACCCAACCCTACTTTGCAGTGGGGGAGTACTGGGATTCCCTTAGCTATACATATGGTGAGATGGAGTACAACCAAGATGCCCATAGACAGAGAATCATAGACTGGATTAATGCTGCTGGTGGAAGTGCTGGTGCATTTGATGTCACCACAAAAGGGATCCTTCATGCTGTAAGTGTCTATTCATTTATCAGAGTGTTTCTGCAATACTTTTGGAACGTCGTTTCTGGATGGACAACTAATGTTATTGCGCCCCAGGTTCTGGAAAGGTGTGAATATTGGCGTTTATCAGATCCAAAAGGAAAACCCCCGGGAGTGATTGGCTGGTGGCCATCTCGTGCTATCACCTTCATTGAAAATCATGACACTGGTTCTACACAGGTGTTTACTTCATTGTCCGTCTCATCTGGGTCTGAGAGTGCAAAAATGCCCACTGCCCTCATGCGAGAGAGAAGGGGGGGGGTGTTTTGGTGTATGATGCTGGTGGTGGACTTTTGCAAAGTTGGGTACCCATTTACCAGCTACCTAACCTGAGAGCCTGAGACCCTAAATGGGCTAACACAATTTTCTTTTTTTAGGTTCAAACTAGACTGAGCCAAACCATCCTGCTAATGTTATCTATATTAGCAAGACAGAGCTATCGCATCAAATAGCAGCAAACTATAGATAGTCCTGGACTGAAAATAAATCGAATCAAAATCTGATCTAAGTATTACCCCGCCCTATGGCCTATGGTTTGCCCAGTTGGTAACCATCAAATTGAACATGTCACAAGATGAACCGGGTTATGCCCTGTGGCCTATAATAAACTCATGACTTATACCAAGTCACCCATTTGCCAAGTTTTAGCTAGTGATGGAGTTCGAATTGTGAGTCCGTAGCTTGCTTTATTTTCAGCTAAACATCTCTTTGCTCATGACCTTTTGATCATGTCTTTCCTTGAAGGGTCATTGGAGATTTCCGGGTGGAAAGGAAATGCAAGGGTATGCCTACATCCTGACCCACCCAGGAACACCTTCAGTTTTCTATGACCACTTATTCTCCCACTACCAACCGGAGATCTCTGCACTTATCTCTCTCAGAAACAAGAAAAAGATCAGCTGCAGGAGCATTGTAAGTAGTTTTTCTGATAATATCTGTGTGTTCTTTTACATTTTCTTTTCAACAGAAATGCTGATGTCCTGGTGACATTTTGCAGGTGAAAATAGTCAAGGCAGAGAGAGATGTTTATGCAGCAGTCATAGACGGTAAGGTGGCGATGAAGATTGGACCCGGCTACTACGAGCCGCCAAGTGGGGCCCAGCATTGGTCTGTGGCAGTTGAGGGCAGAGACTACAAGGTCTGGGAAGCATTGTGAATACCTTGTGCCTCTTCATTCATTCCATTTTTGCCCAACCTCGGAGCGCATGCGGCTGTATGATAGTATTTCGTCAGTCTCAATAATGTACCATATGTAACCCCCTCTGAACCGGGGGAGGGGAGGGGGAATAGCTATATTTGTACAGGCAAAATCAGAAGAGAAGATTTAAATTATTTCACAGAAAATTGCCCTCCTCCAATGGAAATTGGGAGGCCGTGTTATATTTCATCATGTACTTACTACGTTGCAGACATGTATTGTTACTCTGTCTCTATATATTCTTCAATAAGAGGCACTATCACAGCTGCCCAGCCTGCCCTTCCCTTCGGAACTGGGAAGGATACCTATGATACATTGTTCATATAGTCTCGTGTTACAGTTGAAATACTAGGCATGTGCGAGGCTCCTGAGTTGGGGGGAAATTAGTTAGAATAAGGGGGGCCCGCGGTTGTTGAGTTAGTTACTCCTTCATAAAAGGGGGAACGAGTGTAAGAGAGTGCAAGCAATGAAAAATATCTTCTCATTCCTTTCTCCCTCTAAATTTCTGTTCTTCCCCAAAATTCTTGCTTCTCCTCGAAATATTCTGATTTCCTAGAGAAGCCATAACAATTTGGTATCAGAGCAGTTACACGATCTTGAGAAGAATTGCAGAGGCTGGATTAGTAGAATCTGACCATTCTTGTACGTTAGCTTGTGGGGTTTAGCCATGGCGATTTCAGAGAACATGCGAGGACAAGAGAGAACACGCGAGGACAAGAGTAACGAAGGTTGGAAGAATTTTGTCAAATAATGCAGAACTCATGGGGTGAATTTCAGCAATCTATTCGAGCTCAAATGTTGGAGCAACAAGAAAGGCAAGAACACGTTAATTCTACCCTGAATGAGTTGATCACGGGTCTCAGCAGGCAGGTACTGCAGCTGGCTGCTGTTGCTGAGTTAAGTGGAAACAACTTTCAATCTGGTAACTCTACTTTCTCTCGACTTTCAAGGATTGAATTCCCTCGTTTTGATGGAGATGATGTTAAGGGGTGGGTATATAGGTGTGAGCAGTTTTTTGAGGATGACAATGCCTTGGAAAATATCAAGGTGAAGATTGCATCCATTCATTTGGGAGGAAAGGCTCTATTATGGGATCAATCTTTGCTGGAAAGTAGAGATAATGGATGGACAAGCTGGAACGAGTATAAGAGAGTTATCCTTATTAGGTTTGGAGCTCAGCCCTTTGATGACCCCCTGCTGAGTTGATGAAGCTCAAGCAGGTCAGCACTGTAGAGCAATATCAGCAGTCATTTGATGCTCTACTAAATAGGATAGAACTACCTGTTAAACATGCTATCAGCTGTTTTTTGGGAGGATTGAGTGATGAAATCCAAAACGCAGTTAGGATGTTTAGACCTGAAACCCTCCATGATGCTTATTGCTTGGCTAAGTTACATGAAGTAACCCTGGCTTCCATAGCCAGAAGAAGCAGACCAATATTGGAGAAACCTACCCCTTTTGGGAGAGGTAACAACTCTTTGTCTAGATTTCCATCTCAAGGTAACAATTATATAGGATCTAGACCATTTACTTGAAACACCCCTCTACCATCTCAATCTACTACACAAGTCAATCCTACTTCCAGTGCTAACTCTACCACCTCCAAAAATAAGACTCAGGGTCGAATCATGAGCCCTAAGGAAATTGAGGACAGGAGGTCTCCGGATATGTGCTTCTTCTATGATGAGAAATACTACCCAAGACATAAGCGTAGGGCTCGAGTATACAGACTGGAGGTTATAGAAGAGGAAGAACACCAGAAGGAAGAAGAGGAAGAAACCCAAGAAGAACTGTCAGTTGAAAATGCTGAGGTAGGAAATGAGGTTCCACAACTATCTCTACAGGCTTTGAATGGACTCAATACCTACCAAACAATGAGAAAAATCAGCAGGATCCAACAAGACACTTTACACATCCTAATTGACTCTGGAAGTACTCACAACTTCCTGGATATTGCAGTTGCCAAGAGGCTGAATTGCAGGACCAGACGGATTCCTTCCCTGCAGGTGGCTGTAGCAAATGGCCAACAGTTAGACTGCCATACCTTATGCAAGGACTTCACTTGGTTTCTTTTGGGGCAGCAGTTTTCAGCTGATGTGTATCTGGTACCCCTAGGAAATTGTGAAATGGTTTTAAGGGTTCAGTGGCTAGCCACTTTGGGCTCTATACTATGGGATTTTGAGGAGCTCAAGATGGAGTTTACTTATAGGGGAAGGAGGATGGTGTTAAGGGGAACTAAGAAGTCGGATGTAGAATGGATGGGGGGAAAATGGTGAAAAAAATATTACAACAGTTAGCCCAAGCATTTGCTATACAACTGCAGCCTATAAATATAGAAATGAGCTTACAGCAGGCTGAGGTTACAGATCCA
Source organism: Carnegiea gigantea (assembly GCA_029747015.1). Lineage (NCBI taxonomy): Eukaryota > Viridiplantae > Streptophyta > Magnoliopsida > Caryophyllales > Cactaceae > Carnegiea > Carnegiea gigantea. The sequence continues at coordinate 398,146 of JAKOGI010000077.1, forward strand.
TAATTATTGAGGTTGTTGTCTGAATTTGCAGATATTTTTGAGGAACCCAGGGCTCTACCTCCCCATAGAAGCCATGATCATAGGATCTTGTTGAAGGAGGGTACTCCACCCATCAATGTAAAACCATACAGATACCCGGCCTTACAAAAGGATGTAATTGAACAGATAGTGCAGGAGATGCTGGAAGCAGGGATTATTAGACCTTCCCATAGCCCTTACTCTTCCTCTATAGTCCTGATCAAAAAGAAGGATGGGGCGTGGAGGTTATGTGTAGATTACAGGCAATTGAATAAGTGCACCATTTTGGACAAATTTCCTATACCTGTTGGTGAGGAATTATTGGATGAGTTACATGGGGCTGCTTATTTCTCTAAAATCGACCTCAGGTCAGGATATTCGCAAGTCAGAATGTATCCCAATGATATTGAAAAAACAGCTTTTAGAACTCATGAAGGCCATTATGAATTCTTGGTCATACCTTTTGGTCTCACAAATGCCCCCTCCACCTTCCAAGCCATTATAAATAGCCTTTTCAAACCACATCTGAGAAGGTTCATTATGGTATTCTTCGATGACATCCTCGTTTATAGCAAATCCTTTGAGCAGCATATCATGCACTTGAGAACAACATTTGTGATACTAAGGCAGCACACATTGTTTGCTAAGAAAAGCAAATGCAGCTGTGGTGAGTAGAAGGTAGAATACCTGGGACACATCATCACATTATAAGGAGTCTCCACTGACCATACCAAGATTATTGCTATGCAAACTTGGCCAACCCCTGCTACTGTAAAACAGTTAAGGGGTTTCCTTGGGCTCACACGGTATTACAGGCGGTTTGTCAAAAGTTATGGACAAATTAGCAAACCCCTCACTGAATTGCTGAAAAAAGATAATTTCCAGTGGGGTGCATCTGCTGAAGAGGATTTTGAGCATTTGAAGGCAGCCATGACTTCAGCTCTAGTGCTTGCTCTTCCAGATTTTTCTAAAACTTTTGTGATTGAGGCTGATGCTTCAGGTCTGGGAATAGGATCAGTCCTCATGCAAGAAGGACATCCCATTGCTTATTTGAGCAAGGCATTATCTTTCAGACATCAGTCCCTCTCGACTTATGAGAAAGAACTGATGGCAGTTGTACTTGCAGTGGAGAAATGGAGGCCTTATTTGTTGGGGAGGCACTTCATTATTAAAACATACCACTTTAGCCTCAAATACATCCTGGAATAGAAAATCACCACACCTTTTCAAAGCAAATGATTACCTAAACTCTTGGGCTTTGACTATGACATTGTGTATAGGCAAGGAAAAGAGAACCTAGCTGCTGATGGATTATCAAGGATCAATGGAGCTCAGCTACTGTCATTATCACTCAGTACTTTGCAGCCTGACCTCTTGGAAAAAATTAAACAATCTTGGGTCTCAGATGATAAGGTTCAAAAAACTATGCAATCCTTGCAGCAAGGTACAGCTCATTTTAAGTATCAACTACAACAAGTGATTCTTTACAGGAATGGAAGGGTGGTTGTAGGTCAAGATACTGCATTACAACAACAGTTGATCAACTTGATACATAACTCCTTTTTAGGGGGCCATTAAGGGGTCACAGCAACTACAAAAAGGTTGGCCAGTTTGTTTTACTGGAAAGGTCTCAACAGGGATGTCTAGAATTATGTTCGAAGCTGTGAAACTTGTCAAAGATGTAAGGCTGATCTTTCTGCCCCAGCAGGGTTATTACAGCCACTGCCTATTCCTGAGGCCATATGGGTGGACATCTCGATGGATTTTATTAAGGGTTTACCAAAATCTAGGGGAAAGGACACCATCTTTGTGGTGGTGGATAGGCTCAGTAAGTATACCCACTTCTTACCCCTAGCTCATCCTTTCACTGCAGCCATAGTAGCCCAACTATTCTTTGAACATATCTTCAAAGTTCATGGCCTTCCTCGAGCCATTGTCAGTGACAGAGATAAAATCTTCCTGAGCCATTTTTGGACCGAGCTCTTTGCTTTACAGCATGTTTCTCTACATCTGTCCACAGCTTACCATCCTCAAAGTGATGGTCAGATTGAAGTTGTCAATAGGTGCCTCGAGGGATATTTGAGGTGTATGACAGGGGAGGATCCTGCAGGATGGACTTCATGGCTTCCTCTGGAAGAGTGGTGGTATAACTCTAACTGGCACTCATCTATTGGCATTACCCCCTACGAAGTCGTATATGGACAACCACCCTCTTTGCACATTCCTTATCTGGTAGGGGATAGTAGAGTCGAGGCTGTGGATAGAAGCTTGAGGGCCAGGGAAAATTGTATAGCCATGCTTAAATACCATTTGGGGAAGACACAACAGAGAATGAAGCATCAGGCTGATAGACGTCGGACTGATAGAACATTGGCAGTAGGAGATTAGTCTTGGGTTAAACTCCAGCCCTTCAGGCAACATTCTGTGGCTAAGAGGATAAACTAGAAGTTTGCAGCTAAGTACTTTGGTCCTTTCCTTGTGGTTGCTAAGGTGGGTGCTGTAGCATATCGCCTGCAGTTGCCTGACACCTCTAGGATTCACCCAGTCTTTCACATTTTCCAACTAAAGAAGTATGTTGGCTCCAATCCCTCCCCTGGAACACTCCCACTCATGGATGACCAAGGGCTGATTGCTGCTTACTCCATTGTAGTCTTGGACAGAAAATTGGGGAAAAAGGGGAATGGAGCTGTGGTCTATGTTATGATCCAGTGGTCAAACGCTCCAAAGGAAGATGCTTGGGAGCTCTACACTGATGTCGAGAAGAAATTTCCTGATTTCAACCTTGAAGCTTGAGGACAACCTTGCTAAGGGGGATGGAAAGATTATAGCTGAAATACCAGGCATGTGCGAGGCTCGTGAGTGGGGGGAAAATTAGTTAGAATAAGGGGGGCTCGCGGTTGTTGAGTTAGTTACCGGGAAAGGGGGAGACTCCTTCATAAAAGGGGGAACAATTGTAAGAGAATGCAAGCAATGAAAAATATCTTCTCATTCATTTCTCCCTCTAAATTTCTCTTCTTCCCCAAAATTCTTGCTTCTCCTCTAAATATTCTGATTTCCTAGAGAAGCCATAACATCTCGTGCCAGTTACTTCCTTGTAGGCTTTAGTACCCGGCAGGGCTGCAACTATTTTCCTCTTTAATTCAATGATGAAATTAGCATGACAGATTCCGAGGCTCAAGTGAATTAGAACAAGCTTACTAGATAAGGTCCGATCCTTGATATAGTAGGGTGTAATTGATCCCTTGATGTAGTTAGGGACTTTGGGACGCTTGACCACCAAGAAAAAACCAGCATAATGTATTTCTTGGAAATTAAGTAAGGATTTAATTGTTTGCGCTATGGGTATCAACCGAGCTAATTAATCCAAAAGAAATTTGTCATTCGTTTACTATAACTTGGAATAAGAGTTCCACTAGGATTTTGCTATTAGAACCTGTCCTAATCACCTCTGCTTAAAATAAACATTAAAGGATAATAAAAGGACCAAAATACCCCTGAATTCATTAATTAGAATTAGACTCGTACTCTAAGTTCTAGAATGTAGCAAAACTTGTCCTACTCCTACCCTGGTTATTCTTCCAACTTAGCTATATAAGCACCAGCCGTTCCCTTGAATTCTCTATCCTCTTCGTCCACAATGAAGAACCAAGTCGTAGTTTTGTTTTGGTTACTTTCCCTGTCCATCCCATTGGCCCTTGCTCAAACTCGAGGTGGCCAGCCTCCACCTAGACGATACCATCGGCTTCCCCTTGGCCCCAACGCCGTCGGACCCGAGTCCGTCGCCTTCGACTGTCAAGGTCGTGGTCCGTACGTTGGTGTTTCCGACGGCCGCATACTAAGGTGGGAAAATCCTCAAGTTGGCTGGACTGAGTTCGCCGTGACTAGCCCCTACAGGTACGTACTTTTTAACAGTTGATCAATTCTAATCAGGACTTCTACATAAACAAAAGTTTCTTTCAAGTAGCATAACCAATAGAAGTTTAAACTGTCGCAGCCACAAACATGTTAACATCAGAATTGATATATTCATAATTTTCAACCCTTTTTTTTTTTGGGCTACAAATATGAAAGTTTCAGTTATAATCAAGCTGAACTAATGGGTGGAAGATTTATTTTCAGGACAGGGAGATGTCATGGATTAAATAACTCGCCAATGGAGCAGTACTGTGGTAGGCCATTAGGGTTAAAGTTTAACAGTACGACATGTGAGCTGTATATCGCTGATTCAAGTTTTGGGCTTTTAAGAGTTGGCCGTCATGGCGGTGTTGCCGTACCACTCGCCAATTCTGCTGAGGGAGTTCCCTTTCGCTTCTTGAATGCCCTAGATCTTGACATCGAGGGTGGTGCCGTTTATTTTACTGATACAAGTTCTTATTTCAATAGATGGTAAGTAAACTCAAATTTTCCTTGGACTGTAACTTCTTTCATTAAGAATATTATTGTTTTTCTAGATTTGATCTCATAATTAATTAAACATCTCGTTAATTATTTTTTAAACAGGAATTTTCAAAGAGCAATGTCCACAGGAGATCGAAGCGGAAGACTCATGAGATACGATTTGGTGACCGGAACCATAACCGTTTTACTAAGAGGTCTATCGTTTGCCAATGGAGTGGCACTAAGCAAGAATAAAGACTTCGTTTTAGTAGCCGAAACAATGACAAGCCAAGTAACAAGGTTGTGGCTTACAGGACCCAGGGCTGGAGTTTCTGAGGTGTTTCTGCATCTGTATGGCCATCCCGATAACATCAACAGGAACGCCGACGGTGATTTTTGGATCGCCCAAAATCCGTACCCACCCATCAAAGTGGACGAGTATGGTAGAGTTTTGGAGGCTTTGAGCGGCGATGAGATCGTTGATTCTAGTGATGTCATTGAGATCAGAAATACTTTGTGGATTGGATCTGTAGTTCAAAATTATCTTGTTTTTACTACCTAAGTATGCCCTAGGTAATTTTTTTTTTATTTTTTGCTTAGTACTGGCTTCAACTTGGGTGACAAGTTGTATTATTTGAACTTATTTGATTTGGGTTGTCTTTTGCTTCATATGTTTTACAATTTTGATTAGATGCATTGTAATATGGTAAGCGTAGGATAAGAAGTGATCAATTAATTAAGTAAGAAAATTACAGGTAGTAAACAGCTTAGAACTATAATGATAAGTATCTTACTGCAAGATATTTTTTAAGTGTTTTGTTTGGGTTTAAAAGTTATATTATTATATATTAAATTTTTTAAAAATGGTGTGATTGAATAGTAAGAAGGTGGTACTACCTATAAATTGTATAAAAAATATTTTTATTCATATTTTTTCACAGTTAGAAAGTTACGTGCATAGTACTCATTCATAGATATCGTTAATTCGATTAAAGTATCATTTTACATCCATTAGTACAACTGATAAACACTAAAACTTTACCATTTATAATTAACACTAATTGTTAAAAATTTGGTGAATTTAGATTATTTAGCAAGTTATTTTGGTAAAGATAAGACACCTAAAAAGTGTCTTGCTATAAGACATATATCACGGCACGTAAAATCTTTATGCTATAAATGCTAAAATGTGTAAGGTATTAAGAATACTTTCCCCCCTCAATACTTGTAGGAGAGTGAATTAAGGAGTTTCACATGAAAACTACCTATTTTTTCTCTCCCTAATATGAAAACTATCCAATTAGTTTTTAATATTTATCTAAAATTTTTTTTACACGTGATCCCCCCTCTCTCTCTAATAGAATTATTTTTTAATATGTGATACAATTATGAAATTCTTTTTGTTAGATTTTCATCACATTAATTAATGATTATACCCAATGAAAATTAATAACAACCCATTAATGTGAAGAAAAATATGAAGTAATTTAACTAATTACACTAAACTTTATATCTTTATCTTCATATTATAAAAAATAATAATATACGTAGTTGTCCATCCTTTCCTCCTCTAATCGTATGGTACTTTTAATCTCATGCAACTCTAAACTTTTAATTAAATACAATTGTGGTAAATTATTTACATTTTGTATATATTTTTCTTCTGTCTATTAGCTATAATTTTTTTCTAATAGTATTTTAAGTTTTATTACTTAATTTTGTTCATCCCACTATATGTATTATATTTGATATCTAACTTTTGCAGTGAAATAAATATGTATGTATGTATGTATACATATGTATGTGTGTGTGTCTGTGTGTGTCTATATATATATATATATATATATATATATATATATATATATATATATATATATATATTCATTCGTTTACAAATGCAAACATTGAATCGAAAATTTGAACATATTTGGACACTATAATAATTAATGCTTGATTTTTATTTTGCAAGGCCCAACAAATCAAGTGGGCAATATATAAATAAAATGCATCAACCTTTGAAAATGGTTTAGCAGTAAGGTACATGCGTATTTTATGTCTATATAATTAAGATTCAATTCTTCCTTCAGTGTGTACATAAATTTACCAACTCCCCCCTAAAAAAACACATAAGTCAATACTACAAAAATGAGAAGTTTAATGAGGTGATTAATTAAAAACTTTATCTTGCTTACGCTAAGATTATATATTATATAAATTTAACTTCTTAGTTTTCTTGTCCAATCAAGAAATTCTTAGTTTTCTTACATATATCAAATGGCATACTTAGAATATTGTTTGTAGAAAATTTTTATTTTTATTTTTAATTTTGTTCAACATTATCCACTTTGTTTGTAATATTAATACATATTTATATTAAATTTCTACTATTTACATGCCTCGTGCAAACACACGGGCACAAACTAGTTCTATATAAATATATAAATAAATATATATGAAGTTGAATGAATTGCATAGATTATTATTTTTTTTTTTTTGGGAAAAAAAAAAAGCATACTCACACACGATTTGCACAAAGTAAGACCTTTTTTGGATCACAGGCTCCACATTTATAATTAGTATTGTATAAAAATAGTGTTAAAAAAAAAAGAAAAAGTGTAAAAACCCCGGCCTTGACTAAACCACTCACGATTATTGATTTTAGGTAGTGGCTCCCCTGTTTTCCCTCCTCATTTATCTGAAAATGTCCTCAATTAGCTGAATAATCAATTAGTACTTAATCCATCTGGGTTTCATTTGTTTTGTCCGACGTAGGAGTACTTCCGTAGAATAAAACAAATAAACTCTATCCTACCTTGAGGGTTAATCCCCAATAATTAAACTCTGTTGGTCGTTGGCGAAGGTCAGGAGACCAGCTAAATAGGACGACCTACCTTGGCCATAACCAACATGCAATAAGCATCACCAACAACAAATTTAAAAAACACACACACACACAAACTCAACAAAAAATAATTAAATTAAAGAAAGGAACAAAAAATGAATAGAACAGCAATGGCCAGCATGAATAATCAAGGGCTGCTGCTTTTGATGTGTTTGTGCTTCTCAGCGGCCATGGCCAACATCGGCGAGTACGACGAGTATTGGCGGCAACGTGAAGCCCAGGCTAGGAAATTTCTCGGGGAAACCTACCACCCGGAGCCCTTCAATGTCACTAATGAATTCAACATGCAAGTTCACAGGTAAGTTTACTTTATTGGCTTATCATTAGACATTCAGTTTGCATCTTGCCCTTGTTTGTCTGGCTAAATGTGCACATGTTTTGTTCTGCATTTGGTATATATATGTTAGGATGGCGGAAGAACTGAATAAGACAGGGAGGAGCCTAAGAGAGGATCAACACAACGACGAAGGATCATGTCAGTACACAAATCCTATGGATGCTTGCTGGAGGTGCCAGCCAAATTGGGAAGAAAATCGAAAGAGGCTAGCGGACTGCTCGATGGGGTTCGCTAAAGGAGTGACCGGAGGCAAAGCCGGGGAGTACTACGTGGTTACTGATGACACGGACGATGACTTGTTGAATCCTAAGCCAGGCACATTGCGATATGCAGTGATCCAACCGGAGCCATTGTGGATCATCTTTGACAGACCCATGACAATTTCGTTGCAACAAGAGCTCATCATAACCAGTGACAAGACCATTGACGCCAGGGGCCACCACATACACATTGCTAATGGTTCCGGCATCACCATCCAATTTGTTCAGAACATCATCATCCACGGCCTCCACATCCATGATACCCTCCCTGGCTCTGGTGGCATGATTAGGGACTCCACCACGCACTACGGTTTTAGGACCCAAAGTGATGGCGACTGCATTTCCATCTTCGGATCCTCCAAAATCTGGATTGACCACTGCTCCTTCTCTCGAGGCTCCGATGGCCTCGTGGACATTATCCAGGGATCCACTGGCATTACCATCTCCAACAACCACATGACTCATCACAACGACGTAAGAAATTTTTAATTCAATTCGCATGCAGTGGGTGTGTAATTAATTAACTGGTAAAGTTATATATATGAACATGGTTCAATTCATTCAGGTCTTCCTGTTTGGCGCTACCAACGACTATGTGGAGGACAAGAAAATGCAAATCACGGTGGCATTCAACCACTTTGGAAAAGGGTTGGTTCAGAGGATGCCTAGGTGCCGATTTGGTTTCTTCCATGTGGTGAACAACGACTACACTCATTGGATAATGTATGCCATCGGTGGCAGCCAGAATCCCACCATCGTCAGCCACGGCAACCGATTCATTGCTCCTGAAAGCGAGCGCTCCAAAGAGGTAACATTCTTAATCATCCAGATGTAAATAGTCTTGCCCTACAAGCTAGCTCGCTAGCAGGCAGACAGTCAGACCATCTTAATTATTTAAAATTCACGTAGTAGATAGTTTCCATATACATGTGATGCTCGATTGATGAATGAAGGTGACCAAGAGGGTAGATGCATCGGAGTCGGAGTGGAGATCATGGACATGGATAAGTCAGGGCGACGAATTCGTGAACGGAGCATTCTTCACGCAGTCAGGAGCAAAGGAGATCGTCGATGCCCGGAGGAACTTCTTTATTCCGGCGAGGCCCGGGGCGGAGGTGGCAGCTCTCACAAGGTTTGCAGGTCCAAGGAAATGCAGCAGAGGACAACCTTGTTAATTAAATTTAATTAAATTCAAAAAAGCATTGCAGCCCAATTTCAAGATTCATTAGTGCGTGGGTTCGATCATGATCAATCACCATCGAGCCACACTACATCATCAAGTGCTTTAATTTTCACGGGGCTTGTGAAATAGGCGCTAGGAAGTATAGAGACAGGAATATCCGTACGTACATATATATTCTATGTGTTGGCTGTTGATATGAGGTTTTCAATTTTTATTTTGTTAAAAAAAATTTAATTTTAGGATATTTCTTGTCTCCTTTAATTTCCCAATTTTTGTACATTAAGGTGAATACTGCTCTTCAAATAATGCTGCAACTTTGTACATTCTGAATTTTAATACTACTGATTACTAGCAAAGACCAGAAGCTTTTGTATTTAATTAATTAATATATATATATATATATATATATATATATATATATATATATATAGATCGATATGTAAATTACTAGCTAATAGTTTATTAAACCACCAATTTATGTATTGTAACTATTATCTACCGAATCGGAGATTTGTCAATTACATTTATAGATGTAAAATGCATGATAAAAGATCAACACTGTTAGCAATAAAATGAATTATATATCATATCATGCTCTTATGTTGAAGTAATTTGCACTATATTTTTACCAATTCCAATCACCATTAATGTGTACAATAACTTCGGACCTTTAAATTGCAAATATGACAACTAATTATTTGACCGCGTTATTACGTACGGAGCATTCACAACTTAAGAGTTCAAAATCTTTAGTATAAAGATGAGGGGGTGATCGAAAAGTAATTTAAAGGCGTTTTAATTTTAAATGTTAAATGAAAAATTCATTAAAAAAAGACATATATTAGTATGTAAACATGTAACCATTGAAGGAAAACAGTTCTTGACAAGAAGCTAATTGAAGATGATCTATTCACATTAAAACCTAAGATTAAGGAGAAAATGATCATAGTAATTGTATGTAATTTTCCTCTATGACAAAATTAGATATATAAGATTTCGTTTGATTACAAGATTGATCAACTAGCTAGGTTGATCTATTTTACTTCTCATTTTTTTCCTTACACGTGACATGGATTTTTATTTATTTATTTGTTATTCTCACCCGAAGTTTAGATTCTTACTTTCTCTTTTTTTGCTAAATTTATTTTTATTTTTATATTTGAAGTTTTCTATTTTCCTTGCTTTCATCAGATTTTAATATAAATTTACGATGAGACCTTTTCACAATATTTATCATAAGATAGTTGATGTCATGCGTAAGAAGTTAACATTGGGCTACATTCATGGCTTTAGGCTAGTGGCATCTCATAACCCTTTGATTATTAGGTATTAAAAATGATGTTTTAATTTTCTATTTGTTACAACAATAATTCTCAGTGTAAGCCTTACTTCTGTAGGATTTAAGAAGATCTAAATATATGCGACCTCACCTTTACAGTTATCTCTACTCACAAAGATGTCGGTTCCAATATATCCACAAGATTTGAGAAAGAAATACAAAATTGTATAAAAAAAGCAAATATTATCAAGTTGTAACCGTAAATAAAAATAGAGACTAGCACAGTCACACAAATAATAACGAGTTACAAAAAAACTACTAAATGAATGTTTTTCTCTTTGTTGATAATGACAATAACAGTTGTTCATTAAAACAGATAACAACTACAATAGCAGCATTTCTTTACTTGTTTGAGGGGTGTAGAAAAATGCGTAGACATGTGATAGGGCTTTTCATTTTCTCTTTTTTTTTGGGGGGGGGGGGGGGGGGGGGGGCGCTCCTTCTATATGTATATTACTATATTTGGGTGTCATGAACCATGTTGTTATTGCCCTTTCCATTCAAATCACTTTTTTTTGGGTCTATGTTCATCGTAATTTAGTTATTATTAGACTATAAAGAGATAAAGTTCTCCCATTATTTATTATTCACAAGATTTACAAATCAAATATGATTATTTTGGTCTGATACACAATATCATTACAAATTCAGAAATTCTTTTATTGTATTGTTCAATTAAACAAGAAAAACTAAAAACAAGGCAATAACAAATATTCTTGTCAATTTCTATTTTAAGCAATATATATATATATATATATATATATATATATATATATATATATATATATATATATATATATATATAATATATATATAGAACTGGTAAAATGACTTTTTTTAGATATCTCCTAGCTATATGTCCTATTTTTGGCAATGCCCAAATTATATAATTTACTCTTATACAATGGATTTTCTCATCCACCATTCTTCCCCCCCCCCCCCCCCCAAAAAAAGAAAAGAATTCACTCCATTTGAAGACCAATTAACCACAGAGGGGGAAAACAATTGAGGTTTTCGCTCTTTGTGGTTAATTGCATTTCATAAAATGGAGAAGCATTTCATTTTTGTTCTTCTCTTATTATTATGTAGTTTATCCCTGGTAGTTGGCTCAGACCAAAATGATGACAAGCAATATTGGAAAAAACGACGCCAAGAAGCCATCTTAGGCAGCAGCAAGGCATACCGACCTGATTATTACAATGTCACTAATTATCTCAATTCTCGAGCCAGGAAGTAAAGATGTCTCTCATTAATTAAATCACTCTTTAATTTTTATATTTATTTAATGTTGATCTTGATCGATCGAGTCCACTTGTCTTATCTGTCTATCTAGTTTGGAAAGTTCTATAAGTAGATTCTTCTGTTAAGATGTCTTTCGTATTTATCGATATGACCGATGAATTGTTCAACTTAATAATTAATGACCTATTGTAGGCTCTAATGTCTTAGTCGTTTTAGAATATTTGACTTGTAAGCTTAACTCGAGACTCCAAAAAATCCTATTGTCACCCGATTTTTAACCATACACAGGATGTTAGAGAATGAAGGAATGAGCAACTCAAGGAGGATGTTGACCACAAGGAAGCATTATAGCTCATGTGAAATCACAAACCCTATGGACGCCTGCTGGAGGTGTCACCATAACTGGGCTAGCCATCGAACCCAGCTAGCCAAGTGTGCGCTAGGATTTGCGAAAGGCACCACTGGGGGAGCAGGAGGTCGAATGTATGTGGTTACAGACCCCTCTGATGATGACGTTGTGAACCCTAAACCAGGAACCCTACGTCATGCAGTCATCCAAGACAAGCCCCTATGGATCACTTTTAAGAAGTGCATGACCATTAGGCTCAAACAGGAGCTCATCATGAACAGCGACAAGACCATCGATGGACGTGGGGCTAAAGTGGTCATTGAGCACGGCCCTGGGATCACAATCCACTATGTCAACAACATTATCATCCAGGGGATCGAGTTTAGGAACATTGTCACCGGCCCAGGAGGGCTGATTCGTGACTCGGTTAAACATTATGGCTATAGGAATGTCAGCCATGGGAATGCTATCTCCATCTATGGATCTCAACGTGTTTGGATCGATCACTGCTCTTTTGCCAATTGCTTCCATAAGTTCATTGAAATACAGGATGCAGCAACAGCCATTACCATCTCCAACTGTCGCATGGATTCACAAGATGAGGTAATTAACTAATAAATAATGTAATAATAGCTAGTATTTTTGAGATAAACTCGTTCATTTCACATACTACATTATATTATAAAGTGGGACAAACAAATCCTACATACCCAAAATTCAATCAATGTAACCTTAGTACTGCTATGAAATTAACCCGATTAACGTTAGGCCTAACAATGACATAAGGTACTCAAGAGCTGCTAATTGCTAATGTTTATTAATGATGAAATTATATAGGCATTTGTATTTGGTGCACAAGATGAATATGAGTTGGATGAAATGATGCAAGTGACAATTGCATACAACCACTTTGGAGAGAAGTTGGTGAAAAACATGCCCAGGTGCAGCAATGGATTCTGTCATGTGGTTAACAACGATTACACTGGCTGGAAAGACTACGCCATCACCGGTAGGGCTAACGTCACGATCATGAGCCAAGGCAATCGATACACCGCCCCTGATGACCCTAAAGCCAAGGAGGTACTTAATATCACTCATGCAAGACTTTTGGTTCCTATACTTTTATTGTCTAGTTTTCCAACGACTAAAAATTTTGCCTCGATTTATTTCTCCAAGTTAGATTACAGTGTTAGTATAATTAAAATAAGGGGCAATTATTATAAAATTCTTTTTTCTCTTATATGTAATTTTCTCTTAAAAATAAAATTTCATGATCAATCGTCATATATCTAACGGGTTTTTCCCCCTTATGTATGCGTATGGATCGATAGCCGGTAAACTTTAAGACTTAAATATAAGGCTTTTTCTATAGAATTTGAGGCCAACATACAATTTCACTCATATGATCGATCTTCCTAATTTTGTGATTCTATTTTTCTAAAGGTCAGTTTATAAACATAGATCGAGTGGAACATATATATTGATTGCGTAATGAGTATTCTAATTAATGATGGATGACAGATCACAAATAGAAAAGGAGTGCCGATTATAAAGAGTGGAACATGGGCACAAGAAAAAGACATACATTTGAATGGGGCTTTCTTCGAGCCATCAGGGCGTCTACTCCACAACCCCCACAAGCAGCGCAAGCTTAGGGCCATGCCTGGGATTATGGCCGCTCTCATGACTCGCCATGCAGGACCCTTGAAATGTCTTCCTAAAAAGCCTTGCTAATTTTTCTACCACTAAATTTCTCAATAGATTTTGTGACATTTTTAAGAGAAGAATTGTTTTATTTTATGCTTCTCTGTTACTAAAGAAAGTTCTATATGAAAGAGATATGCATTTTTCTCTCCCTCTCCTCGATGGTTTATTTGTGGAATATTGGCTTGTCATTAAAGTATGTTGAGTTTAAATTAATCTAGTTCAGAGTCAGAGAAAACCATGCTTTAATGAGGAATCCCATTCTCAACTCTTCTCGACTTTTTCTTTGTTCTCCCTGTAGGGAAACAATATGAGACAATTTGGTGATTTTGACCCCGATTGGCAATCAGTTATATATTAGCTGTTTAGCTGTTAACTGATTGCATTAACTGTCAGTTAGTAACTGATTGTATTAGCTGTTTGACTTAACTGATTGTATTAGTTGTTTCTGAAAAAAATATTTGATGAAATTAGCTATTTCTAATAAAATTGTTTCATAAAATTTCACTTATACCCTTAACTTAATTTCTCATTCTTTTTCACATATTAATCTTTATAAATTATGTATTCATCGTTCTTCTAAATATTAATTAATAAAAAATTACATTTATACATTTCCTAATTTTGATTATGACAATATAATATTTTTGTTCATCGTTATCGTACTTTTCATATTAATAATATGTAAAATTTATGTGATATAAGCGTGTTTATCTATTGCGTAAGACAAATTAAAACAAAATATTTGATGAATTTTAGAAAACGTAAAATAAAAAGTGTTAACCTAAACATCATGACCACTTATAAATATCACTTTAGAAAGTATTTGTTAATTGTTTGTTGTGAGTAGCATTTGAAGTAATTTTGTGAAAGTTGTTATAGTCAATATAGTCAATTTAGTGGTAAAAATTAAAAAGTTCTTTGAAAAGCTATTCTAATTAAAGAGCTTTTTATAAAATATCTTTTGGGGCCTAATTAAAAAGTTAATGCAAAAACATCTTCAACCAAACACTCTAACGACTTTTTTTTGACTCGAGTCATACAACTCATAGCCTCAAAAAGCTCTTTACCAAGTAGGGCCTTTATAAACTTAGTGCGTGGAAAAAATCAATATGAACAACAAAATAAAAATATAGGTATACATGAATATTAATACAGGCACAAAAGATGAAAGTCCTAATAGGACAACCGGCTTTGGCTTTTTGGATTCAACCTTATTAGACTACCCTAAGCAAATAAAGACCATTCCAAGAAACTCAAATTTTGTGAAGTTTCAATTTTCAAACCCATATCTGTGAGAGGAAACAACTCACTCTGAGTTTGAGCCGTTCAATTCCGACTTTCTTAAGTTTAATTCAAATAAATTTTCAGAAAAACCGTCCTCTCATACAAGCAGTACAAATTATATAATAATTCCAAGTCTATAAGCCTGCCTTGCAACATATACTAAATTTTTATTTTTTTAACCTACTTACTATTTTCATAGTCCCCTTTTCTTAAAAAAGTAAAGTTTCATTAGTCCCAATTAAGCCTTAATAAGTGCTACACAGACAGGAATGGAGGAAAATATTGTCTATAAAGATGCAATATCAGAAGTGCCAATTTTTTCCAAGAATTTTTTGCCAAACGCCCCGTGCATAAAATTTGCTACTACAAATGCAGTACACTACTCAATTCCGTATGAGACCAAACTGGTGTAGATTTAAAACCATTACTAATAGAAATCTCATTCTACTTTGTCGTGAAGAATGATGACAGAGCAGGGAAGCATTACTCTTAGCATCCAGAAGGTCACGGTGTACGTCAGATTTACAATGATACAAAAAGGAAGAACGGTTAGAACTTAGACGCCAATGCTGGATATATCCAATAAAAAGGAAACCATGATCAAAATATGTACATTTTGTCAAACCTTATTTACCATATATACACATCCTTTTCCCTGTATCCGCATCAAAAAGCCCATGAAGCTGCGTCTTTGTCTAGAACTCTGAAGATTTCATTGAACCAGACCTGCATGTACTCCTTCAGCAACTGGGAATAATGCAAGTAAACAGCAAAATGATTTCAATCTCAGACAACCCAACCCCAAACCCCCCCCCCCCCCCTCCTTCCTGGGGGGGGGGGATAACACATGCACACGGGATTGCGACCCAGATGCAACAGGCATCTATGAACACAGTGTGATCTATAAGACTATGACTGTTCAAGCGCCATCTCAACCAATTTGAGCTTAGAGTGTGGATGCTATGAAGGCTCCCTTTACCTTGTGTAACAAATCAATATAGGGCTGCTAAGATACTGCAAAGTCCCCATCTACCTCGCACAATAAATCAATATAGGGGATGCTGAGATTCGAACTTGAGACCTCTCACTTTGAAAAATACATGATATCATGTTCAAGAACCATCTCAACCAAACGCTTAAACTAATGGTTGAAGACCTAAAAATACGTTTATACTCTAATTAACAATGACTTATAAGCCCAGTTTGAAAATTTATCTTGGTTTGTTCTTGAATCATTTGAACATCAGACGATCTATATAACTATACTTAAAATTGAGTGATCACACCTTGAATAGACGCTTGGTGATCACTCATGATGTGAATATTATTTTCTTCTGTCTTTCTTAAATTGTTAATTTTAGATATTAATTGAAATATATTAGCAAGAGTAATTAGATCACATTAATATAGGCATTCAATTTATAGGTTTCACTTTGTACTGGAAAAGTTACTAAATTTTCAATTTTGTATTTCATCTTTTCTTTTTTTAAAAAATTAAGTGTTAGTATCTTCTAAAAACATGTATAAATTTTATATTCATAATTTTAATATAATAAGTATAATCGTAAAATAATATATCAATAATATTAGACAAATCATTTTGAAAAATTACGATTTACATTAAAATTATTTTACTATAGTTTCATTAACATATATATTTTACAAATATTTTAGTTTGCCAACTTAACTAAAAAAATTAGGTTTTAGTTGTAGTCGTAATATTAATTAAGCATATATGAAATGCCTTTCAATTCTCCAATTTTCCTTAACGCTTTGATACTTTTCATATTTCTACAGGAAAGTATATTTAATTAATGATATTTTAATTTCTTTGAATCAAACTTTTGTAATGAATGGATATTTATAACTGGAATTTCTTCATTTAACTTATTATGTATTGATTAATTTCATTATGTTAACTTAATTAATTGTAACAACTTTTTTCCCTTTTAAAAGGTGATGTAGTTATTGTTAGGAAAAAAGTTTTAATATTTATAAACCTCAAGCGCAAGGTGTATCGTTGAGTACTTGGGGTGTCGTCCATAGGGAGTTGTATTTCCAACTACCATAACTAATTAAAACATCTCGAGTTAGGCAAAATCGAAAGGGATACAAAATAGAACTAAACTACTAAGGCGAAAACAAAAGGAATATGATTAGACCTAAGATAAACCAAGTGATCAAGTCAAGCCCTCACCTTCCTAAATTATGCTAGTATTCAGAGATGGTTGTTTGCATCATTAAATCCACCCAAGTGCCCTCTCTCAAGGATCATGAGTTAATTTAATTGTTCTAACCTCTTATTTTCCTGGGATTACTTCAATTGAACTCCAAGATTGATAACTCTTGACTTAGCTAGCGACGAGACTATTTTCATGTCCCAATCTCAACTATTTTTTCTACTCATACTAGACAATCAATTTCACCTCTCAGTATAAATCGATTGTCCCAAAATACGGATAAAAACTCTTTCAAATATTTCATCGAACACTTGATGGGTGTGAAAGAAAACTCTAAATTCTAGACATAAATAAGGTAGGGTTGGAGCCTAAACAAGGTTAATCAGCCATCAACGGCTAATCACAATCCAATATTCACAACTATAATCACTAAACATCATAAAAAATTGTAAACTAAAACATGAATATAGATAACAAAAATAGAGAGAGAAAGAGAAAAGAAAACCTATGCTTGAATCATTGAATGAACTTGAAAATCCACGAGCTTGAACTCGAAAGTATGATCTAAAATCCTAATCTAAACCTCCTATCGAGGTTTTTATTAGCCAAACCTAAACTAAAAACTCCCAAAAAATGGCCAAAGGAGAGCCGAGGAGGTCCTAAACAAAAACGCTGAAAAGGGGTTTAAATAGAAAATCGGGCGAGCGAGCGAGCGAAGGCTGGCATAGGGCCGCGTCAGATGGCACGGCCTCACTGTGCCACATCTCTGGCACGGTGGCGCAGTCTTCCGTCGTCCCGTTTTTGCCTACTTTTGCTGTTTTTGTCTGTCTTCGCTCCTTTTCGTAGTACTTGCTTCATTTGAACTTATTTCCTACAGAACATAAATAAAATAAGTAAAAATCCTAAAGATTAAATTGTTATACGAGCTAAAAATGGGTGAAAGAGGCACGTAAAATATGATAAATTTATCGCCTAACAGTTATCGTCAGGGAGTGATAGGGCAAGGCAATGATGGAATCTACAAGTTGTATTTCACAATTTGTGCTAAAATGTGCATCAGTGGCTATATTAACTTTATATGCTTCAATTGTTGACTTAAAGTTATATTGGGCTTTTGGACTATTATTTATTAAAATAGTTAATTTATGTTCGTGGATGACAAAAAGGGTTTACCAGATAATATATTTACTACATATATACTGATATATTAGACAGAAATTTGTTAAAGTGAAAAACTATGCCAATTCATGCGAAGCATGGATTTAGCACTAATTATATCCATTCCTAAGCGTAGAAGAGTGCTGCAGTACGTGGTGGTAGTGAACAAAGGGTCTCCATGCTAATCAAAATTAGCACAATGCTCCATACATAATCGCGACCTTCATATACCATCCTAGTAAACAAGTACAAAGATATTGTAACATTGGAAGGATAGTAAGTTGAAGGAGTAAGAGTAAAACAAGAGTAATGAGGAGTAAGAGTAAGGGAGAGTAAATAAGCGTAAATTATTTATCTTTGGGAGTATAAAAAGAGATTAAGGACTTATTCTGATTTGGTAGAATAGAAGAGTAAATAAGAATAGATAAATAAATTGACACACATACCCTTAATAAACAGATTAAAATATATTATATTTCAATTTATGAGGATATATATGTAATTATATCATATTTACTTGTTCTTATCCATCCTTAGACCCTATTTTGGAGAATAAGAAAATAAAGGGTCGAGGAGGATAAAAAGAACTAGAGAAGTAATAGTAATTCATCCTTACTTTCGTATTCTTACCTCCAAATATGAGTTAAGGAAGGTATTTACTCTTTCTCACCCTTCCTTGCTCTCTTTTACTCTCAATCTAAACCCGACCCACTCCAATCTAGTAACAAATAAGAAATGAACCCCCCCCCCCCCCCAAATCCCAAAAAGAAAAAACCGATCCAGCCAGGGCTTAAGGTGTATTGTTGCTGAGTTCCTGCCCACTCATGGTGATGGGCATCGCATCCCCGCTCTCACCTGAACAATAAAACACAATTGCCTCTCTCTTTGCCAGTTCTTTTTCTCTCACCATGAGATGAAATATGTGGTCAGCCTACTCAAGCCTTCATGTGTTGCTTCCAGTACCGCCATGGAAGCACAACACTACGCTTTCTCTCTCATCGTTCACTCTCACCAACCCCAGTTCACGAACTACCAAATTCCATTCGCATAGGTGTGGTTCTTCATTCAAGGACGATTTCTCCTTATCGTCTCCAAATCAAAGCCAGGTACCCCACCTCTCTCTTTCTCTTGTAAATTTAGCTTCTCTCTCCTTATTATCTGTCTTCTGGGTTGGATTTTGCTTGTTTTGATTCTCTGTTTCTGGTTGCAGCTGCAGTACGATCCCTCACAGGAGCTATTTGGGCTCGATTTGGATATACCACCAAGGTTTAATTTCATGCCTTTTTGCTGGCGGTTTTGGAATTATTGCTGAAACTAGAAGCAATTATGTTTTACCTGTTAAATTGCTCCTACTGATGAAGGATGTCCCAATTTTGTGCGTTTTTTAAGGGGTGGTTGGCAGGGAAACTGTGGGTCTTGTGGGAATTGGGAAAGCATTTCTCTGTTTGTGGCTTTAAATTTTCTTTCATTCAGATGGATGGAATTTGATTATTATTTAATCCATGCACGATTCGGTTGCTTTGCAGTTAGCTAAGAAAGGTGTGTTGTAAAGAACTATTGTAAAATGCCTTAAATATCCTCTACTTCTTTTGCTGTGAGTAGTAAGACAATTAATGCTTTAAATCTAAGATCATAGCCTCTTTGCCCTTTAGCGGTAAGGTTGTTTACATAGGCCAATAGACCAGGTTGTCAGTCCGGTTTGATTCGACTTGTCTCTAAAGACGATGCGAGATCATGCCTTTTGCATTGTTGAATCATGTTGCGGTTCAGTGACATCATGTTTAGTTCTAGGAATGTTAACATACTATCTTTAATTAATGGCAGGGATATAAAATCTGATTCATCTGAAATAAGATCATGGTTTGGGCCAAATGGGCAGTATATTAGAGAACTTCCATGCCCAAGCTGCCGGGGAAGGGGTTATACTCCATGCTCAGGGTGTGGGGTAGACCCGTCTAGACAAGATTGTTCACTATGCAGTGGAAAGGTACGCTGTAATGTATTTTGATGTACTTTTCTGCCCCAGGTGCTTAGAGGTTGAGTTGGGTGGAGCTATTGTATATACAAGAGATGGGTCCAACGTTGAGCTTTTGTTTGCTGTGCTGCAGGGGATAATCACTTGCCAGCAATGCTTAGGAGAACGTGTCATATGGGAGGAATCGATTGATGAAAAACCATGGGAAAAAGCTCGCTCCATGTAAGTCCCTACGGTACTATGTTCTACCTATAGTTTTGAAACATGTTTGCCTCTTACTAAATTCTCCTTTTTGAAGGGGGGGGGGGAGGGAAGGGAGCGGCCTGGACCTCCAATTTTGTTTGAAATGTGGAAAGTTGATATGTAGAACCCAAAATCTGCACTATTTTGAAGACTGGGTTAATCTGGACTTTCGATACATATATTTACTGGATAAATTTAGACGCATAGAAAAGACTTGTTAATGTGAGAATCACTCATCCCGAATAGAAAGCCTGTTCCAATTCTGAAGAATTTTGTTTACCTTTATGTATTTCCGTCTTTGTACTTTCTTGGCATGCGTATGCTTTCTGTTGCTTATCTGTTTGTAATTCCAGGTGCTTACCTCTCTTCCTTAACATTACCAATGCTTCTGCAATTTTCAGCTCTCCTCTCAAAGTCAAAGAAGATGACTTAGTTGACAATTTGGATTTGAAGTTGGATTCAAGGAAGAAATCAAACCGTGTTTACCAGTCACTTCCTCCGGAAGTTAGCCTGAAAATCAGCCGATCTTTAAAAGTTGGTTCCCTGCTTCCAAGTCCTCTTGCCTATCGAGCAATCCTGTTTGCCCCAGTCGGGGATAGGGAGTAAATAAGAGCATACATCCTACAATCTGCTAGAGAATTATTGTTCTCCATTATAATCTGTCTTATAGTTGGATGACTGCAGAGTCTAAATGCAAAAACAGGACTTTTTAGCAAGAGAATGAAGAGCATCCATCGTGATCCGGTTCTTCATGCACAAAGAGTTGCTGCAATTAAGGTTTCAAAGCTTTAACTTTTGTGTCAAGTATTTGGACTGGTCGTACCTGCATTCAAGTGTTGAGTGCTTGACATAGGTCTAGGTATTGGACTTGCCAGTGAGTCAAATACAGCCAAGTGAGACAGATTCAGTTATTAGACACAGCGAAATTGTGATACTTAAGGCTTGTAGGTGGACTTATTCCATTGATAGCGTAAGGTGGAGAGAGCAATATTGTGATTGAGTACAACATAATTTTTGATGATGTAATGAGACTATTAAATGCCTGAAGTTGAGTGACCCCCCCCCCCAATGTGCAGGCACTCGCATGATGAAGGTCCTGGCTTTGCCAATGTTTCATTCATATGTCATCATTAGCATTTACTTGTGAGTTCAATGCCCATTCATAATGGTGTCCTACTGCAGTTTGACACAGTTGTGCTTCATATGCAGAGGGCCAAACGGAAGCCTGCTGCAAGGAAACATGCATCTGAAACTATGAAAGCCTTCTTTGGTGATCCTGAGAACCGCCGAAAGAGAAGCATTGCTATGATAGGTTAGTTTGTAGATGCTTTAGTGTCAAACTAGTGGTTCTTTGGTATTTCAGATGCGTATGGTTTATGCACCAGTTTGCATGCATAACGTATTCATGGTACCTAAATGGACTGTGCTAAACATCGGCTTTCTGACTGAAAAAGGTCATTTTATGCAACATTTGCAGCTTTGATTACCATGGACTATTACTAAATGCATCTCTAAAGTGCCCTCCCTCTGCTCTAGATTACATTGGACTATAGTTGGATATTGGCCCTGATTGGGAAACAATTATTAGCTGTTTATGTTAGTTATTAGCTGTTTGAACTAACTGTTTGTATTAGCTGTTTGAATTAGTTTTTTTTTTTTTAAGTGTTTGGTAAAACTAACTATTTCTAAAAAATAGGTTGGTAAATTTTGATTTATGCCCTCATTTAGAGGTGCATCAAAAATGAAAATGGTAAGGTATTGTCTGAGGATGCAGAAATCAAGGTGAGATGGAAAAGGTACTTTTCAAAACTCCTTAATGATGAAGTGATGGAAGATTTTTGAAGTAGGAAAAGAGAAAGTAGTGAGAGCCTACTTGATCTCCAATTGGGTGAACCTATCAATAAGGATGAGATTAAAGAGATCCTGAAGAAGATATCCAATGAAAAAGTAGAGGGATCAGATCAGATATCGGTGGAAGTGTGGAAGTGTTTGGGTGAAAAGGGATTGAAGTGGCTAGCGGAGCTTTTCAATGTTATTTTTAGCACTGCTAAGATGCCCAGAGAATGGAGGTTTAGTACAATCATTCCATTGTACAAGAACAAAGGGGATATTCAAGATTGTAATAATTATAGGGGTATAAAGTTGTTCAGTTACACTATGAAGTTGTGGGAAAGGGTGATTGAGAGAAGGTTGCGCAAAGATATTTCGATATGTAAGAACCAATTTGATTTTATGCTGGATAGATCAACCACAGAAGCGATTTACCTCCTTAGAAGACTCATAAGATTGTACAGAAATAGAAAGGTAGATCTTCATATGGTGTTCATCGATCTGAAAAAAGCATATGATAGAGTTTCGCGTGAAGTGTTATGGGAATGCTTGAAAAAGAAAGGAGTGTCTCCTTTGTATATTTGACTTATTAAGGATATGTACGTGGGAGGTAGGATGAATGTTAGGACGCCAGGAGGGGTTACCAATGACTTATTCGTTGGTGTGGGCCTGCATCAGGGTTCCGCTCTAAGCCCGTTTCTTTTCACTCTAGTTATGAATGAACTTACAAAAGGAATTCAAGATGAGTTACCATGGTGTATGTTGTTTGCAGATCACATTGTTCTTATTGATGTAACCAGAGAGGGAGTTAACGACAAGTTGGAGCGATTGAGACATACACTAGAGTCTAGAGGTTTTAGAGTAAGTAGATCGAAAACGGAATACCTACATTGCTATTTCAGTGGTAGGAAAAATGGGAGGGGAGAAGTCACCATTGAGGGGATGGCGATACCAAAGGTCGAGAAGTTTAAATATTTAGGCTCGATCATTCAGCAGAAAGAGGATATTGATGAAGATATTAACCAGCGGATAAAAGCGGGTTGGATTAAATGGAAGTACGCTTCAGGTGTGCTGTGTGATAAGAGAATGCTTGTAGGACTAAAAGGCAAAGTCTACCGTATGGTAGCTAGACCTGCTATGTTTTATAGTGCGGAGTGTTGGCCTATAAAAAAGACGCAGGTTCAAAAGTTAATGGTAGCAGAGATGAGGATGATTAGATGAATTTGTGGTTATACGAGAATGGATAAAATTAGTAATGGAGTAACTAAACTCTTAGTTAAAGTAGCTCCTATCGAAGATAAGATGAGAGAAACGAGACTCAGATGGTTCGACCATGTGAAAAGAAGTGTAGACGCTCTAGTGAGGAGAAGTGAGAGGGTTAACATCCCCGAAGAGAAAAGAGAGAGGGGCCGATCAAAGAAGAGCTTGGACGAGATAATTTGAGAGGACTTGAAAGTTGTCGGGCTTACGGATGACATGGCTCAGGATAGGAGATTATGACGGGATAGGATTAAGATCTTAGGTCGCAGAGAGGTGGCTTCGTCGTTATCTTTCGATTGTGGTAGGGTAGGTTTGGTTGTTGTTTTTCGGATATTGTATTTGTATGCAGGTAGTGCATGTATCTAGAAAGAAACATTCTTTGCCTACGTCTGTTGGTTAAGGTATGATACTTTCCTCTGCTTTGCTGTACTAATGTTTACATGGTTACTGCCCCTGATTTAGTACTCCTTAGTTCAATTCCGTAATGCTTATCCTTAGTTTTGCTCTATAAAATTTGTTCACAAAATCTTTCTTTTATAAAATGTTTTCACAAAATTCTTCTCCTATAAAATGTTTTCACAAAATCTTATTTTGTGGTTTTCTTGGAATCAGCCTTTTAACGGGCAGTTATGCCGGTTGAGGTGAGGTTGTCTACATCTGGATCTCTCTGGACCCCGCGAAAGCGGGATCCACATTGGGAGGTGTTGTTGTGTTGTTGTTATGATTACATTTTAATGACGTCGTGTAATTTTCCAACTTGTGGACACTTATGACCATGTTCTGCGAGCAACTGTTATCTGTTAACTGATTGTATTAACCATTAGTTGTTTGAATCAACTATTTATATTAGTTGTTTGAGTTAGCTGTTTTAAACAAGGTGTTTGGTAAAATGAGTTGTTTATACAAAATATGTTTGGTAAAATTTCATATATGCCCATATCTCTAATCTATTATTTAATTGAACATATTTTTAATTGATTGGTCATCTAATTTTATTTTCAACAATAAGCAAATTTACGTACAAGTTACCTTAATTTACATCTTATGTTCTTACTAATTCTCTATAATTTGTATTCATTTTTTGCCTCAATTTTCTTTCAGTTTGAATCTATATTTACATAATAACTATGACTTATAAACTAATTTTGTTATTTATTGTACATAATTTTTCTTTTCAGATGAATTAAAATTTATATAAAGTTCAAATGAACCATATATATATATATATATATATATATATGTAAAATATGAATAAATAACCCACATGAATAAATAACTAATTATCAATTAAGCAAAATAGAAACAACATATGTATCATAATACTATGTAACTAAATTGATCATATCACAGATTATTTGCAAGGCTATTGTAATGGTTAACATAAGACTTAATGGCACACATGTAGTTTCTTCAAAATCTTGGGGAACTAGGTCATTTCTACAAAAAGCTATGTAGAAAAGGTTATTTAGAATAGCATTTTGAAAAAGAGTTGTTTGAGTCCAAATAACCATTTCAAACAATTCTTTAATAAATACTATATTAGCTGTTTGACTAGTTAATATAGCTAAAACTCCCAGAGAAAGGTCTTTTATCCCAAAAAGTTCTCGCAACCAAAACACCTCTATGTCATTTCCACAAAAAGCTATCTCTAAAAGGCTAATTGGAATAACTTTTTAAAAAGAGTTTTTTGGAGTCAAACTACTATTTACAAAACATTCTTTGACTATTTGACTTATTCGAAAAGGCTAAAATCCTCCCAAATACCTAATTTTGTCCAAATAGTTGTGGTTACCAAACTATTCCCCCCCAAAAAAACAAAAAACACGTACCTCTGTTTTAGATTTTACTATATTGCACCAAGGTGACTCACATAAATAACCCCTCTACAACCCCCCCCCCCCCAAAAAAAAAACCCCACAACAAAAAAACGCCGGGACCAACTGACAAGCCATGGCTTTGGGTTATTCAATGTTTTGGAAGTTCTTCATGGAATGAATGGCTGGCGTGTTTCTTTCGCTGGAGATGCATCCTCTAGAACAAAGCTGTTTTCCTAAATTGCACACTTGCAGGGGTGAAATTTTTCTGCAAGAACTGTGGGGGTGAAGGGCACAGGAGGAATTACTGTCCTGAGCTCCGGAAAAATGCAGATAGACGACACAGATGTGGGTTATGCAAAAAACGGGGCCACCACAGAAGTACATGCCAGAAGCCAAGGATGACTAACACAAAACAAAGAGTTCAACGTGAATATCATTGCTGGGCATGTGGTGAAGTCGGCCATAATAGCAGAACATGCACCCAAAAGACTAGGATACAATCAGACCATCCAATCACACGCTATCAAAGATACAGGAGAAGAATTATCAAGCAGCCTCATCGATGCAGGGTATGTGGGCAAGGTGGACATAATAGCAGGTCTTGTTCTTGGAAGACAAAAGTACAGTCAGATAGTGAACTTATAGCGACTGCAGGCTCTCTAGAAGATTCTAGAAGAAATGTTCAGAGGCAATATGCAGAGCATGTGGGCAAGGTGGACGTAACAGCAGGTCTTGTTCCCAGAGAAAGCCCAGAGAAATACGAGGCTTAGTAGATTTTGGCAGAAGTCGTCGATGACCTTGTCACTGCTGGTTTTGTGATCGAATTGGCCATAACGTGAGGAGTTGCACTATGGACATCAAAGATGAACCTTTCTGACTCCCTGAAGGATATGTAAACCGAAGTATATTATGAAAAGTGCTTTAAGAACTCTTTGATCATTCTTTTTGTTTTTAAAAAAAATATTTGGATTTGGAGTGTTTTTGAATGAATTACCTGAAATTTGCACCGGGCTATCTGCTTGTGTTTCTAAAGCAGAGCCTGAACTTTGCACCGTGAGATGTACACTCTTGAGTCTCTTTGACATATGTAGTAGATGAATCTTTACATCTTTTCTTCTTGTTCCTTCTTCATTAGAAGAATATGGAAGTTCTTACATTGAGCTTGAATTAGGCAAAACTAACAAAAAACACCCCCCCCCCAAAAAAAGGTAGATTTGAAGAGTTCATTCATGACAACCACTTCACCTGCCGTGATAGGTCGGGTCTGGGTCAGGTTTACGTGGACCTATATTTATTTTTTTGGGACCTAGATCCAAACTTGTCTCAGATCATTGGGTCCGAAAATATAGGACCTAGACTCAAACCCTATAATTATGACAGGTTCAGGAGTCCTAACTGTTTTTCACATGAAAAATTATTTTGTCATATCACAACATGAATTATCGCATTCCAAAGATAAATAATTAAATTTAGAAGACGTGATATTTAATTAAAAAAAACATTCTAACAATGCCTATCATAGCAGAGTGTTCTTATTTGCATTTTACACTTCAAAAATAATATTTTAATACAAACCATCAGGACAAAGTCTATCAAATTTTAAACAAGCATAACAAAATAGTTATTCTTTTACAACCGACAGAAAGCAGAGTGACTTTAAGGTATATTAGTTTATTGTTACTTTAACTAATTGCCTTTACCACATTTTTTTTTTTTTTTAAATAATGGGTCTTAAATGGATCTCGGGTTGAGTATAGGTTTGAATTCTTCAAACCCAGACCTGAGTCACGTCTCTCGAACCCAGGGTCGGTTAAGACATGTCGGATCTCATTTTATTGAACCCAAACCCTCTAAATTGAGTCAGGTTTGATGAGTTTGGGTTAGGTCTGAGACCCACTATCGTCCCTATGCCCTAGATGATCTAAGCAAACATAGAAATCTACTATTCTCAATTTTTGCTCTTCTTATGTGGTCTTATTTGTTAAATTAGGGCCTGTTCTATTTTACAATAAGATACAGCTGTAAAGTATAAAAAAAAAATATGAGAAGCAGTAAGAAGCTGTAAGGAGTTGTAAGAAAATATAACGAGCTGTTAGAAGATGTAAGGAGCTGTAATAAACGGTAAGGATAGATGTAAAGTATTGTTGAATTATTGAATAATTGTATAGTATAATTTGTGACAATTATGATATATTAGTCATATTTATGACTAAAATTTGATACCATCAGTAAACAAAATATTTCTTAATATAATTGAAATGAAATATGTTTGTTTTACAATGAACATTTTAGATGAGAAATAATAATATTAAAATAATAAACTTACTGAAAATAAACCATTAACTAAGTTAATCACATAAGAATAAAATATATTAAACCCCATAAATTTTGTTTAAGAAAATTTCGAACATTTGAGGTGATTTTTTATATTTACATTAGTGTGATCCAATAAGCAAAGTATAACCAAAAAAAAAAAAAATTGTCAAAATTGAATACAACTCTTAAAATAAAGTACTATTTTAAGTAAACAATTTTAAATGTAAGTGTATGGTCAATATTGTTACCAAAAAATTTTATAAACAAACCCTTAAAATATTATTCAGCAATGGTTAAAATACAAAAATTGTATTGTCATATTAAACAACTCAAAATTAAAATTACCTTCCAAAATTTAATTATTCTACATAACAAAAGCATATCAATCTCAGCAAGGGAACCAAATTTAGAATGACCACCAAATGTTCAATTGCATAATGCTAGCAATAAAATTGATATGGATAAACTTAAGGATGAAGTAAGTGTAACGCTTTCGTCGCATATAACTTAATAGTTTTCATATATGCTTCAGACTTAAATATGAACAAAAGCTTTATATTATAATTTTTAAAGTATGTTCACTTATTCCATCTATAATAACATATATTGTTCATGTCGAAATTGAAATATAATTTATGTCGTTATATTATGTTTTTATGTTTATGTAAATGTTGTGTTCATATGATATTTACAAACTTTGTATATTGGTAGTATAATTAAAAATATATATAAAATAAATAAATGTTATAGAAAATCTATATGAGATGTAAGAAGATGTAAGAATATGTAAGGAGATGTAAGAAGATGTAAAAAGATATGAGGATTATGTTAAGTGTGTAAGGAGCTGTAAGGAGATGTAAGGAGCTATAAGGAGATGTAAACTCTTAACTAAATACTCAAAAATGCGAAATAGAACTTGCCCTTTAGTGTCATGAGAATATTGACCCTATTACATGCTAAATATTTTTACTAACTTCTACTAATTTCTATCAACTTTCACCAATTTATATCAAGTTCTACTGACTTAATTGAAAAATTCAATCATTTCTAATTATAACCAAAATTCTGCCAACTATTACTAACCGTTATCGATTTTCTTCAAAAAATTTTACAAATAAATTTCCACTTATTTACAATCTCCCAACTTCTATCAACTACTATCTACTTCCTCCAATTTTTTCAATCTTAATTAACTCCTACCGATTATTCCCCCAAAAAATCAACTTATACTAATCTTTATCAGCTTCACTCATTTATCAATCCCTATTTATCAACGAAAAGAACATGTCATAACCCCTCTGCTCACATTAACATATTTCAAACATGCAACCATCCATATTGTAGTTCATTCATGACATTGCCTTCATGTCTCGATGTAGTTTTCAACTTCCTATTGAAGAAAAGAAGAATCACTATTCACAACTTGAAATGGGTTATTAAGAGATATATATCAATATAGTAAGAAATAATTAATATAAATTAATTCAAATAATTTGATACTTATTTTTTTTATGTAAGATCTTATATTAGAGTTCAGTAAAAAGAGAACATGTAATAAAAAAGCTTTACTCCATTTAGAGCTAATAATAGCTTGAATCTAACCAAAGTACAAAATTGATGTTTGAAAATCCCAAAAAAAAACGTTAAAAAAACGTAAACAAAAGAAGAGTAATGTTTCCCGTGGGTTAATCGGAGGCCCAACCAAGAATGGGCCTTTGTCTGCTCTTGCTCATCACTCACTCACTGCCACCACCAAAGTCTCAAAAATAAAATAAAATAAAATAAAATAAAATAAAAATCTAAAGCCCACTCCAAATCCAAAACCCCAGTTTTTTTCTTAGGTTTGGACGCCGAAGGAGGGAAAATGGCGCAGCAGCTTCTCCTTCTATCTCCTCCTCCTTCTTCCCATGTTGTCGCCGTCGGCACCACTCAATTTTCTCTCTCCTACCTCTCTTCTAGTCGCTCCATTTTCACACCCACCAAGAGCTTTAGCTTTGCCAGAGTCTCAGCCTCCCAAATTCCAAACCCTCGGGAGCTGCACCTTTCTGTGAAATGTCGCCAATCTTCCGACTACTTCGAGCAATCCCCGCCGAGGTTCTCCCCTTCTTACTCCCCGAATCCTCCTTCTTCTTATTCTACGGGTAAGTAATTCACTTGGGTCATTTTAGTGCTTTCTTGGTTTTGTTTGCTTGATTAATGGCCTGTCTCATGGTTCATTGGGGGAGAAATTGGGTTGAATGTGGAGAATTTTTGTATTGTAATACAAATGGGTATTATTGGTTCGAGTGAAATTTCAGTGGGTTTTGGTTCGTTTACTAAGAAGAAAGGGAATGGGAAACAGAAATCAAGTTTAAGGATGGCTGCTGAATTATTCGCTAATTTTGGGCATAATTGTGGTTCCTTTGTATGGACCATTGACCCTCACTCTTACCACTAGGATAGGCTATGCTAGATTTTTAGATTGATTATCATATGGAAGAATAGAAACGAGAAAAAGAAAAGGTTAGAGAGCCAGAGGATGAGGGTAAAAATAGAAAAGTATTGGTTATTTCAACAAAGAAGGAAAGCTTAATCAACTAGCCAGTTTTGCTTCTAGGAGGAGGACGAGGAGGCAGAAACAAAATCAGTTGTGTCAAATGTTTTGGTTCAAGGGAGAAAGAGTGATATCTTGGGCTTGATTCAGCGAGATGTGGTAGATAACAAGTAATCGTGAAGAAGGGTTATGAGAAGTGATGGTGCAAATTCTGTTCTTATAAGAAACATCATAAATTACCTGACTTCTACCACTAATTCGATTTGTAATCTGCATAAAATCTATTGGTAACTAGACATGCGGACTTTTGGTCTATTGGCTGCGCATTACTGTAGAAAAGATCAGGATGGCATTATTGATTCTGATCTTGGTTAGTTCTGACTTTGGTTTGTAGGGTTGCCTCCGAAGGTTCTTGTGGGTCATTCAATTTACAAAGGGAAAGCTGCTATGACGGTGGAGCCTAGACCTCCAGCATTTGTTCCGTTACAGGTATGTTGTGCGCGTACTTTTGATTGGTCATCATGGTATTTTGGTTCTGATCTTTATCTCTTCTTTCAAAGAGATACTTATGTGAAATCATGTAACAAATGTAGTCAGGTGCAATGAAAATATCCAGGGAGGGTTCCATAATGCTTCAGTTTGTGCCTGCTGCTGGTGTCCGTGAATATGATTGGAACAAAAAGCAGGTGATACTTAAAATGCATCAATTTATGGGATTCTGTCTTGTGATAATCTGCAGTCCCTTTGAATTCTTGGTCAATAAAATGAGCAATCCAGTCAACATATTATAAGAACCCTCCTGTTTGGGTGGGATTATGTAAGGTGGCCTGATAGCGTTTAGGAGAATCTGTTTGATTTTTCCCTCAGTTTGTCCCCATGTCTATTTAAAAACTCCTGATGTTTTGATTGTGGACACATCTGGCAAAACTGCTGGGATGGGTATGGATACTTTACTGTCAATTTTAACCTCAATAAGGTCTTTAATCATCAACATGTAAGGAATGTTGGGTTCATAAATGGCATGAATAATGTTTCCAGAAATCACTGAGTTTTAGTGAACTTCCAGGTGTTCTCTCTTTCTGTGGCTGAAATTGGAAGTTTGATAAGCCTCGAGGCAAGGGAGTCATGTGAATTTTTTCATGATCCAAACAAAGGAAGAAGGTGCTATGTTCATTAATTTGTAGATGGTATAATTTTCTTATTCATGAAATATGATGCTGGTTGTTTTAATCTTCTGGAGAATTAATCAGTGGGCAGAAGCATGTCGGATGTAATTATTTGTTTTCTTCTGTTCGAAGAATAGTTGAGCTGGTGATCTTGTTTGATGGAGGCTGTTGCTGGTATCTTGCTACTGATGTATTGTCTGTGCCCTTCTTAGAACCTCTCCTCCCTTAATTTTTCTTTCTAAATCAACTAGCTGTATATTTGTAAAGTAAGTACAGTTGTACAGTAATCCTAGATACACTGGCCAATTATTTGGGAAGAGTGTACCACTTCAAATTCTCCAAGTATGATAGGCGCCATGGAGGCAAAGACTTTCAAATAAGAAATTGAGGGTACAGCTAGGCCCTTCACAACATCCTGTGTACTCTTATGGCTTTCAGCTGTCTGAACAGACTGAATGTGCAGAACATGAATGGGCTTGTGGTGTGTTTCATCTTCATACTATCACTATAATCATGCATCATCCAAGGCCCCGGCGGGGGGGGATCACATGCAAAAATTTAAAAGTAGGATACAGACGGTAGGAAACGTTGTGAGATCTGGATTATCTCCCATTTCATCCTTCATTTGCAGGAATCACTAACCTTTTTCTCTTTCATGAAGTGGGGCACTTTCAAACTATGGAGCATGTCATGCTCAAAGCCGAAAACCCGAAGCCTTTGATACTCTTCTGTTCCTATGTACTGAGATCCAATTCGCTCTCTTAGTAGTTCTGCTATATCTTATGTCAAATTTTACCCGCCCCTATGCTGCTGTCCTATCCTCTTGAAATGATGTTTCTTGTTTTGACTGATTGTTTTGACATGAGAACTTTATACATAAGTAGTTGTGGATGGTGAATCTGCATCTGAAGTTTTCTATTCTTGACCTTTTATGTTTATAAAATATTTAAACGGGGGCATTTAAGTGAGTTACTTTCTTAATGTAGTGACGAGGGCAAAGTCAGGAAGGCATTGAAAGTAGAGCCGCTGCCAGATGGTTCGGGCCACTTCTTTAGTTTAAGTAATGCTCTTTCATGAACCCTTTGCACATTGATTACAGTTTTCTTGATCATGTATCTTATTTGTTCGAGAAATATCTATGCGTAATTTGAGGACATTCTAAGAAAGTAATGTTAAGCCTTCATTTGGCAATTAATTTTTTGCTGATTCAGCAAGCTAATTGCATTAGCTATTATGCTGTTTATGCTACCAGCTGATTGCATTGGCTATGATAGGCCAAGCTGTTTGGTAAACTTAGTTCTCGGTGTTAAATTAATTTGAGGGCCCTCTTTCTCCCCTAATTCTGCCTTTGTGCCATTGGCTTAGGTGTTCAAAACAAGATTCTGAACGTAAATGAGAGCATCTATGTACCCATTTCCAAAGCAGAGTTTGCAGTTCTTGTATCAGCATTCAATGTAAGATAAATATTTTCCTCATGTCCTCTAAAGTTATCTTCTCGTTTGGGACATTCAAGTTATAGACATCTCAGTTACTGCATAGTGGCTATGTTAATTTTGTCCAAGTTGTGCTTGGGCACAACTGCTGTGAAATTTAGATGGAGCATTGAAATTCTCAGCAGAGCTTTCAAACATTTTGTGTCTATAGGTATGTGAGACAGAAATGGTCTACAACTTTTAGTTGAGTTTCGAAAGTAGTTTGGTGGAGTTTTAGTAGAGGATGAAATGAACACAGCCAATATGTCAGAGCTCAGGGGCTTCTTGATTTTGTTTAATCCAAAATTTTCTTCTCTGAAATTTTCTATAGATATCTGAAATTTATGAGATGCAGGCTTTGGGCTCTTATTGGAAACTTCTAGTGTAAAAACTTCATAAGATGAGCTGAACATGTCCAGTATGTGTATTCAACCTGTTTCTCTTGTTGATCCCGTGCATCTCAAATTGGCAGTTCATCTTGCCTTACCTGTTGGGTTGGCATATCTTTGCCGATTCCATAAGAGCTGTGGACAGCAGCCCTGTCAACAACACAAATCCAAGGGGCAGTGTAGACTATGAATGGAGCCGATAGGTTGCTGTGTGACCCTAAGCATCGGTTCTGAGAGACCCTGTTTATCCCTTTCTGCTCAAATTCATCTGAAATTCTCAAGTGCTCATTTTTGCCAATGTCATTGTAAAAGATAGTTTGGTGACTTGGTGCCACAGGTGATTGTAGATATGTTTTAGGTAACTTCAATGCTGGAGCTCTACCTCTTTGGTGGAGGTTTTGTAGTTCTGTCCCTTATATGACGTTTGGTTAAAAGTAATGTAATTGCTAAGCAATGGAATCAACTATGTAATGTAATTGTTAATGTAATGGAATGGGATGATAATTGCATGACAATATTTGGTTACAAAGTTTAAGTTTTTGCAATTGTAATGGGATAAATTCATTTACAAATAATACTTTATTTTACGCGTGGTGTGAAGTATTTGTTGTTCAATGTACTTTTGTTTTGCATACTTTAATTATTTATAGTTTTGTTGCTAATTATTATCTAACATCTTATCATTATGATTATGATACTTCATATGAGATTTACCTCACTTTATTTCCTCTAAGTTACAATAATATAATATTGATCAAATTTAACAAGCAGAGAGAGAAGATGATGATGAAGATGATGTGAGAGAGAGATGTTTAGAATGTATAAAAATACAGTTACAATAATATAATCAGGATTTGGATTAAATTTTATCTAATATGGAGAGGAGAGAGGGGGTGAGGGGGCTTTCAAACATTTAAAAACATGGTGGTGTAATATAAAAGATGAGAAGCGAAGGAGAGACAATGGAGAGAAGAGAGAGAAACTCCCCAAATATAATAACGTATGGTTGGATTATTGAGTAAACTTTGATTCAAAGGTATGTAATCATAATAGTTTAGGAAAAGCCAAGTAAAACGTACTTCCATAGATTAAGGTGAATATAATTACAATGCAATCTTGATTACATCCCTTAATGGAAACCAAATATGGTAATTGAATCATCATTGTCATTTTGATTGCATTATTACTTTGATTACACTGAATCCAATGAACGGCCATTAATGTCACTAGGAAATTCTGTACATAAGTAAGTGCAACTGTTGAGTAGCTGAAGCTTGAATGCTATAAAGAATTATTTGATGATTACTTGATGCTCGCTACGGGGTTTTCGTGCTGGTTGTTTGTTCATTTTCTAGGGCTGCAATTATCGCTGCGTCTAATTTGCAATTCTTAAATGCAATTGAATGCACTGAAGTAATCATCGATGAGGCAAAGTGCACCAAGTGAGAAAGTAGAAGCTCAATATGGGTCATGCATTTAATGAAGGTTGTATCAACTAAACTCCCTCTATGTTATAATTTTTTGTTCAACCGATTTCATACTCCCTCTACGTTATATTTTTTTTCCCCCCTGTTTCTTCTTGCGGACGTTTCAAACTAAAGTTTGTTTTCACTATTATTGGTACTAAATTTTTTTCTTTCTCCTATGGTCATTAAATGAGATGAAATTGAAGGGCGCATTTTGCAGACGGTGGAGACTAGAGTGTGGCTTTGAATTTAAGTCAATCCGAACAACCCACGCTCAGGCTCGGCTCATCATCATTCAAAAAGTTGTCTTCTATTTCTCTCCCTTTAACGACACTTTTCTCAGTTTCCCATCTTCGTGGACTGCCGTCTTTTAGACGAACACTACACAGATGCACAAAGTGGATCTGATTTGACTTTAGGCCCAAAACAAAATAGAAAACTTCTTTATAAAATAAATGTAGAACCGAGGCAACTAGCGTCGCTTTGGCCGAGTGGTTAAGGCGTGTGCCTGCTAAGTACATGGGGTTTCCCCGCGAGAGTTCGAATCTCTCAGGCGACGCTTCTTTTTTGTTTTGTTTTTTAATCACTCTTCAGTCGTCACGTGTGTCTACGTCCTGACACTGAGCAATTTTCATTCTAAGAATACCACTCAACTTTGCTCAGTCAGGAGTTTTGACACTTGTACTGCGTAGACACGTGGCGAAATGGGCACACACCAGCAACGCAACTGCTAATTTTGGATGCAAAACAGAGTGGCGACACATAAAGACGATCCAAATTTCACACTTCATGTGATTTGGATCAATTTCTGATGCAAAATTTCATCTGATTCCTTATTCGTTACTGCGGTGACATTCGGCCACAGGTAGACGGTTTATGGTTACCCCTCAAATTTAATTTCCCGTTTATTGTGTTTATTTTCCGTTAAATCATTGCCGATTTGTTCCATGAATGCCTACGTTAATGCGCATAAATTCATACCCATTTGATTTGATCGATTCTGCATTGCATTTTTTTGGGACATGAAATATGGTTTATTTTTTGCATTGCAAATTTGGGATTCCATTATAGCGTTACAACTTAGAGTTCAATGAGAACATCTCTATTGTCTCTGGAGAAGAGTGCATATATCTGATATATTGGTATCTGTCTACGCCGGACTTTGGGTGTTGGTTGGGGACAGGGTAAGATTTCCCTTAATTATGATTCAAAAGGAATATGAAACAAATCTGGGTCAGGAAGTTCCTTTTCACCTGAGATTGAGGTATCAATTAGAATTTTGGTTTGGGCATTCATAATCAGAGATTAACCTCTTTTTATGTCACTTTTGGTTATCTAATTTAGCCCTTGCATGCATGTGGTGGATGTGTAATCCCACTTGTACTTGGGCATGGCACTTGAGTCTCAATTGAATGTGATCTTGTGGGTGCAGTGGAGAACCCATTATAGAACTTCAGTACCCGCGTTAGAAGGCCATAGGACAGGAGGCGAGTCTCGAGTGCTTTATTGGTTCACACCTCTTACCCGTGCTCCGATAGTTTTGAATCATCTTGGCTCCACTTACCGTGTGAGCAGGAGTGTGGGGGCGATCGCAACATGCTTGTTACCAGTTTTCTTCCCCTGGCAACACTTTGGCCTCCGGTATTGCCCTAACCATTTAACCTAGCAAAGGTCTTCGAGCCGAAACAATGCTAGAGCCTAGAAGATCATAATTGGATCATGTTTCTTTGCTGCATATAACTAACTTTTTATGCATAATACAACAATTGGTAGGGCCAACATGACCATTTCAACACTTGAAACTATGTTTCTTAGACCCCTTGTTGAAGTCTTTTCAAGTTCTCAAACTGGACATTCAGTGTTGGTGTTCATATGGTTTTTTGACATTTCTGTGATGTTTGACTGAATGTAATGTAATTGAGTCAATCTTGTAATATAATTATGATTATATAGTTTATTGTAATCATGTAATCATAATTACAAGATAGTTGTTATTTGCCATACTCTCTTACAATCAAAGAAGATGATAAAAACACAATTACCAACTTGTTTGCATTATAAGGGTGTTTATATCCAATCAAATAGTACCTTCATTTTTAGCATTATGCCCCAACCCAGAAAAAGGGTGGGGAACCCCACAATCACGTGAAATTTTCATACAATGGATGAATCTGTCACATACATATGTAATATACCCATGTGTGATACATGTAACCAGCATGATTATCAGTTGCAGAAACCATGCAAATAAGATCCTCCTGATTAACAGGATAGTGCTTATAATCCCAACAATCCCCTATCTCCTTGGAAAGCGATAAACGAAGAGGAACGAGAAGTGATCTTACTTGCTCTTTCAGACATGTCCAAGCCAGGGGATCAGGGACAGGGACTAGTCAAAATCCCCAGCTGTGATGTTTATTTTGAGACAATTCAGAGCAGGAGAAAACTGCCACGCTCATTACAGGAGTCCTTGACATGTGCCTTTGCAAAAATCCCAGTTTCGTCCTTTCCACAAGTGCCTGGTGGTAAAGGTTGGCTTTCTAACTTTCAGGCCATAGCCTTTTCCTTAGACTTATATGCTTAACTATTAATCTGGCGGCACTATCTTTGACAGTGATAGAAGTTCCAGCAGACATGTCTGTTGGTGATGCAGTGAAGGTCTTATCTGAATGCCACATCCTGTCCGCTCCAGTCACAAACCCCGAGGCAGGAAACAGTTGTGATTGGAGAAAGAGGTACGTCGGGGTCTTAGACTACTCGGCCATTGTGTTATGGGTCCTAGAGGCTGCAGAGCTTGCGGCTGTGGCTCTGTCTGCCACCTCCGCTACGGCTGCAGGAGTAGGGGCAGGTGCAGTTGGGGCCCTTGGGGCCGTCGCACTGGGGGCCACGGGGCCTGCTGCAGTTGCTGGCTTGGCAGTTGCGGCAGTTGGGGCGGCAGTTGCGGCAGGTGTGGCAGCTGATAAAGGTATGGGGAAAGATGCTCCCACTGCTGCTAGCCAGTTGGGTGATGACTTCTACAAAGTGGTCCTCCAAGAAGAACCTTTCAAGTCTACTAAAGTATGTTTTCGTTTATAATTGATTCTTTTTCAGAAAATAAATCTGCCTCATTCAGCGTGACCATTGGTGCTTGGAATTATTTCAAACTTCTGGATCTTATTAATCTAAATCATGCATATTTCAGTTTGGAAGACTAAGAAAAGTGCGATGTTGCAAGGATCTTAACTATGAAGATGTGTTTTGCGTACTTTCTGGGCACTTGAAAAGCCATACTTGGTAGTTTTATTACCTATGTACTACCATGAACTAAAGCAAAAATGTTTTTACCATGTGCAGGTGAAGGAAATTGTTACATCATTCAGATACACCCCGTTTCTGCCGGTTTCAGTAGACAGCTCCATGTTGACAGTCCTGTTGCTACTATCCAAGTACAGGATGAGAAATGTGCCGGTTATAGAACCCGGGAACCCTTCAATGACAAACTTCATCACACAATCTGCCATTATCAATGGTCTCGAGGGATGCAGGGGAAGGGATTGGTTCGATGCCATTGCTTCCCATCCCATCTCTGACTTGGGCCTCCCATTTATGTTACGTGATCAGGTATGTGCTATGTTGACCTCAACTTAGCTGCAGAGACATACTTCGTGGAGCTCTGAACTTTCAGTAGATGCAAAAATTGCACGCAGCCTTGCTAGATAGGCAAACTTAACATGTCATTTTTGCTAACCCGGACAGGTTGTGAGCATAGACAGCAATGAGCTAATTTTGGAGGCTTTTAAACGGATGAAGGATCACGAAATTGGTGGTCTTCCAGTTGTGGAGGGAACAACAAACTCGACAATGAAGAAGATTGTTGGGAATGTGAGCATGAGAGACATCAGATACTTGTTACTGAAACCCCAACTTTTTGCCAGCTACAGGTAGTTTCTTAGCCAAGAATCTCACCTTGCTGCTCACAACATTTTTAGTTCTTCAGTTTGCTGATCAATTTCCCAAGTTAACCATAGAAATTAAACAACCTAAAACAATAACACTAACGCCTGGTGTGGGTCTCACTTTTGTAGCATCTGAGGATATCAAAATGTAGGCAGTCTTACCCTTGCTAGCATTGCTGCGAGCAAAGAGACTGATTCCAATAACAACTTATAACACTATCTTTTTTAAAGCTATTGAGTTCTTCGAGTGACATAAACCCTTTAATCTTGTCACCTTCAGGCAGCTGACAGTGAAGAAATTCATGAGCTCGATTGCCTCGGTATCTGATCAAGAATTGGGAAAAGTAGTCCCTCCAACAACGTGCAAGCCTAACTCCACGTTCGGCGATGTCATCCGCATTCTGTCTTCCAAGTCCATTCACAGGATTTACGTGGTGAGCGACGAAGATGAAGTTGTTGGGGTGATTACCCTCAGAGATGTTATTTCTTGCTTCATCCTTGAACCTCCAAATCACTTTGATGATTACTTTGGGTTTTCTGTCCAAGAGATGCTCAAGAGGTGAAGTCTTCAAGACGTTTATTCTCTGTGAGATGAATAAATGCAAATGTAATACAATGTGGCCTCAGTCATATACAATTTGTCCATTTGTTTGGATTGATGTTCCTACACTATTACAGTGATGAATGACAGAATGAAGTAGACCTGCGAGTGCAGTTTCTGAGCAGATCTTATGACAACACCAAATCTTATTCCCTTTTTTTTGGTTTGTATGAGGCCTAAATGTGAATGTAGGCGGGATTTGAACATAGGCCGTAGCAACAACTTCCAATAGTTCGCATCTACATCATGTTAATAACATTTGATTTGATGCAATGGCCAATATGTATATCATACTTCTAAAAGCATATATTTTCAACAAACATATTAGCAAATATATATTAAAAAGTTAATATATGAAAAATACACGCGTGAAAAATATATACAAATGGACAATAAAAATATGTGTTTATAGGAATACATAAGAAATTGCCGATTTGATGTCCCGTCATGGCAAGAGATGGAGAAAGAGAGAATTTGTCTGACAAAAAGAAAAATTTTCCAAATCCAACTAAGTCTCCAATTTACAGGCCCAAATAAGTTTTGAACGGCCCAAAATTAAGGAATTTGGAAGTCATTAGGAAAGAAAATATTCCTGTGAATATTATGCGGCAAAAAAAATTCAAAAAAAAAGAGACAACCTGATTATTTCCAAATTTCCAAACGAATTCTTGATTGACCAGAATTCGGAAACCTCTGCTTTTGTAATAAGAAACCACTCAAATAACGGACTCTTGTACTCACGCAACTATTTATACACTTGCTTTCCTCATGCCTTGAAACCCTTAATTAAGCCTAAACCCCTTTACGTCCAGCCTTAGAAACCTTGATGATCTAAGCCTTCTTTTCAAAATAGATAATACGCATGGCCGATAAGATACCAACCTGGTTGTCCCGTTTGGTCCTTGCAGATTTTGATACGAGCCGCGGTTATAACAATGGCGAGCCCCCTAAAAAAAGACGGCTCTTCTGCATTGTGTGTGAGGACTATGATGATAATTTAGGCCATCATAAAGGCCACGTCGACAGTGTGTTGAAGGCTCTCAAGTCTACAAACCAGTATGGAGTGCCTACCACTGAGTTGAGCAAGTTCTTGAATGTTTCTGAGGTAGATACCGGCTCCATAAACGGCTCGTATATTCATTTTTTACAGAAACGTAGGCACATGCGCGGCTCTGATCAGTCGGAGGCAAGCACTAGTAAGTCTTGTGGTCATCGTTGTTATATGTGTCAATGGAAGCTTAATAATAAAGGTGCTAGGTTCTGCTCTGTCGAGTGCAAGTACAAGCCCGCCCTTCTGAACAAGATGGTTACGCAAGTGAGTGAGTCCCCTCCTCCTCCTCCGCCTTTGAATATGGTGGTTGATCAAGAGGGACAATCTCCTTCGACTTCGAGTATGACAAGTAACAAGGAAGAGACGGAGTCCCCTCCACCTTCGAGTATGGTGGTTGGGGAAGATAGCGAATCTCCTCCTCCATCAAGCATTGCGGCCATAGAAGAGGGAGAATCAGCAGCTGCAAGACCAAAGAAGAGGCGCAGAAAGAGCTTACCGAGGAGGGCTCCTTTCTTTTGAAATCAAGGCATTTGATTTATTTTAGAAAAGATAACAGAACCTAGACACTGGATATTACTAGAGGACATTGATTTTTCAAAAAGTTAAATGAGTTTTTGTAGTTTCATAAAGTAGTCATTCCCCTTTCAATTGAAGCGATTGGAGAATTTATGAAATTGTATGATGAAGAAGAAAAAAAGATAGATAATAAAAATCTCAAATTTCTTATTGCCTTCATATTGATTGTATCTTAAAAACGTACATGATTGATTTTGAGGGTGTACCTGACTGCGACTTGATCTGTCAGTAAAAAATAAATTTGGGAGGTGGGGGGTAGCAAGAAGAAAAAAATCGTTGGTATGAAAGTTTCTCTTTTCAGACGACCATGAGAGTTTTCCCCACACAATGGCCAAAGCTAGTGGCACTCTAAAAGAAAAAAAGTCAGCCCAGCCTACAAAATTGCATGATTTGAGTCAGGCGGCAGCTTTACCGATAGATGGCTCAGCTTGATTCAGCACAATTGCTTTCTCCAGCTCCCATAGGCCTGATTAGGCTCACTAGTTTTCCCATCTTGTGGTTTCAAAATTCTCCAAAATAGATTTTGTTTGAGCCTCTTGGATGAATTCAATATGGTTTCAGATCCTGAGACAGGAGATAGCACTGGCTGAGGGGTTTGGGTCGAACTGAGCTGTGTGGATGGCTAAATCTACCTGAGCACAGGTCAGCCCACATTCACCCACTGGCTCTACTAACAGAGCTGAACAATATGCGACAGTATCATTGCCAGTGTAGCCACTTGACCTAGAACTGACCCATTGCCCAGCACTAGCCACATTTGACCACATCAATATCGAGCAATTCTTGTGTAGCCACTTGACGGTGTTCATGTCATCCCTATGCTATAAGCAGGATGTTTCTTCACTTCCCTAGCACCCGGCATATTCCTGATCCACTCGACATCCTTCCACCTTCCCATCGTTGCATATAAATTAGACAAAGCAACCAAGGAAGTTGGATCTTCAGGATACAACTCTGAGAGCTTTTCTGCTATATTTTCTCCAAGCTGAGAATCCAAGTTGTGCCCAGCAGCAACAAGCAATGAAGAAAATACAGAAGATGAAATTTCTGGCATTTCATGCATCAGTTCTTGGGCTTTCTTAAGGTTCCCAGATCGACCCAGCAAGTAGATGATGCAGGAAAAATGCTGTGGGCTTGGGTTCAGGCTATAATCTCTGCTCATCATCTCAAATACCTGTAAGCCTTTGTCCACGTTACCAGAGTAATTACAGACAGATAGCACACTCAAAAAAGTGGCACTATTAGGTTGGACATTCTCCTTCCGCATAAGATCAAAAATTTCAAATGCCAATTCCCCCCTGCCATTTCTTCCATACCCAGAGATCATTGCATTCCAAAATGGTGGTTCAATCGGTTTGATCCTAAACTGGTCAAATATCCTGCGTGCCCATGAAGATTGCCCGCACTTCATGTACATGTCAATAAGGGAAGTGGCAAAGAACTCATCATCACTTATACTTGCTCTAATGGCATGAGCATGAATCTCCTTTCCGCACTGCAAAGAAGCCATCATGGAACATGCTGGTAGAAGACTAGTAACAGACTTCAAAGTTGGAACAACTCCGCCTGAAATCATCTTGGTGAAAAACTCAAATGCTTCTGTACACTTTCCCAGGCGTGAAAACCCACTGATCATTGTATTCCAAGTTGCATGATCAGGCACTAGTCCTTCAGATTCCAGTTCGGAGAAAAGCCCTAGAGCATTATCACACTCACCGTTCAACAGCATTCCAGAAATGATTGAATTCCATGTAATTATATTCCTGTTTCCTCTCAATTCCCTGAATACATGGTAACCCAAATGGGAACACCCACATTTGGCATACATGTCTACTAGTGCAGTACCCACCATGGTGTCAAATTGTAGACCTAACTTCACAGCAACCCCATGAACTTGACTGCCATATTGAAGACTATGTGCATTGGCACAAGCACCTAGAACTGAAACCAGTGTGACTAAATTAGGCATTTCTTGTGAAGGCTTCAACATATCCTTAAACACATTGAAAACGACCCGATTAACACCGTTCTGAACCAACCCAGATATAAATGCATTGTAGCTCACCACATTCTTGTAGTCCATCATACCAAACACCTTTGTGGCCGAGACCGCATCAGAACAAGTCATATACATAGTCACAAGCGCAGTCCCAACATATACATCCCTTTCAACCCCAATCTTTGCTGCCCAACAATGAGCCTGCCCACCATGCTCAATAACGTCGCAAGCTGACAGTACGCCGGCAATCATAACCGAATTGGGTCTGAACCTGCACAGTCCAATATCCCTAAACACCAAAATGGCTTCCCTGGAAAACCCATTTTGAGAAAACCCAGAAATCGCGGCACCCACAGAGGCCTCATTTCGTTGAGGCATTTCGTCGAACGCGTGGATGGCACTTTCAGTTTCTTGAAAACTCATGTACATGCTAGTAAGAGCGGTTGCAGCATATGTATTCAAGTGAAACCCGGATTTGATGAGATGGGTATGAAGAATGCGACCTTGAAGAGGAGACTGGAGCTTGGCACAGGCTTTGAGAAGACATGGGAAAGTAAATATGCTGGGAGATACAGAGGAAGAATGAAGCTTGGAATAGAGAAGTAGTGCCTCTCGGTAATGCCCATTTGAGACTAGTTTTACGATGTCACGCTTCATATGATCGGCCAATTGATGTTTCAGAGCTTCGATCCATACTCCATACAAGCTGTTGTCCCGGCTCTCTACTGTTACGGAGAACGGTTTGTTTCAGGTGTTTGTGCACCTCGCACAATTGCACCCTCACGCTTGGACCAAAATCAGGTCAAATTTTCTTTTAGATTACGCAATTGATTTCCACGGCGGTGATGTGGGTAGATATAAGACTATTTACATATTCTGTTTAAATTTCTTTAAATCTTGTGAAAGAGTAATTTATGCAAAGAGAAGGAGGAGTTATTATTGTTGTAATCAATACCAAAATATATTAGATTTGTCTTGTACTTTTTGATTAGTGGTGGTTGATGGACCCATAACAATACCTCGGTGGGTAAAGTTAAGCTATTAAGATAATAAATAGCGATTACGGTAACTAATTGATAGATGTTTAAGTAGCGGATGATGGTTTGAATTTAGTTGTTAGAGGAAAATTGTTTAGATGAGTGTTCAAAGCAAATGTGTTCTGTAAATTTAATTGTTGGATTAGCTTATTGATATAAATTGATATAAAAAGATATATATAGTTTCAAATATAAAATTTTCAATTGGTATTTTTTGACCAAAAATAGAAAATGTTAATTTAAATGCCAAAAATTAATGTTATTACCTTTTTAGAAACACCACTTGAATTGAAGTTAATCTTTAGTTGATGTCAATATTTAATGTTAACCTCCCTTATTCGCAAGACATATGAACTGGGGTGATCTTTTTTTTTTTACTAGGGTTTTCCCCAAATGATTGTTAGTCAAAATAGAGAAACAAAAAGGGAAAATAACCTTGGACCTAATGGATTGAATGGAAAAAGGCAGAAATAGAAAAAACGAAAAAAAGAAATAATTTTAGGCCCAATAAATGGAATGAAAAAGACCTTGTTCCAAATAAACTATTCAAGGTTTTCTTTTCTGGATTCCTTATATTGCGAGTCCCCCCCCCCCCCCCCCAAAAAAAAAAGCTA
Source organism: Carnegiea gigantea (assembly GCA_029747015.1). Taxonomy (NCBI): domain Eukaryota; kingdom Viridiplantae; phylum Streptophyta; class Magnoliopsida; order Caryophyllales; family Cactaceae; genus Carnegiea; species Carnegiea gigantea. The sequence continues at coordinate 442,762 of JAKOGI010000077.1, forward strand.
TGATATAATAAAAATTATAAATTATAAGTCACAATTTAAATTTTTTGACCAGGAGAAGCTGGGTTATAATACAGAGGAAAAACAATGCTACTAGAGCTAGGCACCAAGTTAAGCAAAAGAATATATGCTTCCCAGAGCGAACCTGTTCCATCTTTTCTTGGTGCAGGAAGTTGGAATCTATTTTCTTAGATTGAAAAAAATAATTAAATATATGAAAGCCTTATCTTTTAAGAAATCCATTAAATTTTCAGAAATTCCCACTCAAAAAGTCAAAATTTTCTTCTTCATTCATGATTAATGTAATCAGGCAATTTCCTATTTCTTTTTCAAATATTCTGCTTTTATTAAAAAAACTTGAAATTCCCAAACATCCCTTTTTTTTTTTTTTTTTGAAATGGTAAGTAATGCAACGATTAGATAGTCATTCTCTCAAGAATTCTACCTAAATTGTGCTCGAAAGAAATTAAATACAAGGAATAGAAATCCACAAAATAGAACAAGAAATAGAGAGACCAAATTTGGTCAACCAGTCCGCTGTTTAATTGTCTTCTTTGAAGATATGCTTGATGTATGGTCGATTGCAAGAGTTAATGTAGATCATTGTATCTTCAACTAGCATCTGAATCTCCTATAGAATTTAGACCTTTTCCCTCAGTGCTTTGATAAGGACCTGATTATCACCTTTTAAAACAATTAAACGATATCCTGCTTGTACTCCATTTCGCATCGTTGTTGCTTCTACTGCTAGAATTGAGGCTGCTCGAAAATTAGTAGTTCTAGCTTGAAGGAGTCTTCCACCCCAACTTTTGATGACAAAGCCGTCTACCACTAAAGAAGTAGTTTTGGATCCATTGAAGTTGATTTTGATGAATCCCTCGAGTGGTTTGGCCTAACTAATAAATGATGAGCGCTTGGGGGATGGATGAGAATGTTGATGGAATGAAGATGTTGCACCCCAAATCGAATCTTTTCCTCGCCTTCCATTCCACCCATTTTTTTTTTTGGGCACGAATAATTGTGCCTATTGTGCCTATAGAATTATAAAGTTCATCCTTGAACACCACTACATTACGACTCTTTCAGATGCTCCACATAACAGAAGTAATGCAATCAATCTAATTAGGGTTAGTCTGGGTTCTAATAAACTTTAATACTTCAAAAATTGACATAATTCCAACTTGAAAAATATTTGACTCTAGCCACTTATATTGACATAAGTCCCAAACATCACATGTTCCACAGAAACATTTGCGTCCTACTCTGAAAAGCAGGTTGTTCTCCTTATTTCATGCAAACATTCATTCACATGGCATAATAGTCACAGAAAATGTATTATCATGATAACAATAGCAAAATTTGGCTTGATTAGGGAACATTGTTAAACTTTTTACTGTTTAATATGAACAGCATATCGTGAAAATTATTAGCTAGTCATGTTGAACGTACTAGCTTAATCATGGCTATATATAAGCCCCACCGACATCTACAATTGGCGTGGAATCTTTTCGATAGAAAATATAACGGTACAATGTGTCTTCCACTCGATTTCCCCTCTCTTTTCATACTTCCATAAGTAAACAGTATCCATCATTATTGAGATCGAGCATGAAGATAAAAATATAAGAGTGTATATGAAATACATAGTACGAAAAATAATACTTGGTATTAGACATTAAAGAGATAGTCTAATAGGATAAAGGCATAATCACATTAGAGATACAAAAGAGTAGTCATCCCCTCACCCGTCTTTTTTGCTGCCATTTGCCATTTCATGCATTTCTCCACTACGGCAATTGAACAGGAGAGAATGTAGTTATCCCATTCTATTATTACTGCAACTCTCCCCCTTCCTTCAGCTGCCGCAAGCCCACACGAGCACCGCCACTGTCTCCGCCACCATCACCAAATTACGCTTCACTTTTTTTGCACGCACTTCAGTTACAAACCCATTCTCGGAAAGAGGAAGATATTTTTAATTACAAATTGTGTCTATTCAGAAATTTTGAATTTAAAATTTTATTTAAAAAGAATAAGTGTCATTAATTTGAAACTTTGTAAAAAAGAACAGGTGTTATTTTTGGGAGCCGCATGAATGTGCATGACATGACGAGAACAGCGTACGATTGCGTAAATCGGAAGCCAAAATAATTGAATGTGAAAATAGAGAGAATAATGCGGAAAAGGGAATTTTTATTTACCCTCCCAAAGTAAATTATGGGAGAAGTTGCGGACGGTAGATCTCACCGTTTGGCCAAATTCGCAAGCCCCCACCCAAGTTAAAAAGCAGAGATTCATTCAGAGAGAGCCAGCCGAAGAGAGAGAGAGAGAGAGAGAGAGAGAGAGTTTGGGGACCGCTGACCTGAAACTTCCCCTTCCTGCCAATTCCTTCTCCCCATATATACGATTCCCTGCATTTTCCTCGCTCTCTCTCTCTTTCCTCCATTTGAATTTAACATCTTTCGTTGTCTTTACCTTCTTCTTCACCATCTCAACCCTCCTAATATCTTCACATCTGCCTATTCTGAGGTTCTTCTTCAAACAATCGAAGCTTCTCGCCGCGATTTCCTGCCAGGTAAGGAGTTTCTCGCCCTCTCCTTCGTTTCCTTTTCTTCTGTTTTAATTTGTCGTTCTTTCTCTTTGCTCGTGATTGCTTGATTAGTCTTGGATTTGGATTATTCGTTTTGGTTTTGGTCTAGTTTTACGCGATTACCCTAATTTTGATTGTGAAATTGCATGGTTGTTGGAATTTTGTGTTTGGCTTCTTTAAGCTGTAAACGTTGAGAAGAAGGGCGGCGTTTTGCCGATCTGAATGTATTTATTCATTTGATTTGGCGGATAGAGCGAAGTTTTGATTCAGGGTTCTGGAGCTTTTATCTGTGATGACTCCAATTGGGGTGTACAATGAAATTGACTTAGGCTGAAGGTGTAGGTAATTGATGAAATGAGCTTCGTTTCATGCTAGAAGGAGAAGTTTATTGATCCATCATATCTTGTCAGTTGTGGTGCCTTAGATTGGAGAAGCACTTACTGATGCGCTAGTTTCCTCCTCACAAGAAATACGAAGTAGACTAGTAGAGGATGATAAAGTGAGATGCTGGGCTTAATCCGTTGGAACTCTTAGGTTGAACATTCTTTGTAGTGACTCTTTAAGCAGTGTTCAAAATGGATGAATTATGAGGGTTGGAATACTGTCATTGGCCATTATAGCTTTCTGTTGAAAAGTTGGTACATGTTTTACTTGGTTTTAGCGAATATAAGATTCTTCAACACGGTCTCATCCTGAAAGTATCTATATCATTCAACTATTGCCTATCCTTCTTTCCCTTGTAGTGCTATAGTTTTTCCTATTTCTGATATTGGGAAGCTGTGGTCAATTTAGGCGGTGAGGATGTCGACTCCGGCAAGAAAGAGGTTGATGAGGGATTTTAAGCGCTTACAGCAAGACCCACCAGCTGGGATCAGTGGTGCTCCTCAAGACAACAATATAATGCTGTGGAATGCTGTCATATTCGGGTATGTTCTAATATATATGATTAGAAAAACGTTGTTGGTTCAATTATCATCTTGGAGATTGAATCATACAGATTGATGTGATCCTATTTTATCTTTTTGCAGTCCTGACGACACCCCATGGGATGGAGGTAAAGTGAAACTTCAAAGCTAAAGCTTAACTTAGATAGTTCATGGCCAAGTTTGGTCATGGTGTCTCTTTTTTTGGGAGAGAATTGACAATTAGCTCATGCGTTAGTGTGTAACATAACCGTGTTTTGCTTGTGGCCACTACTCTCTTGAATTTGTATGCACTGTTTCTTAGAAGCTTTCTCCACCCGCTGGGGATTAAGGTTTGTATCGTCTATGTCTTGTGTTAGTCCCCTACTCAGGACGTCATTCACCGTTGAAACATGTGGACTTTCTAATATGGCATTTCAATTTATTTGCTTTCTTATATTGCTAGCAGCCTCTGCTTGTTGTGATGAAAGGTTTGCATTCATTCAAGTTCTAAGTAGTTAGTCTTTGGTACTTTGATAAAAGGTAAAGCGTCGGAAGATAAAAGAAATATATGCTTGATGGATATTTCCATTATGAAAGATGACATAATTGTAACCTGTTTACAGGTGGATGAGAAACACGCTTTTGGATAGATTTCATTGTGCAAGGTTTTGATGAGTTGGTCTAAAATTTTGCCGCCTGTTCTGTCTTGTGAGCAATCCTTTGCCTAATGAAGTAGCTGTCTGCTAACCTGTTATATTGTAATTTGAGCTTGTCAGGCACGTTCAAGCTGACCCTTCAGTTCAGTGAGGATTATCCAAATAAACCACCAACTGTGCGCTTTGTTTCTCGGATGTTCCATCCCAACAGTAAGTCTTTTAAGCTTTGTTAATCTCTTAAGTTCCAGGTTCCAGAATTGCATTTTTTGCTGTGAGTTACATCAACAGCGCATATCTTGCCTAAATTTACATTTTGGTTTCCCCGGTATTGTGGACAATTTTTTCTGTCTACCTTCTGATATTTATGCTAAATTGTCAGCGTATTGTTTGTGGTAATAGTTTTGTTCTTCACCTTAATTCTTTGTTGTCTGCAGTGGTACTGTGGTGGGACATCTCTAAATCTAAAATCTAAAATATCTTTAAAAATAGTAGCATGTTCTGACCTGTCCTTTTTTGTTTTTATCATTTTTCAGTCTATGCGGATGGAAGCATCTGTCTTGATATCCTACAAAATCAGTGGAGCCCTATTTATGATGTAGCTGCTATCCTGACCTCAATTCAGGTACAGGGATTCTTTTTCTAGGGTGCTAATTATTATCTCTTATAATATCAACCTTTAGAATTCCATTTAATAGTTATTTTTATTGAGTATGAAAGCTTTTGTAATGTCCATTATGTGGTCTTGCTAGACACTGATTTTTATTTTATTTTGAGAAATCTGCCCTTGACGCTTTTATATAAGAACTCAGCATGCACAGTGTCGGAGATGATTATATCTATGGGCATGTTCTCTTATGCTTAGAATGGCATGTAATGAATAACGTCTTTACTTGTCAGAAGTTCTTATCGGAAGTCCTGCCTAATTACTCAAAAATAGGTAAGTGAGTGGATGGTACTAAGCAAGATACAGAAGTTGAGAGGTTTTCACTAAGGCTTGATCAATATGATTGACATGATATAGGAGATTCCAACAAGAAACTGTGCGATGTAATATTGTTGGGTGCCCAGCAGATTCCTACAAGAAACTGTACGATGTAATATGTTGGGGTGCCTAGCACCCCCCCCTAAAAAAACAGGGCTGTTTAGCAGGTCTCTGTGACTTACATTTTGGTTAAATTTGTGCTGTATACTCTGTAGCAGTTGACAATCATTTGGTTAGGAGGGAAGTTGAAAATTCTGTTGAGTTGAATAATTGTAAAAGCTTGGCAGCTGATCCTAGATTCTTAGTGGATTACTATCGTATGGCTATCTCTTTAGCTGCCATTTCCATGACCAATCTTAAGCTTCTTTTGTACCAATCTCAAGTTAACATAGGGAGATCATCTACCTGCTGCCTAGTTTTCTAAGCTTGATCTCATTGCCTTCAATGTGGTTCTAGGATGGTAAGAAGAAATTGGATATCTCATTCGCATTGGGCAATCTTGTTTGACCAATCTCAAGTTAACATAGGGAGATCATCTACCTGCTGCCTAGTTTTCTAAGCTTGATCTCATTGCCTTCAATGTGGTTCTAGGATGGTAAGAAGAAATTGGATATCTCATTCGCATTGGGCAATCTTGTTTGATATTCTTAGTGGATTACTATCGTATGGCTATCTCTTCAGCTGCCATTTCCATGACCAATCTTAAGCTTCTTTTGTACCAATCTCAAGTTAACATAGGGAGATCATCTACCTGCTGCCTAGTTTTCTAAGCTTGATCTCATTGCCTTCAATGTGGTTCTAGGATGGTAAGAAGAAATTGGATATCCTCATTCGCATTGGGCAATCTTGTTTGATAGAAGGCTTCCAATGTATTCTTCTGATCAGAATATTGAGATGACTTTGCTGCAGATTGTTTTGATCTGCTGTCTCAATTTGAGGTTCTCAATTAGATAAAGAATCTCTGTTTTCTATATGGGCTTGTCTTTTGTTTCTTTTCTTTTTCTTTGTTTTTGGGTGTTTTGTTGTGTATTTGGTGTTTTTCATCGCCCCTTGGCTCAAGCCATATCTCCTTGACAAAGGAAATGAATGCTAAAATGGTTCATTGTTGTTGAAGGGAGACAATGAACTCCCCAAGACTTAGATTCATAACTAGAAGAAATTGAATGCAGCCTCAGTCCAACTTCATTTCCAATTTGCTTTCCAAAATGCTATTCTGCCTGCTGTTCAATTCCCGGTAAGTGCTCATTATTTCAGAGCCATCAATGTTGATACATGGTTTGATAGCTGTATTCCTTCTGCACAAAGCCGCCTTTTGCTTCCCCAGCCTCATGCTTCCATTTTAATACTATATAGTGGACCTTCGTCAAAGCAAGGAATTAGGATTGTGATCACTTGTCTAGTTGCTTTACAGACCTGCTAGAATTGACTTTATGATAGAATGGCCAGCTTCCATGTGTTAAATAACCAGTTAGTTTTGTTTCTAGTAATCAGCATGGTCATGCACCTAGCAATATGCATTGGTGAACACCTACGGCCTTTAACCTTATTCCTAGACCTCTAGAAACTCCTATCCTCCTATCGTGAATCAGGTCCTTCATAAGTCTCAAATGTGCCATACGCAGTTTAGTCACCGCATTCCAATTCGCTATGATATGGTTATGGCTTGTAGACGTATACTTGAGCTTAAGATACGAACACTTAAGTGGTGGATTCTTGTGTGTAGTGGACAAAACAGACAAATTGTGGGCAGAGAAGTGGTCCTCAGATATTAGGAATGTTTTTTGCAGAAGGTGCATGGGTACATGGCACTTTAGACAAATTCCTGGACCTGCCATATGTGTTTTAGGGGAATTTAGAGGTTTGCATGTGATATTTATAGAGACATTTGCTGTCTGAAGACTTGGATTTTTTTTAATATCGATTGTTGGTTGCACTTCATCTTCAATTAGTTGACTCTCTTCGTATGGTGCTCATTTCGAGGAAAAAGCTTTTGATGCGTAATATTGTGAGAAGATAAGACACCCATACTAGGCAATTATTCAACTTCTAGTTGCACTCAATTGACCAGCACACTTCCTTTAAGTGAGAGACTGAGAAATACTGGAGCAGTTGCACGGCATGTTGGGGGGGGGAGGGAGAACTCTAATAGGAAGGAGGTTGCTACGGTTTGGGAGGGGGATATCTGAATTGGTCCTTACCTGTCTTATTCTTTCATTTCATGCTTCTCCGTCCCCTGGAAAATCAAATCAAAAATTTGTCATCAGCCTTACGTTTTTGTGTACTCTGCATCACTTATTTGCAACTTGGGTACTAAATATGACGAATTCCAGGCCTTGGTATCACTTACTTGTGTGTTATATTTTGCAGTCATTGCTTTGTGATCCAAACCCAAACTCTCCAGCAAACTCAGAAGCTGCGCGGATGTTCAGTGAGAACAAGCGCGAATACAACAGGAGAGTGCGTGAGATTGTGGAGCAGAGCTGGACTGCTGACTGATTGTCTTCTATCCTATCTGAAAATAACATTTTGAGACTGGGAACAAAAGAAACAATTTGTCCAGCAACTGTCTGAATGTCATATATTATGTGAACTGCTTGCTTGTTACGGGTTGCTGGATACTTGTGTCAGTTCCTCTGGAACTTGAAATTTCAGGTTATGTTAAGTTGTGTGCCTTAGATATTGTGAATTGCTCTTTTGAAGGCAACCTTATCCCTAGTATAGTGCCAGTGTTGTGTTCTACGTCTTAAATCTGATGACCAAATGTCCAGTTGTCCTGAAAGTTGCAATTATTTGGATGGCTAAGCAGGATCTTATCATTTGAAAATCAGGAGGTGGTGCAGTGCCCCCTACTCTTCGTTCCTGAAGCTACGCTCCGGTTCGACTCTGACCTCCCCACTCCCCAGGCCCCTAGGGGGAGGGATTTTGTGCACGGTGGTTTTGTGGGCTTGATCCAGTCCTCTCCTCTCCATGGCTGAATTGGGAGTCTGGACCCAATAGTGGGGAGCTAGTTGTGTATTATACAACATAAAGTCTCATACTCCTTGGGACCAATATTTTAGGTCCTGGGCGGAGGGGGAGATAGAAATGGTTGATGTTTTTAGCTTTGCTAGTCGGTACTATTGTGGAGAGGTTGGCCGTACAGGACAACAGTACAGAGATCAATCACGAAGACAGGGTTGCCCCAACCCCTACTCATAGGAATAGGTAGAATCACGTGCAAGTGAATAGGTCAACGATCTTAAGGCTGAATTGTGCCACTAGTATTGGACTAGTGAGTTCAACTTTGAGATTAAAGTTGGAGAATTTCGACATAACAAGGCATTAATTTCACTTGAAATTCTTTAGAGAAGTGTACATTAGATTCGACATTAGACGATTTTCACCTAAAGTTAAGATGTAGTTGTGTAGTGTGAAAATATGTAATTTATTTTTCTCGCGTAAATTTAAGTTCTTTCAAAGATAGACATGGAAAAACATGATTATTAAATGAGTTGATACAGATTGCCTCTGTATCATCGCAACGTTTAGTATGTAAAATAGTATTTAAAACCCAATTTGTTTGCACTGAAAACCTCCAATAAGAGGCCTTTATCTGCACTTCTATTGAATTGAATTCTTGTTACACTCGAAAACTACAACAGCTATAACATTAACATCCACTCTATTAGCACATCTAATGGTAACCACTTTCGAGTATAAATTGAAGAAAAATATAAAGACCTATGTTACAGGGATCGTTGAATTTTATAGTAATTTATCTTAGGGTAAACTTCACTTATGCAACCCCAGATTTCCGCTGTTGAGGGCGAGATTTCCACTGGTTGTCCAAGCTTGTTGGGCCTGCATTGAGTACTGCAAATGCCAAACAACATCCTCCATTGGAGGCCGCCTGCCCGGGTCCTTGCAGAGACAGCTGAGGGTGATTTCAGTGGCAGTTTTGATAGATTGGTATGCGAAAGTGCCCCGCATAGAGAGATCTACCACTAGCTGCAGTGCTGATGCTGATTCTGATAAGCCCCTTTCCAACTGCAAAGATGATGCCCAAACAAGGAAAGCGAAAAAGGGGTTCATGTTTGGATCTTTACACAAAGAAAGAGCACCTAGTAAAATAGAAAATTCTTAATTGGAAGCTTTAGGATACCTCCAGTTTCAGTTCATCTAGTTGGCTTTCTGATGTGATCAGTTTGCCGGTTAGTAATTCCAGCAGGATCACGCCCAGATTGTAAATATCTTCTTTCTCTGGGTTTGCTGAACTTGAGGCACTTTGACCATTGAGGGTGTCTGCCTGAGAATTTGAAGAAATAATATGAGATCAACCAGTTGATTAGCTAGATCAAGCATTAGTTAGTTATGATATAATAGAGCTGGCAAATAGGTCACTCGAATTAGGTTTCATGTTGTGTGTCTCATAATAGGCTGATAAAGAGCTCGCTATTGGGTCGACTGGATTGTGCCAGGTTAATTTTCATTTCAGGCTTTTGTAGGATTTGGTTTTGGATCGTCTAGGTAGGCAAAACACCGGTAAATTGTATCAGATCTTGATTGAACTAAAATGGCTTCTCCAAGTAGTTTTAAACATAATCCTAGTGAACCAGGATTTAATTAGTTACCTTGAATAGCAGGGGAATCCTGTAATTGCTGATTTTTGGAGTCAGACTTTCATCCAACAAGATGTTCTCAACCTTCAAATCATTCCCAATGACTCCAGCTGCCATCCCTGTATGCAGGAACTGAACTCCTCTTGCAATTCCCATGGACATTGTCATTCTTTGGGGCCATTTCAACCTCTCTTTCCTTCTCCAATCTGAACAAAGGAAATATAATCATATGCATCATATTTTGTAACAAAAGGCATAGCTCAAGACACTATTATGAACAAATTTATTAAGGTTTACCTGTCATATGTTCCCTCAAGGAACCGTTTGTTACATGTTCAAACACAATGAAGATGGTGCTGTTCTTCTGACGTTCCTGATATGTAACGACACAGTGCCCTAGAATGCTAACCAAATTTTGATGTCTAAGTTGAGATATTACTTCCATATGCTGCTTCAGAGCCTTGGGTGAATGCTTCTCTTTCACCTTTATGCACTTGATCAAAACAGCTGAGCCACTTTGCAGCAAACCTCTGTAAACCTGCATGAATTGTGGTTTAGTTTCCCTGTTAGGTGATATTGTGTTGTGAACAAAGCAAGAAGTTTTTGGAAGTTTGGCAAATGGAGTTACCTGTCCTTGAGACCTTTCTCCAACCAAGTTTACTGGATCAAAGTTGTTTGTTGCTTCTTCGAGTTCTCCTAAGGTGAAGTCATGGTAGGGCAGGAGGCCGAGGGTTGGCATTCTCATGGACCTTGCCACATACTCTGCAGAACAACACGTGAATGTTCAAAGTTTCAGTCACATAAATTCCTAACGCATATCAATAACAACAGTTGTCCACCATCAGTCTGCCAATGGTTGGGCTGTGGGGAAGTATAATTGTACACGGTTTTGCGCTTGATCATGAGATCGTAATTTTGATTGTAGCAGAAAGAGAACAGATGATTAGATGGGAAAATAGAGAGCTCTTACTCGGATCAACAATAGGCGAGGGGCCAGCCGGCATTTTCCCTCCAAAAGATGTGTAACTTTGAGTATCTTCTGATCTTCTCTTCAAGATCATCCACAGTAACAATCCAACAGTGCCAACAAGCAAGACAGTCCCACCAATGACACCAAATATAAGGCCTATTGTGAACCCAGAATCCTGCTGATCTCCCTCAGTTTTCTTAGCTGGTGGGATCACAGCCAGGGCTTGTCTTTGACAGAACGAAGCTGGGTGCTGAAACTTTGAACCAGCAAGGCAATTCCACACACTCAAGACCTTCCTATACTTGTTAGAACCCGATCCAATGCAGCTTGGAAGGCTACCTACCAAGAGGTTTCTAGAAATATCCACAAACCATAGTCTCAAACCACAAGTTGTGCTCTTAGGAAGCTCTCCTGTTAGTCCATTATCGGCCAAGTTTAGGTACCAGAGGGCCGGGAGGGAGAGCACAAAAGGTGGGAGTGTTCCAACAAGACGGTTTGAAGATGCATCGAATCGTTGGAGTTGGTTGAACTTCTTTATTTGGGGAGGGATTTGGGACCTCAGAGAATTGTTCCTCAGGATGATGCTAACTAAGCCAGGTGCTAACGAGGGGAAATCTGGGCCAATTTGGTTATTGCTTAAGTCCAGCTCTTGAAGACCCTTTATGCTACTCAAATCAGGAACAGTCCCATTGATCAAATTATCAGCCAAAACAAAGCTTTTTAGGCTCTTCAAGGAAGAAAATGTTGGTGGGATTTCACCATAGATGAAGTTTGAGCTAATATTGAGAAGTTCAAGGGATTGAAGGTGGGTGATCTTTGAGGTTAAGGGCCCCCAGATACCCAATGAGACAAGGGTCAGTTTTTGCAAGCTTGAGAGCTTTGTCAGAGCAGTGAACACAGAATCAATGGAGAATTTCTGAGACAAAGTTTGCTGAGAAATAGCAAATTTGCCTGAAGCTAAGGGGTTTGAGAAATGAGAGGTCCTGTTCCCAATGACAGTTAATTCAGTTACATGCCCATTTGAGCAGACCACAGTAACAGAAGATGAAGATGGCAGATAGCAGAAATTAGTCCATTTATTCCATGACTTGAGGGCATCTGGGTATTCAAGATACTCTTGAAGTTGAAGCAGAATTGTTGATTCTGATGGGCTGAGCTGCGCTAGTGATCCAGGAAGAAACCCTATAAGAATCGAAGCACCAAAGCAAAAACTAAAACAAACCCATGCATTCTTCATCTTTTAACTTTTCTGGGATTCTGCTTTCTCACATGACAAAGTTCAGATCTCCATGAAAATGGCCAAATCAGAGCAATACCTGAACTGGGTATGCAAACTCCAAAGAAAATGTAGAAATCAAGTAAAGATGTCACCTTTGAGGGATTGCAGATTCAGAGATGTCACTTTTGGGGCTCAAAAATCTGCAAATTTGTCTTCTGTGTATGTCTTAAAAATTCCCGAATCTTCAAGCAAAGCTTGTTGCAAAGACCCAGATAAAATAAGCAATGATAACAAAGGAGCAATGGACCATCACATACATTAATTACAAGAACAAAGGTTGGTTTCTTGAAAGATTAAACAGCAAAAGGTTATGTTTGTGGGGAGAAGGGAATGAAAGAACGCAAATTCCCAATTCCAAAACTGAGCATAAGAACAGAGGAAGTAATGAAGTGGAGATGGGAAATGCAGTACAATTCTGAGTGACTTTAGTTTTATTTTATTTATGTATATTTTTTGCCAATCTGTCAATAAGTAAAACAATGTGGGCATGGTGGCTCTGATCGTCTGCTTAACAGCCTACCGTAGTATGGTTCTCGTCACCGCTGATCATTTCGTTAAAATATCAAAATTGCCATCAGAAGTTAAAGTCAAACCTTCAAAGCAGTGATCTGAGCAATTTTTAAAAAAAGTTTGACCATAGATAGTAGATCCAGCCCTCTTTGAGGCTCCTGCATATGGAAGCACGTGACATGATCACGTGGGTTTCATGAAATCGTGATAATTATTTGCATATCATGAATTAATAATATCTCTGAAATGTTGATGGTAATGGATTTTTTTAAATGTCTTTTTTGCATTAGGAAAAACTCAAAATAAATAGTTAAATTTTAGAATCTTTGAAATGTTGATTAATTAATATCATCTCTGAAATGTTGATGATAATATCATTATTTGCATATACATATACTATCTGTATGTTTTTGGATTTTGGGATTGCATCATAGGTTGTTATTATTAAATGTTACATTCATGAATTATCTTTTTTTCTTTTTTATTAACTTTTATAAATGGGTATGAGTTGCTATTAATTCAGTCATTATAGGGCTGTTACATAATACAATATGTTGTTTTTATTATTATTTTCAAAAATAAGTTAAATTATATTACATTTGCTAAAATTTTAAATTAATTTAAAAATAAAACTAGTTTTCCTACATTTTTGGGGGCAGCACAGTATACAACGTCGGTAGGAGCTGTCCACTTCACGTTTCACTCATTGTTCTTTTGTAAAGGGTTGGATACTTTGCTAACTTTAAAAAATACAGTACAGTTTGTCTGTACAATTGATAACTATGATTTGAATCCTTCAATTTGCAGTACGTGATCAGAAATATCACCAGGAATTCCTGCTTTGGTATCTTTGTATTTGTGTTGTGGCCACTCAGATTTTTAGATGCAAAGGACAAACAAATTTCTCCCCGGAAGCCTGTTTAGTGTTTGCTACCTCAGGCCAAACGCCCATCACCACATCTTCTGACAGATATGCTTTTGCTGCCTCTGTCAGATTTTTGTTTATTTTTCATTTTGAAAAATCATCTTCTCCTTAATTAATAAATGAAGAAATTAAACAGCATTTAAAGTTCACTTAATATGCATGTAACACACATATTTGGTATTTAAGTTTTAGGGGGATTTTTTTTTGGAGAATGTATATGAAGTAAATAACTCTTTTATTGCTTATGTAAATTGATATCTCGAATATATTCTTTTCAACTAAACATCAATACTTATCATTGTAAGTTAAAATTATTATTATAAGTTGAAAGGAATATATCTTTAGCCTCGTTGAATAGTTGTCTTCTCTTTTCTCACGACCTAACTGTCTAGGTCAAGATAGTATATATGATAGCTTAATTTATTCAAAAATACAATAAAAACTAAAAGAAAAAATAGTGAGTGTTCATGCAGGGGGGAAGGGGGAGACCGACACCTTTGCTTTTTTCCTCCCCACAAATACTGGGCATCAAGAGTGTCAAAATATTCTGTTTACCCATGATTTGATACTGAAAGGGACATGTTTTGAGAGTGCGAAAAGACAAGACGCATCATATGTGATGTACATAAGTAGTGTCTACTACTCCTGTTTTAGGTGTGGCTGCAAATTTACGAAACTATATGATATTTTTTTCAATGATATAATTCTACTTTTTTTTTTTGGGGCATATGGTTACAATATGCTTGGAATCAGCCAATTTACAGGCAGGGTTATCGATAGAAGTAAGGTTACTTATATCTGAATCTCCCCAGACCCCACGAAAGCGGGGCCCATATTAGAAGTTGTTGTTATTGTTGTTATTACAATATGGTAAGAAAATTTAGGAAACTATGGTAGTGGTCGGTTGGAAGGAAAATAATTTTTTCGAAAAATTATTTTCTGTGAAAAATGCTTTTCCAAGAAAAATTGATTTTCATATTACATTTTCCGTTATTTGGTACAAGATAAATCATTTTTCATAAAAAAGAGAAAAACATTAACTGAATTGTTTAAATGGGAAAAAATATTGATTGAATGGTCGTAATTGAGATAAATGTTTGAATAAATGAAGAAATTTTGAGCTTAAAATTCATATTTGAGTTTATTTCAATACTTCCTCTCAGATAATCAAGTTCCGATCTAAACCGTTAAAATTATTTTAGTGATGTAAAATATCAATTGAATTGTTTAGATAGTGTATCGATTGAATTGTCATGGATAAAAATGTTGACCAAATGAAGAAATATCCTTCTCAAAATATGAATTTGTGCTATTTTAATCTTTCCTATCTGATGATCAAGTTTCGATCCAAACTATTGAAATTATTCTAGTGATAAAAAATATTGACTGCACTGTTTAACGGATGAAAAGTATCAATTGAATTATCGTTGCGGAAAAATATTTACCAAATGAAAGAATGTCAAGCTCAAAATATGAATTTGAGCTTATTTTAATATTTTCTATCTAATGATCAAGTTTTGATCAAACTGTTGGAATTGCTTTAGTGGCAAATCGACTGAATTATTTTAGTGACAAAAAATGTCGATTAAATTATCGTAGTAGAGACAAATATCAATCAAATGAAAGAAATTTGAGCTGAAAATTTAGATTTGAGTTTATTTTAATTTTTTTCATTGGACAGTCAAGTTTCTATCTAAACTGTTGAAATCGAATTTTGCACCTAAATTTCAGCTGACCATATTATCAAAGAGTTGAAGGAAGAAAATCAACTTCATATCTTCTCAACAGGAAAATCATTTTCCTCCATTAGGGGAAAATCATTTTCCTTGGAAAATAGTTTTTCATCCTTTATTCTGCCAAACAATAGAAAATTGAAAAATTATTTTTCAGAAAAATCATTTTCCCTCCAACCAAATACTACCTATATGTAAATATTTTTTCCCCTATGTTGCCAATTTAGGGATCGATAAATTAACATTTTATTTCATGGTGGCTTGGAAAGCTTAGTTTAAAGCTTGATTTTTAAATTTTTTTAGGTGTTACTATCGTATTTAAAATAATTATGTTATTGGATTTAAGAGGAAAATAATTAGGGTAAATATAAATGATCCAATGTAAAAATATACGGATCATTTTTTGCCAACATGCATAGATATAAAATGTATAATTATGTTATCGGATTAAAAATTTTAAGCACGCAGTTTGATAAATTTTGTAAATAGTGACATTATTAAGGATTTGGATTTTACTTTACATTTACACACGTCAATACATGAGTTGTTTGGTAAGGTCTTTAGGGCCTCAGCCTCCCTCTTTACACACATACACACACAAAATCTTCCACCATTGGAAGAAATGTAGGAGATATGAGCAATCTAATTAGGTCAACTTAAACACAAATTCTTGGGTGGTAAAATAATTTTTTTTAAAAAAATGCTTTTCCTTTAAACAAAAATTCAAATAAGTGGTGAAATGTACATTTGTTAGCTGAAATTACAAGTCCAGAATCATGTCAATGAAGTCTTGATTTGATTCTAAGACCAAGGCCTGAGTACATTAGATTTCTCCCTTCCCTTTTGCTCTGTGATTACATTATATTATCCTTCATAGCTCATCTTGAAGGGGGAGAGAGAGGCGAGTCTCGAATCCCTTTCCGTTTCGCCCGGCTCTCTTGTTACGCACCAAGCAAAAACAAAATATTTGAATCAATCCGTTAAATCTGGCCCTAAACATGAGCCTCGTACAGGAGTTCGTGGGCATCTCACAAAGATGGGCCAAACAGAAAAACCCAAATAACCACTTCAATTAAGTTATTTTTACCATACCTGCACTTAACGAAGCTTCGATTTGTGTGTGGTGACTGGTGAGTCATATGAGTTAATTAAGATCAACAAAAGTTGCCTCCTCTTTGTGTGACCCTTAAGCAGTATAGCAGAGATTCTTGTTTAGTTTCATTGATATAATATAAAAGGCTGGAGGACTTGTGCTTTAGTTGATCTTGCATGACATATGATTGATGATATGCTGTTCCATTTCTTTGAGTCAACTGGGTTGCTTCAGGGTTCAGATCCATAATTTTTTTCGCTGGTTTGTTTCGTTAGCATTACCGATATTCCAACGTTGTCAATCTGCAGCTCTGTGCACACATCAAAATTATCGCTGTCCTCGTGGAATTTTGTGAATTAGAATTCAGCAACAAAAGATAAGATGCAGTTTATCCATCCCTAAGCCATGTAACATTCTTCTATTTCCGAACCAACATATATATTAACTTTATTCGAACTTCTAGTAATTCACCATAGCACTACAGCCCATATTTCTCTGATGCCTGATTTATTATTGATGACATTCTTAGACTTATTTTCTAAAGACATCCTACTAGTAAACTCGCAGTGCTGAAATGTCATGATTGAGATCATTTCAGGGGCACACCACATATGCATGACCCATTATAGCAAATGGAATCTACACATGCTCTAAGTTTACCCACACAGTCAGGCGTATGTGTGCAACGTACTGATGATGCCTTAGAATATGCATCATCTGTGAGTTTGCCCCCAAGACATTTACACTCTCCCTTTATGCAGGGACAGCCTGTTTCTCTGCAGTCATAAGTGCTGGAACACTGAAGAGTTGACCCTGCATCAATGCTTGCGAATATTAAAACCCCTTTTATTGTATAACTGCTGAACTACATGGCTGGCTAGACATATGCAGAAAAAAGGATGATGAGAAAGGAGTATAGTAGATTACCAACTGCGATGAAGAGAAGAGCTGCTATAAGTGCAAACTTTAAGGCCTTTCCCATGTCTTCTAACACTCCTCTTGGTGCGGCTGCCCTGATAGGCACTTAGATGAAGCTCTTGGAATCTTTCTTGTTTCATAGTTCTCCGGTTCTCATTTAGCAGTCATTTATAGATGACACAAGTGGTTCCATGCCATTTTTCTTTTTTTTTTTTTTTGCATGGGAATTCTCTGTCAGTTGGTTTGGTAGATGGAAATCTCTGTTTGTTGGCTTGACTTGTACGGAAAGTATGTTGAGAGGTTTCAGGGAACTCATCTTCTTAACTTGCCTCGTGGACTAAGGACATGCTTGTTTTGGGGTATGTTTTTAGGTTTCTGATGATATACAGATTTTGGTAATGGAGGGTTTAATTTGTGAATTGCTTCCTTAGCTTCTGAAGTAACATCTTCAGTAGCCTTGAACAGGATGTAGTTCAGTCTCCTTAGCCTCTGAACCCCACCTGTGGCTCATTCAGACTGGCTATTGATTGCTAGATCTGTACTGGAGTCTGTTGACTCGCATGTCGTATGAAGATGAGGCTGTACACTGTCATTTCTTTCTTAATAAACTGTGATAAGAACAATATTTACCATTCATCTGATTAGATTTCAGATGATCATTGATCAAATCAGCACCTTTGGTTCGGAATTTGTTTTTGTTTTTAAGCAAACGATTGAACAAATAGGACCATTGAAACAGGCATTATTTGTTCTTTGTGCTGCCTCGAATTCCTTTTGGCTTGCAAGTTTTAGTTCATGTGCGCTGCAAATTTAGGGTGAACTTTTTGGTAATGACTACACATAGCCTGTGCCCTCCATTAAGGGTGAAGGACACCTCTTTTCATTTTTATTGAACTTGGCAAAATATCTTTTGGAGACAACCTCTTACACTACTCATGCCAGGCCTAGACTGTTTATTTGTTGACTATTGACATTGCTCCAGAATGACGTATACTTGGTGATGGCAGCGTGCAGTTGTATCTTACCTGTGGAGATTAATATCCAAACATGTAATTTGCATGCCCCCCTCCCTCCCTCTGAAGGCAAGTTTGGAATTTTTTGTAGGCAAGTGCTAATTGGTCACACCTGATTAATGATCCGCTAAAAAGGTACGTGCACTCTTTGTTCTCCAACTAAGCATCAAAATGCATATTAGGGTGTAATCCCAAGCAGTAATCCATTCTGTTTCAAGCAGGCAGAAGGTCCCAAGTTCACATAATTCTCCATTTAGGGAAATTGTGGGGAGGTCAAAGGGTTGATTTCTATACTATCTCCGGGATCCCTTCTCCCCTCCATCACCATTAGGTGTAGACCTTACCTGATGCTCTCTATCCTCCGATGGCCTAGTGAAATTGCAGCCACATAGCCTTTGTCTCATCTTTGGCCATTGTATCAAGTGACCCCCGGAGTTCCCCCAAACACTTCAGTAGGACATTGAATTGGCCCCATTTTTGGATGAAATTGGTGTTAATTGTCCTATTGAAGCATTTGGGGGAGCAAGTTCTAGGGGGACACTTAATGAACTCATGAAAAATAATATGAATGATTTGATTTTACTTGTTAAAATAGCCACTCTTCTATTTATATTGCTGTATATCTTCTATTACTTCACTTCCCACTACTATTAAGGTTAATTGCCTAGTGAGAGAAGCTGCAGCATGATAGTGATGTTACTTGAATCTAGTCAGAAATTTGGGTAGGATCAACGCTGCATCTTTCCAAAGAAAGGGTGCTGGGATGGACATATCTCCTCTTTTTTGAATACTTCCTTTTTGTCTTTTGAAGCTCAGATAATTTGGTTGAAACTAAGGGTTGGAAGAAGAAGAAAGAATCTAGTCCGATGCACTGAACATGGTTTTTGTTTTGTGGCGGATCAATCTGGGCAAATTTGACAGAAGAATGGGTCAAGTGCCTAGGAGGGAGGGAAAGGGGTAGAAAAGGTGGATAAAGTTTTATATTCTCCACATTTGGGTTTCACTACAGCCAGTTTCCTGACTAGGTTCAAGTTGTGAAATTGTATTTGGGTCCATTTTCTGGAATCCTGACTCCTGGCTCCCTCAAAGAACATAATCTTTGAATCATTTTTTTTTTTTTTTGGCCGTATAAAACTGGGCATTATATTGTGCGGAGTTGATCAAGAAAGTTGGAGGCAATATAGTCAAATGTCCTCTAGAGTTCCCTCGAACACTTCAATGAGGACTTTTTACATGCCCTATTGTAAGGCTTGTCGCAGTACCTACAAATTAAATAACCTAAACACCCTTTTAATTATATATTAAAAACTATAGATAGGGTAAGTAGGGTCGATCCTACGAGGAAATAAATTTTAAGCTACTCAGGAATGAAGTCTCATAAAAAAAACGTATTACTACTCCTAGTTCTAATTATATAACTCAAACAATCGCGAACAAAAACAAAACTAATTTGGGGGGGGGGAATTGGATAGAATATTCTATTAGCTAATGAACAATATAATTAAATTGTAAAGTACTAAAATTTTAAACGAATAATAAAATTTATGCAAAATAGAAGATAACAAATATTACTCAATTTGAAAAAAAATTGCTTGACCTTTAATGCATATTTTACCATGCTATGTTGTTCAATCATTGATACACATATTATATTTACTGAATAGTTAAACTTAAGGTTAAGAACGTCTGTAACCCCTATTTTCCCTTACTGTTTAATACACCCTAAAACGTTTAAGGATGAATTCTATTAAGTCGCTTAATTTATTACTCTACAGTATAATAAATTATAGACTCAACGCATGACGATTTAGGAAAACTTCATTTAACCTAAACCATTAAATCCTCAACAGCAGATTGAATGTAATTTAGACCTAAGTTGATTCTTTTAACGCTAATAGTCAAAAGTTATTATTTGTTAACACTAATTAAATGTTAGAATCATTTAGGTGGCCAAACAGAAATAATTTAACATTCAATATCAAACAATTAAACCAAATCAACTTAGATTATTCATAAACATAATATGAATTTAGGCATAAAATTAATCTCAAAAAAAATAACACATGGTAAAATATAATATTTAGGTCAAGCAAAAATGTTAAATTAGCCTAACATATTAAAACTAAAACAAATAACATAAAAACAAAGACAACAAAACAAAACAATAATTAAGTAAAACAAATTAAAAAAAAAAAAAAACAGAGTATGAAGGCAGAGAAGCAACCGAAAATCAGGGGAGGATCTGGGTGAGCGATTATCACGATCGTGGTGATGATCGGAGTTGATGAAGATGTTGATCATGATGATGAGAGTTTACAGTGATGTTGATTGTGAAGATGATGATGATTGTGATGGGGTGAAGAGTATGATGATTATGGAGAAGATGAAGAACAGAGGATGAGGAGAAGATCGTGCCTCTTGCTGATGACCGATTGCCCTTTTTATACTGGATTCGTGAATGGGCTATGACTGTGAGTTATGGTGAGGCGTGAAAGAAGCAGAAGAAGAAGATGGTATGTGGTGAAGCTTGTTGATGTGAGCCGAATAAGAAGGTGAATCGAGCGTGAATGGAGCAGAACAGCCGGGGAAAGAGGAGATGTGGAGGCCAGGATTGATTCTCGGGTCAGCTTGACCGAAAATGGGGGCTTTGATTCTTTTATTTTATTTATTTATTTATTTTTTTATTTTGGGTTTGTTGGGTTGAGGAGAGAGAAGGGCTAAAAATGGGTGTGGTGGTTCATGGCCTGCTGAGGTTTGATTTTTTTCTTTTTTTTTGTTTTTCCTTTTTTTTTCCAAAGTGGAAAAATTGCTGGGCTTGACTTTTCCTGACTCGATTTTCATTTTTGATAATATTGCATCTTCTTCTTACTACTTGCCCGAGTTTATTGAATACTTCGGAATGGAACGCTCTTGATAATTTATTTAACCTGAAAAATAGGGAAGAAAAAAATTAAATATTACTTTAAAATTAGCTCAATATTACTATTTTAACCCATAATTAAAACTACGAATTAAATTTGGTCCAATAACCCATATTTTTGTTCTTATCGTTATTTTTTTCTAAATATGCAAATATAACTAATCATGCAATTATATGCTACAAATAACAAAAATAACTAAGCAAATAAGAATAGAATAAATGTAAAAATAAAGTTGTAACAAATACCCCCACACTTAAACTTTTGTCGCCCTGGACAAAATTATTTTCAATGCTATACTACTACTATGAAAAGAATTTTTTGCATCAAATCAATTTAAAACCAAAATTTTCACTTATTTCATTCATATGCATATCCCTTATTATCTCTTTTTTTTTTTTTTTTTTTTTAATCATCATGAAAGGGCAAAGATGTTACAAATTGGCAACTTAGATAGGACTTGGACAAATTTAGGGATATTCACACCCAGCGCTACTTGGCATCAGGTACAAAGTAATCAAGTAGGTCAAATTAGACTTAGTGACGCTGTAACAATATAAGCCATCCAAAGCTTTTTCCTCATCTAGACTTTTCACTTAGGTCTAACTTAGCTAATCATAAGAATACTAGAAAAATGAAACATGAGATATGGGCTTAGGCTTATAAAGAAATGGCTTTGGGTTTATGTGTTTAGTCTTTTTTTTGTGTGTGTGTGTGTGGAAAGGTTAATATATGAGAAATAAGGGTTAGTGCTCATGACATAAATGTAGATGCATATCATTAAAAATCCTCACTAACTATAAAAATTTTCCACAAAAGATGAATAATGGAAATACGTGACCCAAATAATATCCCATTGAAAATAATGTTTAGCAAGAGATGCTTTAACATTATGAGAAAAAAGGATACAAGGATATGCTTCATGGCTCTTTTCATAAATATTCCTCTTTTTTTTTTTCTTTTTTTTTCTTTTTTTTTTGGGGAAGCCAGATGCGTGAAGAATATCCTTGCCTATAACAACTCATTTCTTTCATATAAACTACTCATAAGATATGCATCAAGTCAATGAGCAAATGTTAAATAATAGGGGGGAAAAAAGGGTAGGATAATGTGAGTTTGGCAGGGTTAGGGAAAGCCAGAGGGCAATAATATATTGGGATCAAAATCTCATGTTAGTCATTCATTACAGTATCATGCAACTAGTTTCTGCCAGAATTTCAGTTACAGTCTATCGAGTTTTAAAACTATAGGAAGGTAAAGATCATATTATCACAATAGTCGCCATGTTCATTTTTCCTACAAGGCTAGGTATCCATGCGTTTTACCACACAAGAGTTGGGTTTAGACTCCTTACATTTGTGTTCCATCTTCTCTTTGTTGCCCAATTCTCAAATCAATGCCTTTTTCGGATTCAATTATTAGGTAATTCGGGAATATGCATACGAAATAAATGGTGATTATTCTAGCTTTATTTTGATTTCATACGAAGAAAAAAAATAAAAAAATAAATGTATGCATCTTATAAAATAAAAATAAATGCAATGCATGAACTAACATTCTAACGACATACAATATCTAAGGTAGTAAGGTTTCCCTCCCCCACACTTAAATTTTGCATAGTCCACGATGCAAAGAAAACAAAATAAAATAAAATGGATATGAAATAAGTGAGAAGAGAAAACTCCCTGAAAGAATCTTGGGTTGCCTCCCAAGTAACGCCTTTATTTCTTGTCGTTGGCTCGACCTCTTTTCTGATCATGGATCTTCCAAATCAATATCTTCAATTTTGCGAACAACTCCGTCATAGAAATGTTTCAACCTGTGACCATTCACCTTGAAAATCTTGTTAGTATCAAGACTCCTAATTTCTACCGCCCCATGAGAATAGACATAAGTGACTTCAAAAGGGCCTAGCCACCTAGATCTAAGTTTCCCACGAAATAATTTTAATTTGGAGTGAAGTAACAGAACTTTTTCTCTTACATGAAACTCTTTTCTAACCAACTTAGTATCATGAAATACCTTAGACTTGCCCTTATAAATGACTGAATTGTCATATACTTCTAACCTTATTTCCTCTAACTCTTGCAATTGTAACTTTCTCTCCTTTCCTACTTCCATATAGTCCATATTACACTTTTTCACAGCCCAAAAGGATTTATGTTCTAATTCTACAGGCAAATGACATGCTTTTCCAAAGACTATCCTGTATGGTGACATCCCAATTAGAGTTTTGTATGCAGTCCTGATGGCCCAAAGTGCATCATCTAATCTATCGCTCCAATCCTTCCTATCAGGTCTAACAATTTTCTCCAAAACCCCTTTAATCTCTTTATTCATACTCTCAGCTTGACCATTAGTCTGTGGGTGATAAGCAGTCAAGACCTTATGCGTAATATGAAACTTATCTAGGAGACCCTTTAAAGTTCTATTACAAAAGTGGATTCCCCTATCACTAATGATGGCTTTAGGCATCCCATACCTATTCAAAATGTTTTTCTTAAGATGCTTAACCACAGTCTTAGCATCATCAGTTCTAGTTGGAATAGTCTCAACCCACTTGGATAAATAATCCACACAAACTAGAATATACTGATTACCATTGGAAGGGGGGAAATGGGCCCATAAAATCAATGCCCCACACATCAAAATTGTCACACACAAAGATATTATACAAAGGCATTTGACTATTATCACGCAAATTTCCAGTTCTTTGGCACATGTTACATTTTTTTACAGAATTCAAAACAATCTTTGTGAATTGTGGGCCAGAAAAATCCACATTCTAAAACTTTATGTGCAGTGCGTTTAGGACCAAAGTGACCTCCTCCCTCTTGGGAGTGACAAAACTCCAAAATAGATAAAATTTCAGAATCGTCAACACATCTTCTAATTACTTGGTCACTACAAAAACGCCACAAATAGGGTTCATCTCACACATATAGTCTAGCTTGTGATTTAATTTTATCCTTAGCATGTTTAGGCACATTAGCAGGAAAGGTCTTGGTAACTAAATAGTTAACAATGTTCACATACCAAGGAAAAGTATCAGTGACAGCATATAAATGTTCATCGGGAAAAGAATCATTAGAGTCATTACTAATTTCTGCAGTTTGAATCCTACTCAAATGGTCGGCTACTTGGTGATCTAGGCCTTTCCTATCCTTAATTTCTAAATCAAATTCTTGCAGGAGTAAAACCCATCTAATTAGTTTAGGTTTGGCCTCTTTCTTTTTCATTAAATATTTCAAAGCAGCATGATCAGAATATATAGTGATCTTAGTACCCAGCAAATAAGATCTAAACTTTTTCAATACAAACACAACAGCATACATTTCTTTCTCAGTGACCGTATAATTGCATTGTGCAGCATCTAATGTCTTACTGGCATAACAAATCACATGAGATTCCCTCCCCTATTTTTGCCCTAAAGTAGCCCCAACAGCTTTATCAGATGCATCACAGAAAAGTTCAAAAGGAAGGGCATAATTAGGTGGTTGAACAATAGGAGGTGAAATCAGACACTTCTTTAATTCATCAAAAGCATGCTTGCAATCATCATTAAAATCAAACTCAACATCCTTAGCAAGCAAAGCACATAACGGAGAAGCAATTTTTGAGAAATTCTTAATGAATCGCCTATAAAACCCTACATGTCCCAAAAATGATCTAACATCTTTCACACTAGATGGGTAAGGCAAAGACTGAATCACTTCTATCTTAGCTTTATCAACTTCTAAACCTTTTTCCGAAATGATATGGCGTAGGACCACTCCATGATCAACCATAAAATGACATTTTTCAAAGTTCAAAATTAGATTGGATTCAATGCAACGCCTAAGAACTAATGTCAAATTATGCAAACTTTGGTCAAAAGAGTCACCATGCACAGTAAAATCATCCATAAACACTTCCATGATCTTATCAATGAAATCAGAAAATGTGGACATCATACAACGTTGAAAAGTAGCAGGTGCATTACAAAGGCCAAAGGGCATGCGTTTAAACGCATAAGTACCAAAAGGACAAGTGAAAGTGGTCTTATCCTGGTCCTCTGGAGCTATGGGTACTTGTAAGTAACCCGAATACCCATCTAGGAAGCTGTAGTAAGAATGACCGACTACCCTTTCTAACATTTGATCCATAAAGGGTAAGAGGAAGTGGTCTTTCTTTGTTGCTTTGTTTAGCTTCCTATAGTCAATACATACCCTTCAACCTGACTGCACTCGTGTGGGTATGAGCTCTCCCTCTTTGTTGGTTACTACAGTGGTGCCACCTTTCTTAGGGACTACATGTATAGGACTAACCCACTTAGAATCAGCAATGGGGTAGATCACTCCTGCTTCTAACCACTTGAAGATTTCCTTTTGCACCACCTCCATCATAGGAGGATTGAGACGGCGTTGAGGATCTCTTTTAGGGGTTGCATCAGGTTCTAAGGCAATTTTATGTGTACAGAATGTTGGGCTTAGTCCTTTAATATCAGCTAAAGTCCATCCTATTGCACTCTTGTTATCTCTAAGAACTCTAATCAATTTTTCCTCTTGCAGTTCAGTTAAAGAATTAGAGATAATCACAGGTAGAGTTTCGTCATCACCCAAGTATACATATTTCAAATTGGCAGGCAAGGGTTTCAATTCAGGCTAAACAATAGGATCTTGGGTTGACATGGCGTTAACACATAACTTTTGTCTAGCAATTTGAAAAGAGGGTTGCATGCTTTGTAAAGACTTTAAATCATAAATGGCATCCGCCAATTTATTACATAAAACATAATCACACTTAGTCAAATCAGTACTGGACAAACTATTAGTAACAGTCAGATTCAATACATCATCAGTATCTAGTTCAAAAACATCTTGGGACAATTTTTCATATACATCCAAGGCACTCACATTATATACGTCAGTAGGAAATCGCATAGCCTCAAATATATTAAATTTAATCACTTCACCATCAAATTCCATAGTTAACTGGCCACTATGCACATCAATCTTTGTTCTAGAGGTTTTCAAAAATGGTCGGACAAGTAGAATGGGTGGTTCATTCTCTCCCCCTCCCATGTCAAGTACATAGAAATCAGCAGGGAAGACAAGCTCATTCACCTGGACTAAAACATCCTCTAAGATACCATCAGGGTAAGCATTACTTCTATCAGCTAACTGAATCACCAAGCTAGTCTGTTCTAAAGGTCCAAGATTAAGATAATCATAAACAGATCTAGGCATAACATTGATAGACGCTCCTAAGTCAAGCATACATCTATCAAATCTACTGTTACCTATTTTACAAGATATAGAAAACATGCCAGGGTCTTTGCACTTAGGAGGTAACTTCTTTTGAAATACAGCAGACAAGTTTTCCCCCACACTAATCTTTTCATTACCCTTCAGCTTCCTTTTATTGGTGCACAACTCTTTCAGAAACTTCGCATATCTAAGCAGCTGCTTTATGGCATCTAAAAGGGGAATATTGATTTCTACCTTTCTAAACGTGTCTAAAATCTCATCATTAGCTGCATCACGCTTAGGTTGGGCATGTCTTTGTAGAAGGGTGGTCTAGGAACATAGTGAGGAAGTTTGTTGAAGTCCTCTAGAGTCATCTCTTGATGCTTCCTACTCTTAGGTTCTTCCCCCTTCTCTTTCTCGGTCTCAACTAGGTCCTTGGTCTTAGTTTTTTTACTCACCTCTTTCTCAGTCTCAACCTCTTTCTTAGACATATGGGGCTCTCCTAGTTCTTTTTCACTCCTTAAGGTTATGGCACTGATATTATCCTTATAGTTTGTAAAGGGTTAGGCAGGCAACCTATTACTACTTTGAGACTGCATATTACTAACCAAGGTTCCTAAGGTAAATTGGGTCTGGCTCATTTGCTTAAGGACAGTTTCCATCGAATTAAATCTAGCCTCTGTCTCCTTCTTATCTTGGTCCATCTTTTTCATTAGCTGTTCTAACAAAAGAATGGTCTTATTAGTTTGGTTAGCTAGAGGTGGAGGTCGAGCAAAACCAGGTGGATTAGGTGGTCCATACCTAAGGTTAGGATGATCTCTCCAACCCTCATTGTAAGTGTTAGAGTAAGGGTCATACTTCCTAGGTTGATGGTTAAACATAGCATTCACATTCCCCTCTTGTAAGGTTCGACAAGCATCAGTGGGGTGACCTTCTATAGAGCATATTCCACATATTATCCCAGCACTAGGTCCTTTGGTCATCAACTTATCTAACGTAGAGGTCAAAGTTGCTAACTGGTGTTGAATAGTATCAATCTCATTAACCCCACCAGTAACCAAATTAGATCGAGTATTGAACTGTTGTGAGTTTTGTGCCATATTAGAGATTAGGGTCATAGCCTGGCTAGGTGTTTTATCAACTGAGGCTCCTCCGCTAGCAGCATCCATCATGCCCCTATCATTAGGCAACAGTCCTTCATAAAAGTATTGAATCAGTAATTGATCATTAATCTGATGCCGGGGACAACTGCTACATAGTCTTTTAAACCTTTCCCAGTATTCATATAATGACTCATTCAGATTTTGCCTAATTTCACAAATTTGCTTTCTAATGGCACCAATTCTACTAGCAGGGAAAAATTTCTCAAGAAAAGATTTTTGCAATTGAGTCCAAGTAGTAACAGACCCAGGAGGAAGGTTATACAACCAATCTTTAGCTAAGTTATGAAGAGAAAAAGGAAAAGCACGAAACTTAACCTGATCCTCATCAATCCCATCAGGTCTCATAGTAGAACAAACAACTAAAAATTCTTTTAAGTGCATATGAGGATCTTCGCCAGATAAACCATTAAATTTAGGTAAAAGATTGAGAAAACCTGAATTTAGCTTCAACGGTTTTTCCAATTCAGGAAAAATAATACCAAGCGGCTGTTGCGAGACATCTGGCGCAGCTAACTCCTTCAAAGTCCTTGCCGTTGCCATAAGTGGTTCTTCCTCGTCTTCTTCATCGTTCACAAAAATTTCAAGTAGCTGTTCTACGGTGGCGGTATTCAAGAACTGATGGAGGTCCATCCCCTAGCATGATCCATGGCCCACAAGGAAGCCCAAAGAGTACAAGTTCCACGTCCAAAGTGCAAGAAATCAGCCTAGGAACACAAGAGAACCTTTTTGTCAAAACTGGAATTTCAGGCGTGCACAAACCCGGTTTTGTGCACCTAATTTCCTAACCTTCCCAAGGCTGAAATGGGGTTGCAGGAAGCCTAAGTTTAAGTTCAAGAAGTGCTCTTTCCATCAAGACCTCTTGCAAGTCATTTGGAGATCATTTGGTACCTCAAAACCTCAAGCCAAGTCAAACACTACATTCTAGCCAGAAACTGGACTGTCCGAATTTAAGGACTGTGTTGGTGGACTTTTTCTCCTCTATTTGGTTTGAAACTTTCATGGCTTGAAAGTACCTTAAAAATATTATCAAATGGCCATAAAAAAACTCAGACAAATTACACACATATAGAGCTATTATCCACCAAAACATTGCACAAAACACCCCTTTACCCGGTACATGGCCAGCCGGTACAAGGAGAGATGATTGAGGTGATTTTTGCTCTAATCCATGCTTAGCCACTTGCAAGAGCTGTCCTAAGGAGTACCAATCTGCTGAGTGAAGTTTCCAAAGGCCCCTAAGTCGACACCTAAGCCTCAAGATCAGCAAAGATGAGGTGTCATGCCGGGTTCAATCTAACCGGTTTTGTGTTGTTTGGATTTTGTGATTTCTACCTAGTTTAGCTCCTAAACTAGCTTAGCATAAGGTGCATCAGCTGAATGGAGGCTTCCTTTAGTCCCTAAAGTCGACACATCATCCTCAAGATGAGCATTGAAGAGTTGTCAAGTGGAGGATGCATCTACCCATTTATGCTTTGATTTGATCCTTGTAATTTTGCCTAGTTTAGCTCGTAGTGCAACCTAAGGCCTATGCTTGTACTTGAAAAGCTTGTATTAATACCCCCCCAAGGCTTGGCCGGCCACACTCAAGCTTGTTTATTGAATGAAAGTTGAGCTTTGCTCCTTTAAATCCTCAAACTCTCTTCTAGCTTATCTCATCTTTTGGCCAAGTTGAGTGGTGATCTAGTAAGAGTCTTAACTTCCTTCTTGGTGGTGTTTCTGTATCCAAGAGGTTGTTAAGGGCCCTAACATCAAACCTTGGTGGTGTTTCTGTATCCAAGGTAGGTGTTAGTTCCGGTTCTATCCTTCCCAGCTGAGTTTGTGAATTCAAAGTTGCCTTGTTGTTATCCCATTGCTTTCATCCCACCCTTGTTCCTATCCTCTTGGGACCTTGGTATCAGAGCTAAGGCTAGGCCCCTATTCCCCCTCAAAAAACACCAAACCGTGCTCCACGGTTTCCCACTGCCAGTCTGCAACGCCCACACCGTGCCATTCACGACCAGCCACTTGCTCACACAAGTCCAGTACCAGAGCACGGTCACACCGTGCCTCACCGCACGCCCGTGCCGCATCCCAGCCGTGAGGTTCCTCCTGGTTTCAACGTGAGCACTACTAGCATGACCATGGAAGAAAAGTTTGAGGCTCTCATGAGAAATTATGAGGCCTTGAGGCTTCAAAATGAGGAGATCAAAGGTCAGAACGAGTATTTGAGGCGACAACTTGGAGACTCCTTGACACAAAAGCGCAAGGAGATTAGAAGTTCCCGATCTTCTAACTCCTCCGACTCCGAGCCGGAAGTAAGAGAGGCCCCACCCTTGAGTTCATCAAGTGAAGAGGAGGCTTACGGAAGATCAAGAAGAGGAAGGCGAACAAACTCTCACCAAGGAGACATCCGAGTGGAAATTCCGGAGTTTGAAGGGAAGCTAGACCCCGATGAGTTCCTAGAATGGTTGCAAACTGTCGAGAGGATCTTCGACTACAAAGAGATATCCGAGGGAAATAAGGTAAAACTTGTGGCCCTTAAACTTCGTAAATACGCTTCTCTTTGGTGGTCCAACCTTTGTGCTAAGAGAGTTAGGCAAGGGAAGGGAAAGATTAGGACATGGGAGAAAATGAAAGCCAAACTCAAGGCCCGTTTCTTACCCCCATCTTACCTACAAGACAACTACTCCCAACTTCACAATCTTACCCAAGGGAACTTGAGTGTTGAGGAGTACACTAGGGAATTTGAGAAGTTGATAATCAAGTGTGATTTGAGGGAGCCCGAAGAGCAAACCATAGTGAGGTATTTGGGTGGGTTAGATCCTAGGTATGCTCATGTAGTGGAGTTGCAACAAAACACCACTTTTGATGAGGTGTGTGTATTAGCCCACAAAGTTGAACAACAAAGGAAATCCAAGCTCCACAAAAGAGAACCTCCCAAACCCTTTCCCAAGAGCCAACCTTTCAACAAGGGGAGCTCTTACCCCCCTCCCAAACCCACGGTTACTACACCCTCACCTCCACAAAAGAACCAAGCTCCACAAAAAAGTCCACCACCCCAAAACCGTCCCAACCCTAAGCCAAATGACCAAAGGAGATGTTTCAAATGTCAAGGTCTTGGACACATTGCTTCGAAGTGTCCAAATAGGAGGATTATTACCTTGGCCGAGTGGGATGAGAAGAGGGAAGAAGAGGGAGTAGAGGAGGAAGAGAGAGAAGGTGTGTATTATATGGAGGAACAAGAGGAAGTGATTGAAGAGGCCGATGAGGGAGAGTTGCTTGTGTTGAGGAGAGCTTTGAGCACAAAAAATGGAGAACTTGAAGAACAAAGGGAGAACATCTTTCATACAAGATGTACTATTCAAAACAAAGTGTGTTCCCTCATCATTGATGGAGGGAGTTGTGCAAATGTGGCTTCCGTGACTATGGTGGAAAAGCTTGGCCTTCAAGTTTCTGCTCATCCTCACCCCTACAACATTCAATGGCTAAATCAAGGTAAGGGGTTGCAAGTTAATTCAAGGTGCTTGATTTCATTTTCAATTGGGAAGCACTATCATGATGAATTGTGGTGTGATATCATCCCATGGATGCATGTCACCTTTTGTTGGGGAGACCTTGGTTGTTTGATCGGAAGGTCATACATGATGGCTATCTAAACACCTACACCTTCCACAAAGATGGGAAGAAGATCACCCTTGCCCCATTAAGCCCTTCCCAACTCCACAAAAGTAAGCCCCAACCAAGCCATGACCATTCGGACATGCTTCTAGCCGTGAGTGAGCCTCTCCTTAAGGCTTCTCACCATGAATTCAAGGCCTTTAAGGAGTGGATCCTAGCCTCTCTTGAAGAAGCCGAAACCCCCACACCATCACATCCTCTAGCCATTTCCCTCCTTGAACATTTTAGCCATGTCTTCCCCGAAGAAATACCCCCCGGCTTACCACCACAAAGAACCATCCAACACCATATTGATCTCATACCCGGTTCCATTCTCCCAAACAAACCGGCTTACCGGACAAACCCCAAAGAAACCATGGAAATCCAAAGGCAAGTTGATGAGCTTATGGATAAGGGGTTGATTAGAGAGAGCTTGAGCCCTTGTGCGGTTCCGGCCCTCCTTGTGCCAAAGAAAGATGGGAGCATGCGTATGTGTGTTGATAGTCGGGCAATCAACAAGATAACCATCAAGTATAGATATCCTATTCCCCGCCTTGAGGATATACTTGATGAGTTATATGGTTCTAGTGTGTTCTCTAAGGTGGATTTGAGAAGTGGTTACTACCAAATCCGCATTAGAGAGGGAGATGAATGGAAAACGGCCTTCAAAACCAAAGGAGGCTTGTATGAGTGGCTAGTCATGCCATTCGGATTGTCAAATGCTCCAAGTACCTTCATGCGGCTCATGAACCAAGTGTTCCGGCCCTTCATTGGAAAATTCGTTGTGGTGTATTTTGATGACATCCTCATCTATAACAAGAATGAAGAAGAGCACCTTCAACACCTCACACAAGTCATGAAGGTTCTAGAGAAGGAAAAGCTCTACGGTAACCTCAAGAAGTGTGCATTTTTCACTCATGAGGTCACCTTCCTCGGTTACATTGTCACAAGTGAAGGCATCAAGGTTGATGAGAGTAAAGTGGAAGCAATTCGGTCTTGGCCAACCCCCAAGAGTATTCATGATGTGCGAAGTTTCCATGGGCTTGCCTCATTCTATAGGCGGTTCATTAGAAACTTTAGTACCATTATGGCCCCTATGACCGAGGTTATCAAAGGCACATCATTCAAGTGGACTCCCAAGGCTCAAGAAGCCTTTGAAACCATCAAGTCCAAACTCACCCAAGCACCGGTTCTTGCCTTGCCATGCTTTGATAAAGTGTTTGAGGTAGAGTGTGATGCGTCGGGAGTTGGCATTGGAGGAGTCCTCACTCAAGAAGGGCGGCCCTTAGCCTTCTTTAGTGAGAAGCTTTGTGACTCAAGGAGAAGTACTCCACTTATGATAAGGAGTTCTATGCAATAGTGAGGTGCCTTGAGCATTGGAATCATTACTTGGTGGCTAGTGAGTTCATCTTGCACTCCGATCATGAAGCCTTGAAATACATTCAAGGGCAACATAAACTTAACTCACGGCATGCCAAGTGGGTGGAGTTCCTCCAATCTTTCAACTTCACCATCAAGCATAAGTCCGGAAAGCTTAACCAAGGAGTCGATGCCTTGTCAAGGAGGCACTTATTGCTATTCCAACTTGATGCTTGCATTCTTGGGTTTGAGCATTTGAAGTCTCTCTATGAGAATGATGAAGATTTGGGAGAGCTCTACAAGGAGTGCCTTCGGCATCCCAAAGGTGACTTCCTTGTCCAAGATGGATTTTTGTTCAAGGGATCGAGATTGTGTGTGCCTAAGTGTGGCACAAGAGAGTTGCTCATACGTGAGGTCCATGGAGGATCTCTTGCCGGTCACTTTGGAGAGAACAAGACCCTTATGATGTTAAGGGAACATTATTATTGGCCAAGTATGAGCAAAGATATCCAAGATGTGTTAAAGAGATGTGCCACTTGCCAAGTTGCCAAAAGCCACCTCCTACCCCACGGCTTATACACTCCCTTACCTACTCCCAATCATCCTTGGGAGGATGTAAGCATGGATTTTGTTCTTGGCCTCCTAAGAACACAAAGGGGTAAGGACTCCATTTTCGTGGTTGTTGATCGTTTTTCGAAGATGGCCCATTTCATACCTTGTGCCAAGACCAACGATGCCACCCACATTGCCGATCTATACTTCAAGGAAGTAATGAGGTTGCATGGCATCCCTAGATCCATTGTTTCGGATAGAGATACCAAGTTCCTTAGCCATTTTTGGGTGACACTTTGGAAGAAGATGGGAACCAAGCTCAAGTATAGCACTTCATGCCACCCTCAAACGGATGGGCAAACCGAAGTCACCAACCGGACTTTGGGGAGCCTTCTAAGAGTGCTAGTAAAGTCCAACCTCAAAGCTTGGGACTTAGCCTTGCCTCATGCCGAGTTCGCTTTCAACAAAACACCTAGCAAGGCCACGGGTATGTCCCCATTCAAGGTAGTTTATGGTTTGGATCCCTCGAGTCCCCTTGATCTTGTTCCAAGGGAGATGAATGAGAAGCCTCACATGGAGGCTAGCAAGCGAGTTGAAGAGATCCAAAAGCTCCATGAGACCGTGAGGGCAAAGATAGAGAAGGCCAATGCCTCCTACAAGGACCGTGCCAACAAGCATAGGAAGAAGATGGTGTTTCACCCCGGTGATTTGGTATGGGTTCACTTGAGAAAGGAAAGGTTTCCTTCTAAAAGGAAGAGCAATTGATGCCAAGAGCCGATGGTCCCTTTGAAGTGTTAGAGCGCATCAACGACAATGCCTACAAGATCAATTTGCCCGGTGAATATGGAGTGTCGGCCACCTTCAATGTAGCCGACCTTAGCCCTTATGAGGAGGATGATCATCTTATCAATTTGAGGGCAAATTCTCTTCAACAAGGGGAGGATGATGGAGGTCCATCCCCTAGCATGATCCATGGCCCACAAGGAAGCCCAAAGAGTCCAAGTTCCACGTCCAAAGTGCAAGAAATCAGCCTAGGAACACAAGAGAACCTTTTTGTCAAAACTGGAATTTCAGGCGTGCACAAACCCGGTTTTGTGCACCTAATTTCCTAACCTTCCCAAGGCTGAAATGGGGTTGCAGGAAGCCTAAGTTTAAGTTCAAGAAGTGCTCTTTCCATCAAGACCTCTTGCAAGTCATTTGGAGATCATTTGGTACCTCAAAACCTCAAGCCAAGTCAAACACTACATTCTGGCCAGAAACTGGACTGTCCGAATTTAAGGACTGTGTTGGTGGACTTTTTCTCCTCTATTTGGTTTGAAACTTTCATGGCTTGAAAGTACTTTAAAAATATTATCAAATGGCCATAAAAAAACTCAGCCAAATTACACACATATAGAGCTATTATCCACCAAAACATTGCACAAAACACCCCTTTACCCGGTACATGGCCAGCCGGTACAAGGAGAGATGATTGAGGTGATTTTTGCTCTAATCCATGCTTAGCCACTTGCAAGAGCTGTCCTAAGGAGTACCAATCTGCTGAGTGAAGCTTCCAAAGGCCCCTAAGTCGACACCTAAGCCTCAAGATCAGCAAAGATGAGGTGTCATGCCCGGGTTCAATCTAACCGGTTTTGTGTTGTTTGGATTTTGTGATTTCTACCTAGTTTAGCTCCTAAACTAGCTTAGCATAAGGTGCATCAGCTGAATGGAGGCTTCCTTTAGTCCCTAAAGTCGACACATCATCCTCAAGATGAGCATTGAAGAGTTGTCAAGTGGAGGATGCATCTACCCATTTATGCTTTGATTTGATCCTTGTAATTTTGCTTAGTTTAGCTTGTAGTGCAACCTAAGGCCTATGCTTGTACTTGAAAAGCTTGTATTAATACCCCCCAAGGCTTGGCCGGCCACACTCAAGCTTGTTTATTGAATGAAAGTTGAGCTTTGCTCCTTTGAATCCTCAAACTCTCTTCTAGCTTATCTCATCTTTTGGCCAAGTTGAGTGGTGATCTAGTAAGAGTCTTAACTTCCTTCTTGGTGGTGTTTCTGTATCCAAGAGGTTGTTAAGGGCCCTAACATCAAACCTTGGTGGTGTTTCTGTATCCAAGGTAGGTGTTAGTTCCGGTTCTATCCTTCCCAACTCAAGGTGAGTTTGTGAATTCAAAGTTGCCTTGTTGTTACCTCCCATTGCTTTCATCCCACCCTTGTTCCTATCCTCTTGGGTTTTCCTTGAGGATACATCAAGAACTCAACATATGTGTTTATACGTTTTATTCTCTCGTCAACGTTCATAAACCTGAAAAGAAATATATAATTAATTGAAATAAAAAGACTAAAGCAAATAATAAAGGAAATAATAATAATAATAATAATAATAATAATAATAATAATAATAATAATAATAATAATAATAATAATAATAATAATAAATAGATAATGAGATTAAATTCAAAACTTTGTAACCAAAATTATTTCCCCGGCAACGGCGCCAAAATTTATAAGGCTTGTCGCAGTGCCTACAAATTAAATAACCTAAACACCCTTTTAATTATAGATTAAAAACTATAGATAGGGTAAGTAGGGTCGATCCCATGAGGAAATAAATTTTAAGCTACTCAGGAATGAAGTCTCATAAAAAAAAAAAAAACGTATTACTACTCCTAGTTCTAATTATATAACTCAAACAATCGCGAACGAAAACAAAACTAATTTGGGGGGGGAATTGGATAGAATATTCTATTAGCTAATGAACAATATAATTAAATTGTAAAGTACTAAAATTTTAAACTAATAATAAAATTTATGCAAAATAGAAGATAACAAATATTACTCAATTTGAAAAAAAATTACTTGACCTTTAATACATATTTTACCATGCTACGTTATTCAATCATCGATACACATATTATATTTACTGAATAGTTAAACTGAAGGTTAAGAACGTCTGTAACCCCTATTTTCCCTTACTGTTTAATACACCCTAGAACGTCTAAGGATGAATTCTATTAAGTCGCTTAATTTATTACTCTACAGCATAATAAATTAAAGACTCAACGTATGACGATTTAGGAAAACTTCATTTAACCTAAACCATTAAATCCTCAACAGCAGATTGAATGTAATTTAGACCTAAGTTGATTCTTTTAACGCTTATAGTCAAAAGTTGTTACTTGTTAGCACTAATTAAATGTTAGAATCATTTAGGTGGCCAAACAGAAAATAATTTAACATTCAATATCAAACAATTAAACCAAATCAACTTAGATTATTTATAAACATAATATGAATTTAGGCATAAAATTAATCTCAAAAAAAATAACACATGGTAAAATATAATATTTAGGTCAAGCAAAAATGTTAAATTAGCCTAACATATTAAAACTAAAACAAATAACATAAAAACAAAGACAACAAAACAAAACAATAATTAAGTAAAACAAATATTAAAAAAAAAACAGAGTATGAAGGCAGAGAAGCAACTGAAAATCAGAGGAGGATCTGGGTGAATGATTATCACGATCGTGGTGATGATCGGAGTTGATGAAGATGTTGATCGTGATGATGGGAGTTTACAGTGATGTTGATTGTGAAGATGATGATGATTGTGATGGGGCGAAGAGTATGATGATTATGGATAAGATGAAGAACAGAGGATGAGGAGAAGATCGTGCCTCTTGCTGATGACCGATTGCCCTTTTTATACTGGAATCGTGAATGGGCTATGACTGTGAGTTGTGGTGAGGCGTGAAAGAAGCAGAAGAAGAAGATGGTAAATCGAGCGTGAATGGAGCAGAACAGCCGGGGAAAGAGGAGATGTGGTGGCCAGGATTGATTCTCGGGTCAGCTTGACCGAAAATGGGGGCTTTGATTCTTTTATTTTATTTATTTATTTATTTTTTTATTTTGGGTTTGTTGGGTTGAGGAGAGAGAAGGGCCAAAAATGGGTGTGGTGGTTCACGGCCTGCTGAGGTTTGATTTTTTTCTTTTTTTTTTGTTTTTCCTTTTTTTTTTCCAAAGTGGAAAAATTGCTGGGCTGGGCTTTTCCTGACTCGATCTTCATTTTTGATAATACTGCACCTTCTTCTTGCAACTTGCCCGAGTTTATTGAATACTTTGAAATGGAACACTCTTGATAATTTATTTAACCTGAAAAATAGGGAAGAAAAAAAATTAAATATTACTTTAAAATTAGCTCAATATTACTATTTTAACCCATAATTAAAACTACGAATTAAATTTGGTCCAATAACCCATATTTTTGTTCTTATCGTTATTTTTTTCTAAATATGCAAATGTAACTAATCATGCAATTATATGCTACAAATAACAAAAATAACTAAGCAAATAAGAATAGAATAAATGCAAAAATAAAGTTGTAACACAACACCTATCTAAGGGCAGCATTAGTCTCCTGAAGTGTTTGGGGGAACTCTTGGTGGCATCCTGACATATTAGTGACATATTAGTTTTGAGGCAGCATTAGTTGAAAAGCATGCTCCTCCTGTGGTTGGAAGTTTATCATTAAGACTAGCCTATGGGAGTGTTGGGGAGTGGCTACCGCATTTTCTGATCCTTGCTTGTAATTTGCAGCCTTGCAGCTGCATGAAATGGTTAGGCAGCCCCACTTCATATATTAGGTAGTCAACTAGGTATTACTGTCTCCGACGATGTTCTCTTCGATTTTTCAAATGTGGATTGGGAATTGGGTAGAGCTCTCAGATTTAGCATTAACCAAACTTTAAGAACAAAGATGGTACCCGGCATAAATATATGATAACTGAGATTTGTCAGGCAAGTAGCACCAGTGGTCTAGTGGGAGAATAGTACCCTGCCACGGTACAGACCCGGGTTCCATTCCCGGCTGGTGCAATTATTTTGTGTAATTTTGGTTGTTGTGAACGTGTGGGCTTGTACACACTTTAAAATTCTTGCTATCATTGTTAAATTTTTCCATTTTAGGACCCCAAAACGAGAAGATGGAGTTAAGTTTTACATGTACAAAAAAATCTGTACTCTACTCCCATTTCTGAGCTCATGTATCTTTTAATTTTGTAGGGATTTTTGGTCATCTTTTGCAGTCTAGGACTGGTCTGTTTTATTGTTGCTAATTAGTTTTTGGCCTTCTCACCTACACTATGCACATGGTATTAGTAACTCGCAACAATTGGAAACACCAGAATGTCCTGATTCGAACCATTTCAAGGACATGCTCCATTGTAACCGATTAGCCCATGCAGTCGAGCAAGTAGGTGCTACGTGCTGTTGCCTTTGAGTATGCCTCGGCTGTGATTCCCATGGGGATATGATCTGTTACGTTGCTCTCACAGTCATAAGTGCCCAGAACACTGAAGCGTCAATCCCGCAGTCATCAGTGCGAGCTGATTACTGTCAATACCCTATCTGATATAGTAATTGCTGAACTGCATGGTTGCATATATGCAGAGAAATGGATAATAGGAAAGGGATTTTACCAATTGGAATGGTCCCTATCTGCTACTGAGCGTGCCAACTTGGAAGCCTTTTCCATGTCTTCTGACACTGCTGTTTTTACTGCTGTTGTTTAATACTTTAATGATGCGGTTTTCTTGTTGCGTTTCTTTCTTAAGTAGACTGCTGTAAGAATGGTTCTTATCACGAAATCCTGCCTTTGTTGATTTCAGATTATCACTAATCTCAATCAACTAGCTAGCACCCTTAGTTCTGGATTGGGGTTGGTTTCTGGTAAATATCATGATTGGAGAATCCACAAGCATTGAAGTTTCACTATTTTTCAATGTCTAATGGGCTTGACTTCTTTTTTTTTTTTTTTTTGATCAAAGAAAATGGGGGGTTATATTAAATGGGCATTATAATAGTCGCACAAGTCCTCCGAGGCTTTAGCGGTAATGCTTTCCGGACTATTCCCCTCCCAAATTCTACTAAACAAATAGGCCGGTTGCCAATGTACAAGGTCATGGGCAACCCTATTTCCCCTCCGTTTGGCAAACGACCAAGTATAGTAATCTATTGTAGAAACAAGGCTCAAAATCTCTTGAATAAAAAAGCCTAAAGTATTATTTGGTATTTGTTTGTTTCGAAGTTTCTGGATTAGAGCTGGACAGTCACCCTCGATCACCAGGTTGGTGAAGCCCCTCGCAATGACGTTCTTGATGCCGAACACACATGCCCTTGCTTCTTCCACTTCCGGTCCTGCAAACCCCGACCCTTGTTGTACTCCTTCCATGACCACATCACCACTGGAGTCACGGAGCACGAAGCCCCATCCCCACCCTACTCCTCCAACATACCCTCCATCAAAGTTGAGCTTGAGGGTCCCTGCACTCGGGGGTGTCCACAGTGAGGGGTGCTGCCCGGGTGCGTCTGCCTCCGGGTTCATGGACTCACGATAGCTACATACAAAGGCGATGGCTTTCCTACTCAACATGTCAAGTCGTCGATCAGGTGTTTGAAGGATGAATCTGTTTCGGGCATTGCATATCTCCCACGTAACCGCAGCAAACTATCCCAATTCATCCTCCGTAAGGTGCGTCTTCGCGACTTCAAAACAGTCTGCTGGGGTTCGACAGGTTAAGCTCCATAGATGCGTCGGAAATTCACTGCCTTCCCAAATGGCTTCGGCCAAAGGGCATTCAAAGAGGGCATGCACGTCAGACTCTTCAGGGTGGCCACATATTTGGCACTGCATGTTAAAGCCCGGGATTCGATGAGCAATATTCTCCTCTGAACGTAGGATACCTCTACAAAGCCTCCAAATGAAAAGCTTGATACGCGCTGGTACCTGCATGTTCCAGATGGATTTCCAGAGTAGCGCATCTGGCTTGGACGATCTACCACCTCGAGCTCCTTTGGCTCATGTCGTTGTACCCCTTCCGCGTTGGTAAGGGATTCAATAAAGTTTCTGGCCCTCTGTACCGTAGCTCTAGAATGAAACCATCGTGTGTTTGAGTCCCAGTATTTGAGGTAGTCAGACCGGGCCCGTTGCCACCATAGTATTTCTTCACGTTTCCTCCATTCACGAATCTCTCCCAAGATTGCTTTCCTTTGATGCACATCACGAGTTTGGGTTATTAGCGTTTCCAGCTTCCGAATCTCCAACTGTGCATTACCAAAACGCTCCTCATTCCAACGTTGTAACTCGACAGAGCAGGTCTCAATCTTCAGCAGCATTGCCCACGACATCCAAGGTAGATGCAGACCGCCATGCTGAGGTTATAACTTCTTTGATGCCCGGGTCAGTTGCCCACATGTTCTCAAACTGAAAACAGGCCTGTCTTCTGCCTTGCTCACGTTGTCGTGGCTTACAGCGCAACAAGATCGATAGGTGATCCGATAGGTCAGAGTCAATGTGCTGGACTTGGGCATCCAGAAAATTTACAATCCATTCCGTGGAAGCACAGTAGCGGTCTAACCGTTCCTCAACAATGTCATCCCCCTCCCGATTATTGTTCCATGTGAAGTCGTACCCCTCATAACCTAAATCATGTAAATCATTATCCAGAAGGGCATCATGAAATACATCAAGTTGCGATTTGGCTCTTTGGGGGGGGGGGGGGGGGGGGGGGCTCTCTTTTCGTGATGGTAAAAGATCTCATTTAAATCCCCTCCCACAAGTCACGGTAGGTTCAAATGTGACTTCAAGTCTTCTACCAGCTCCCCGGTGCGATATTTTTGTTGAGTCTCTGCCCACCCATACATCCCCGTGAATCGCCACGGTGGGTCCTGGGTATGCCACTTTATTGTAGAATCAATGTGATGTGAGGAATAGGACATCACCGTGAGGTCCGTCCTTTTGTCCCATAGCAACGCCAGCCCCCCAGCGCGCCCTCTTGCCTCCACAAAAACTCCATAGAAGTCTCCCCAAAACCTTGTAATTTCCTCCATCTCCAGTTTGCTTTGTTTAGTCTCCAATAGGAAGACCACCTGGGGCGAGAACCTTCGTATCAAGGCATGAAGGCCTTTAACTGCCTGGGTCTCGCCCAACCCCCCCCCCCCAGTTGAGGCATAGGATAATCGTTGCTCCTGGTGGGGTTGCGTGGCAACCTCCGCCTGTTCAGGATAGGTGTCACTCACTCCAAGAGTCACTTCCACCAGTCTAACCTTGTCATGCCCTACCTCGTCATATGTGGTTCTAATTTTCCGTTTGAACACGTCCCCGAGGGGCACTGCTTCTTCCCTTTCATCAATTACCACGCGTGTACTCTTTCCGCAGCCTATGTTACCAGCAACAGAAGTTTCGGCGTCGCATGGGGATGGCGAGACGTCAAAGGAGAGCTTCTTACGTGATGTTTGACGGTTTCGGGAAGCTGCGAACAGCCGTCGTTCCTCAGCTATCTCCGTCCCAGCATTTCTTCGGCGCGACTTCTTTTTAGTGTGCAAATTTAGAAGGCTTCTTTGGCTGCTCTTATTATTGAACTTGGTGAGGTATCAACCCCGACTTCAAGGCGAGAAAAATGCATACATCAACACTATAAACCCTGCTTGGGAAAGACGTATACTTGGTGAATGGTAGCATTGAACCTTAGGGCAAGATGATATCTTTACATGAAAATTTTGGAGCGAGATGTGGAAAACTGGATGTTGCACAAGGAAAATTAATTGGACTATGCATATGTTTGTTGCAGAGATCAAACATTCAAAAAATGTAAGTTTTGACATCTCTCTTCCTCTCTCTTATGGGGAATATTTTAATTTCTTGTAAGGAGGAGATAATTTGTTATGCTTGATCTATTATCTCCTACAAAAATGGTCGAGACCTTTAGCCCCGATCACACCTTACTCTCACCATACACTGAGGGCCTAGTGAAGAAGGATGACAAGATTTAAATTACAGTCATAAAGGCTTTCGGCCAGTGTATCAAATGACCTCAAACACTTCAGTGGGCCGCGGTTTCATCACGGAAGAAGGAAGCTAATTAGCAGCATGGTTAGATGTCTCTCTAGAGCTCCCTTAAACACTTCAACAGGATAAAATCCTAGCCTTACATTACATGTCCTCTCGAGTTGCTTTGATTGAATTTGTATAATAAAATACTAGTGCAGACACAATGTAAGAAAGAGTCAAGGGATGCCCGCTATATGATCTATATATGGTAGTAAGACGCTGTTTTCGAGCACTTTTTTCTTCTGATTCTAACATTTGACGAGAGACAGTCATGAAGAAAAGTAGTTAAGACAAAGTACCATAGGATTAAATGTATATTATCATTGTCATTATTATTATTATTATTATTATTATTATTATTATTATTATTATTATTATTATTATTATAATACAAATATATATCTATTTACAAAGCTTTAGGTAAAACCTTTCATTAGAAAAAAGTTGCAACCTCCAAACCATAGTATATGAGATTTTTAATTTAATCTTATATAACTTCATATTTACATCATCAAAAAATTAATTTTAGATTTGCATAGATGAATTGAAGGATATTTTCGTAAAGTTGAGTTTCAGAACTGGTTCATGCCGGATGAAAAGAGGTAGAATAATTTTTAAAATAAGAAAGTCCAAAAATTATTCTATTATGGCTCTCTTGTTAAATATTTTAACATGAAGCTGTCAGTCCATCCCGGCACCAGTGGTCTAGTGGTAGAATAGTACCCTGCCACGGTACAGACCCGGGTTCGATTCCCGGCTGGTGCATTTCTTTTTTGATTTCGATCGGTCGCAGGGTCCCAGGGATAAGCTGTACATTAAAAAAAAAAGGGCGGGTTAATCCTATTTGGACATATTTTTTGAAAGAAATAAATATTATGCAATTTGATTTTCTTTTTTGGGAAAAAAAAATTAATGCCATAAGAGTTAAGGAGGAGATTGAGGATGCAATATAACAAGCAATAGCATGCAAGCTGTGTTATTATATATCTAGTCTCAGTTTCAGTATATTTTATCTATGTATATAATAGCATGATTAATTAATCTGATGTGAACCTAATTACAAATATATCAAATTCATATTAAATGATTTTTTTGGATAAAAATCGATGCACTTGAGCGCGGAACCAAGGAGAATAAGAGGGCAACAGGCAAGCTAGATTTTTTGTGGGTTGTAAGAAATTATATAGGTCTTTAATGGCTTGTAAACCTTCAGACTAATTTTTCTAAAATTTTATGTGGAGAATATGTAAACAAAATTACATTGTTATTCCTCTTTTAACTATCAATATTAGTTTATAGCAAGTATAAATTAACTCAAAGTAAAAAAAGATCAAACTTAAACATTAATCCTTATTATTCAATATGAATATAACCGGAGCAAACCTATTCCAAATTATAGACCAATATATAAGTAAAGGTCATAACATTAGGGGCTGCTTTTTGTTTCTCTCTCTCTCTCTCTCTCTATATATATATATAAAATGTTCGACTATGGTATTTCAAATTGAGTAGGGTAATC
The DNA here is from genome assembly GCA_029747015.1 of Carnegiea gigantea. Classification (NCBI taxonomy): domain Eukaryota; kingdom Viridiplantae; phylum Streptophyta; class Magnoliopsida; order Caryophyllales; family Cactaceae; genus Carnegiea; species Carnegiea gigantea. The sequence goes on from JAKOGI010000077.1 coordinate 486,184, forward strand.
TCATCAGGAAAGTCATGGTTCAATATTAAGGAGAATAAGAAGGTGAAGAAGAGCGCAACATATGTAGGAAGAAAAAGGTAGATACACTGTATGGAATGTGCTAGCTGCTCCCTGTTCCATTTTGGTAGCACATATTCTCCTGTCTCCATGTTCCATGTAGGAGTGGGGCTTAACTATGCCCACTTTTCCATCTAGGTTCAAGTCGTCAAGTTGTTATATAGTATTTAATTAATTTGGTTTATTTTTACTCGTATTTTTAAGAGAAATTTGCATCTTTTTGATGAGGGGGAAAACTTGTAAAATAGGTTTTGCACAAGAGGTTGAGAGTTGCATTAGAGAGGCTTCCATTATCCATCAAGTAATAATTTATAAAATGTAGTGTTTTTCTTGTACAGTAATTCAAGTAGTATTCAAAGAGTTAGTTTCATTGAGTACTTTCATACAGCATAAACTAGTATAAATTCTATCCATTTTCCCCCACCAAAAAAAAAAAAAATCTATCAATAAATTACAAGTATTTCTATTCAGTTTGTTGCTGACGTACAGTTCAGTTAATTGTAAAACAAGACGGAATGTATAGTGAAATGTGGACACAATCGGTCATTGGTTAATTACTTAGGAGCAAGCCGGTATCGCACCAGTGGTCCAGTGGTAGAATAGTACCCTGCCACGGTACAGACCCGGGTTCGATTCCGGGCTGGTGCATTGTTGCTTGATGATTAATTTGGTCGCGTGGCCTAATGGATAAGGCGCTCGCCTCCGGAGCGGGAGATTGTGGGTTCGAGTCCCACCGTGATCGTTTTCTTTTCAGCTTTTGCACCTTTTTTACCCTTTTTTTTGGAGTTTTTTTTTGGGGGGGGGGGGGGGGGGGGGTTTCTTCCCAAATCTTCATCCATTTTTCGCTTGCGCAAGTTTCTTCCTCCATGGAAGCATTAAAGAAAGCTTCTCCATTTTTCAGATCATCAAACTAAGAGCATTACAGAAAGATTTTTTTTTCTTTTCTTTTTTCTTTGGGCAGCCTGGTGTTCCTTGCTTCCTCCACGGTGCTCAAATTTGCAAATTCTTTGCAGCCTTGTGTTGCTTTTCTTTATATTTGTATTACTCTATACATAAGTGCATAGCTGCATATATGGGGTTTTTGGTTTTTGTTTTGTTGACAGGATAAGCAATAAAGAAAAGTAGCCAAAATGTGTATAAATTTAGAAAAACAAAGGTAAAGTTACCCTTAAATGAAATCTGTTAGGAATAAACAACAGATACAATACACAAAAATAAAATAAAATAAAATAAAATAAAATAAAATAAAATGCATGCTAATCACAAAAGCATAATTAAATAAGAAAAAGATTTTTTTTGCTGGTGTAAATGTTTAGCTAGCTACAAGCTTCAACAAGGCTACAAAATGCGCACCAAAACTTGGCTGCTAAAGAACAAGAAATCCTTGCCTTCGTTTCTTAAATTCTATCCAAGCTAAGTAGAAGTATCTCATCTATTTGTCAATAGGTCTTAAGGCAAACAACATTTTGCATATATTGTTAAAATCAAATTTGTTATAAGCCAGATTTATGCTAATTTTTGCCCAACTCATTTCGTAATTTATGAGGCTAACTTTTAATTTTTCTTGCACTCTGAAGTCTCACAACTCTTTAAAATAGAATAGTCATATCTAGAATAGTCTTTTAGACTAATTATAAATGTTTTGAACTAGCTAATTGCATGCATTACAAATTAAAAAAAGCTTGGCATCTAATCTTGAAAAACAAAGACCAAACATTATTGATAAAAATCTATATCTTACAATTAGCAATTCAGAACTGTGAACTAAAATCAATTGAGAAATTGGAAAGCACAATAGAAGTTGTAAAACTTACAACTAGTGCAAATGAGTTACAATAAGATGCAAAAAGATGTTTAGTTGTACCTTAAGGAATATCTTTACAGGTGCATATCTTTTAGGCGATTATTTATTAACTCACTTAAATAGAAAAAGAGCTATCAAAAAAAGGGAAGATCACATAATCATAAAAATTAGGGCATACAGTGAACATGATTTTCTTGTGACAATTGCTTAGACCTTAATCTTTCTCAGGAGAGGGATCAGCAAGAAAGAACGATAGGGCTCTATGTATTTATATTTTTAACTCGTTGGAAGGAGATTAACTGGACAATTAGTTGTATCCTAATTTTGATTTAGGGATAAAACAACTGAAGTGATTGACATACGTATTACAAATCTTAAGCTAGCAGTAGGTCAAAAATTACTTTGATTTGAGATCTGCACGACCTAATACACTGTCAAAATCTTTAATTTTCCGTCAAAATTTCCATCAAAATTTTTAACGGTTCAACTTTCCATCAAAATAGTCCCGTCAAAAATTACATCGAGATCTGCACGACCTGATACACTGTCAAATTCTTAATTTTCCGTCAAAATTTTTGACGGATCAATTTTTTGTCAAAATAGTCCGTCAAAATTTAAATACAATGTTATAGTTTCAGTAGTGATAAGACTGGAAGAAACAAAGTAAAAATCTACTAGCAAAAGCAATATTCATCGTATGCATACCAGAACTCTAATATCATAATCTTCTTGGATAAACCAATTAAGCAAATCAATATTATCGAACAACCCCACAGCAAAGCATATATGTATAGCTTTGCTTCTCGTACTCTCCTTTTTTCTTTCTTTTTTTTTTTGGGCTGCAGGGGTATGGATAAGACCCTATTCAGTAAAATTAGTAGTTTTGATAGTTATTTCCTTATTGATAAACCACATAGAGTGTTCTGTTAGAAGCCAAAATATTGTGTTTAATTTTAGCTATCAGATTATGACAATTATGATAATAGACAACAAAAAACTAAAGAAGTACCTTCATAAGAGCGGCTGAACTCTAAAGCAATTGAAGATTTTTCCTTGCATTAACGTAATCAATTAAAAGAGCTAGGACTTGCAATATCAGATGAACCCAAGAGTTCCCCCAAACACTTCAGTTAGGGCAAAACGTATGCTTGATCTCCTTTTGCCCTAAAGAAGTGTTTGGGGAGAACTCCAGGGCAACAGCTGATCGATGAAATTCACTTGTGCACTGAACCCTAGCTAGCTACTTTGTTTTGACACAGATTGAATTCCATAATCTCTCCAATTTATAGAGAAAATCTGAGTAAAGAGCATGACTGAACCTGGTCATGGCGATCGGCTCGGTTAATCAAGCTACCTAGCTGGGATGCCGCAGAGAGAATAGGGAAACACTAATGAGAGCTCAGTGAGCGGTCATTCGCATGCCACGCAATCAACTTTAACTACCTTTATCCTCTCTTTTTGTTCATGCATGTCATTTTCAGTTGTGTCTCAACATGAACATTTCTTCTTACATTTGCCCTATTGTACTTAAAAGCTCATGTATATATTCTCAAGGCACTCATAGAGGATAAACTGAGACGCGGGACTTTAATGGTTTGTTTATGTAACGAAAAGGAGTATGAATGCACTAGTGAGGAGATGCGAAAGGATTGTTCTTTCTGAATATATACGGGAGCGAGGTAGACCTAAGAAGAGTTAGAATGAAGTGATTAGATATGATTCGAAGACTTTAGGATTAGCAAATGACATAGCTCGGAATCGGAGGCTATTGAGGTCTAAGATTAAGGTCCCAGACCTTAAGTAGCTTCCTACTTGCCCTTTCCTTCGATCCAAAGGGCATACAATTCACTGATGGTGCAATCTAGATGTTATCTAGCTTGCGTTTCCAGTACTTGTTTACGTGTGTGTGGTAAATATAATGTAACCTATTGTTTTTTTTGGGGGGGGTTTGTGGAGCTGCGCTTACCTCTTTTATTTATTTATTGTTTTGGCTTACTAGGTTTATGTTGTTTTGCTCCCTTTTGGCAAAAATCGAAATGTTTTCTCAACTCTTTTCTAGCTCGATTGGAATTGATCTCTCTATGAGTAATTAATGATACTTGTAAAAGTAAGGCCACTTACATCTGAGTCTCCTCAACTCTTATACAAGCAGAACTCCACTGGAAGCTGGTGTAATTGATTAAGTAATCAATGCATCTTTTAATTCAATTTTTGTGGATTGATTTTTTCTAAAAGATTGAGTACCTTGAAAGTGAAGGATCGCATGTTAATTTCAGTTTGAATGAATTATAAACAAGTTAATCTTAAGGCATTCGAGCAATGAATATTTAATGTAAAGGATAGTGGACAACTAACTAATTTTTTGTTTGACGAAAGTGTATGCCTGCAGCCTGCCTACATCCATTACTACAATTATATTAGCATCCATAATTAATGATTTTTTGTGATTGTTATATATATGAAGTGGTCAGTTGAAACATACTTACGCTAGGCCTCTTGATCAACTACCATGGATTTTACTCATCATCCTCCAAAAGCATATATTTTAACTATCATGCTAACAAAACTCTCAAGCCTTCCAAGTTTATTAATTGTCATGCTCACACTGGGACCCGAACATTCTCTTTAATTAAGGGCACCCATTTCGCATTTTCTGATCTTTTTTTTTTTTTTTGGGGGGGGTGTGGTTTTGTTTAACTAATCATAGTCTTGGCAAATACAGTGTTTTCCCCTTTGTTACTGAGGGTGTCCAAGCATACTGGTACATGCTTTGATAATTTGCCCTTGATTTTATCTTCATGCATTCATCTAACCTGTGTGTCTGACTAGGTTCATTTGCCAAAAATGCTCATCAAAGAACAATATACAGTACATCACGAGAATGAAGAATCACACGTCATTTCATCGTAAAACAACTTATTAGGATTCTTCCTGAGGTAATGTCACTCTTTTTATCTTATTCAGAATTCCTTTTTACTCATGATGCTATCACAACACAGTTTCTGATAAAAAGATTACTTATCTTAAGCAATACAGAAAGCAAAGAGAGAATTTCCACGGTTCCAAGTAGGGTGAAACTTAGCTAGTAGAACTGTGTATCCATGTCCAACATACACACATCCATAGCTCACTGATGCACCCCCATAGATCGTAGCTCCTGTGTTGTACGACCACACGATCCTCCCAGTCTCCGAGTGCATGCCATAGAATGGACCTGAAGGAGCCACAGAACCCGCGAATAGGATGTCATTGACCAGTGTTACAGGCCCATGAGAGGTCTCATTGCTAGGGTTAGCAGTGGTCCATACTACTTCACCACTGTTTGCATCCAAGGCAACCCATGCTCCGGCAGTTGTGGTTTGGTTCAATGGGGCTAGCCGAAATGGAACTCTATCACTGTTGACAATGTTGGTGTAGATTCGGTTTCCGTCTGTGGCTGCCCCCCATACTCCCCCTCCTTCCTTTCCTCCTGGTCCAGCTACCTGTAAGGACATCATATGAAAAGTTAATATTTGATCCTCCCTAATATCAATGGTATTCAATTTGTCTTACAGTAAAAAGTAAGAACAATAACAACATCCAGTATGGATGCCGCAACAACAGGTCTGGAGAAGGTTGTAAACACTCTTACCATTGGCATAAACAATCAAAAATTAGGCTATTTTAATACATATTTCACATCCAAATTAGGCAGAATACTAGAGGTACAACCTTAACCCTAGCTAAGGTGCAGAATACCAATTCTATTAGATCATAGATTAAAAACTATTGACTGCTCATTTTCATACTTACATTAAACCAAACAATTTCACCATTGTCACGATCCAAAGCCCAAACGAAGCCACTCTTCTGCACGGCAGCCACAATATCCCGCCCTACACCACCCGGGAATATTGTGAGTAACATAGGTGCCTCCCCAAAGTCTGCGTCTAAATTAGGCCCAGGAGGGCAGTGAGGGTTATTAGGTACTAAACATGCAAAGTAGAACACATCATACCCTCCAAGTTGAAGAGCCCATGAATAACTCCCTGTGACCAAATCAAGGGCGAAAATAGAGTTGAAATGGGCATCAGGGGAGGAGCATTGGTCAGGTTGAGTTGCCCTCGTTTGATTATTTTGCCTTTCTTGGCACTTCAACACTTCAGGAGGGGCCATGTAAAGATTGCCAGTGGCAACATAGACCCGGTTTCTCATGATATCAATGGCAGGGCTGCTACCCCAAATCGCGGCTCCTGCATACCCTCCTAGTTTACCACCATTGTTTGGAACAGTGTAAGTTTGCCATATGATTACCCCTGTTCGAACGTCTAGCCTAGCCAAGCTCCCTCGAAAAGTACAGCATTGAGTTGGAGGTACTTCTTCTTCTAGAGATGATACCCCTACATAGAAGCTCCTGGAGTTGTGTATACAAAAGCACAAATCAAATTAACTTATCAATATTAGGGATATGTTCTTTTCAACATGTATGTAATTTATTGTTGACCAGTGTTAATCTAATGATAAGTACTTACGATAAGTTGAAAAGAACATAGCTTTAATTTAATTTGATCACCTAATAAAAGTAATAAAAGAAGACATGCATATATATACGTGTGTACCCCAAATAAGCAGTTCCGGACATGGTGATTAGAGCAAATGGATGAGGGTCAAGCCTAGTCATCCAAGCAAGCCTACCAGTGAACCGATCAAGAGCTATGACAACAGCAGGGCCATAGATCCCAACAACCAAGAGGTCATCAGCGACAGTGGGTGTGGCCCTTGAGACAGTTACATTAGAGATAGTAGTGACAGGGGCTAGTCCAGTCAGCTGACCGAGGTTCCGCTTCCATATAAGGTCACCAGTGAAGGCTCCCACAGCATACAAATTCCCATCCCATGCAGGGAAATACACTGTTCCATCATTTGATATTGCTGGAGTTGCAGTGATGTCATTTCCTACGTGGAATTTCCACCTCATGTGCAGCGACTTGATGAAGTCAAGGCTTATCAGTGGCTCCCCATACGGACGAGCTCTCGTGTTGGCTGTGTTTCCTCCATGGTTGAACCACTAAAAATTCAAAAAAATTCAAAAATTAAAAAAGAAGATTTTATAATGCATAATGTAAAGATGCATGGGACGTTGTTAATAACTTACAGTACCAACATCTGCGAGATTAATCCTGAGAAACATGAGGAGGCAGAATACAAGAAGATTGAAGAGAAGAGAGAGAGAATAGGAGTGATTAGTGTTGCATGCCATTTGCAACAACTAATGAAAGTTTTTGAGGGTGAAGATTTTTGTTTAATTTCCCCCCTTTTCCTGCACCAAGTTTCAAAATGTGGTCCTATGATGTGCTTATATAGCAGATTTCTATTTTCTTTTACTTTGGAAAAGTGTCATGCTTTACAACAGCTCTGATTAAGGCTTCCTTAATTAATTATCATTATTAAGGCAGCCGTAATATTTGGTTGGATGTTTTAGTAACAGTCTTTTTAGTCCTTCCTGTCGAGAATTGCATTATTTGGAATTGCTAAAGTGCAAGTTAAACATAGATGCCAAAAATATGCCAATCAATTCTATTTCCAGGAGATCGATATATAAACATTTAAGTGAATGCTCTTGCTAGAAGGTTGAAAAGGCGATACGTAATTTACTTGAGGTGAAAAAACAAAAGTTCGAGTAATACCGGCTAAATGTAAAATGATGGTGTCTAATTACGCAAAAGTATCAAACTAGTAGAAAAAACTGCCATTCAAACTAGCTAAGACTGGCAGCACATATATAATGCTGGCCTAGAATGTCTTTCGGATTTTGGGCTGACAAATCTGACCATGTAAACAACCAGCTTGTACATTCCATGCCATTGAAGTCTGAAGAGCAGCAAATTTATCAAAATAAAGCTTCGAAGGCCAAAATCATGTGAATGTATCCTATTAATAAAAGGAATTAATATAATTAGCCAAAACAGAGAAAAAAAAAATTGTTATTGGAAATTGAAGCAGGCTAGTCATGCAACTCTTGCAGACATTGCGCACCCAAATTACCCTAGTTCAGTTGTCGAGCGTTTAACACCTAAGCAGTTCAAATTACAGAAAGGAGAAGATGTATCATGTGAATCCATTTTGGCTTCCCTTTTGTCCTTTTTCCTGTTTTGAGTAGGTTTCACGTTTGTACTAATGAGGCTGTACAAGTTAATTGAGTTCATTGTTGATGTACTCAACTAGTAAAGTTAACAAAGTCTTAGGATGTTTTTGCTAAATATTAAGTTTGAACGCATCCTATGTGAGTTTTTATACTTCTGCATGCTTAAAGAAGGAAAGGCAGGGGGGAACACAAAAGTGGTTAAGGCGCATAAACAAAAAAGAAACTTCATTGACTCACTAAAAAACATCTATTACACAATGTTGACATTAGCAATTATAATATTGTTTGATCACAATAACCATGTAAAGAGAGAAATGATCAAATGAAATGTTAGCTGATGTCGACAGAGCGGGTTATACATCTCATGAACTGATCGTAAAACTAAATGCAGATTCTTAAAGCAATGTATTTTTTTTTTTAAAAAAAAAAAAAAGAGGAAGCATGAACAAAATTCCACCTTTATGCATGATCGTGTTCGTGAAGATTTACTAAAAGCCACCAGATGCATTGCCAAACCCAAAAGGGACAGATTGTGCATATGATGGCTGCAACGTAACAAAGGAGAGGGACAAGATTAGGAGAGGGACATGCACATCAGAATGGAAGTGTAGCATATGTATTGACCACTCAATGCTCTCTCTCTCTCTCTCTCTCTAACCTAACCCAAGGTCAGGGCTAGATTCATTACTTAGCTTGGAGATTTGAGTCAATGTGTAGGAACTCCATATAAATAGGCAGAGCTGGCAGGGGAGATCTCATTCATCAAGCATTGCCAACGTATTTCATCAGATGCTCCCCAGAGTTCCCCTGAACACTTCAATGGGGGTCCATGGCTACCCTACTGAAGTGTTTGGGGAAACTCTCGGGTTCAGTTGATCATTCAATTCTTCCAAGATGATTCGTCAATCCTCATATGATATGAATCGTTCTAGGTTCGGCCTCCATGTCTTTACACACTGAGTTGGTCTCATCAGATTATAGACTCTCTAATCTTTTTAAGGAGAATCTCCAAAGACTTGTTCTCGGGTACCGAGGTCCTTTTCCTTGCATTTCACTGATAAATTACGAACTGCTAGTCATGCAGGTATGCAGCAGGGTTCTCAGCAAAGCATCACGGAAAAGAAGAAGGGCAAGAGAACGCAGCTCACACCAGAAAGACCAACAGGGCAAAAATGAATAGGCTGTGTCACAGTTGATATGTTTTGTACAATGTAGGCCTCAGAATACGAAGAATCAATCACATTAGGAAACATTTCCATCGTCCTGCAACATTCTTCCAATCCTTGCTGTATTTGTGCTTTGGGCATTCAGAATATACAATTTGCGAAATCAACATCTGCACAATCTTTGGTAGCGCAAGAAACATCAAATATAAACCTTAGAACTCGTGAGAGAACAAAGTTAATGTCTCCAAATTACCCGAACCAAAAAGAACATATCCCATTTGAAACCAAAAATGAAACCACTAGATTTTGATCCAAGTTTAGCTAACTCGGAAGTTGCCTATCAGTAGCAAACACAAAAGCAATCCAAACTAACATGACCTGTTTTCAAGATCTAACAAAGTTTAATGTATCTGATATTTTAGAGCGCAGTCAACAACAGCAGGAAGGACACACTATCAAATGCTCTTATGCTTCACCATGAATAAAGTACCTTGACACGTATTTCCAGAAAACACAAGGGAGAGGAAAGTAGAAGTTGTTCGATAAGTGTTGGAGTATGAAAGTGGATGTTATCTTACATTAATAAAATACAAAGAATATGAAAGTGGGTGTTGTCTCACATTGATAAAATTAAAGAGTCTGAGCATATACATAACTTGGGAGTTAATACTCATTGTCAATTGGTTTTGGGTTGAAACCTCATTTGAACTTATATGCATAACTCTTTGTTTAAGGCCCAATTGATATAGAAATTTAACATGGTATTAAAGCGGGTTGCTCGATCTTAATTTTCCACTGTCCCCGTTTAATTAAAATTGTGTACATATGTTGGACCTTGTTAGTAACCCACATATAAGGGGACGTGATGGAGTATGAAAGTGGGTTATCCCACATTAATAAAATACAAAGACTATGAAAGTGGGTGTTGTCCCACATTGATAAAATTAAAGGGTTTGAGCATGTATATAAGCTTGTGAGTTACTCCACTAATTGTCAATTGATTTTGGGTTGAAACTTCAATTGAGCTTATATGCATAACTCTTTGTTTAAGGCCCAATTGATATATAAAAAATCTAACAACAAGCAATTGAAGTCAAACAAGCGATGCTAGCCAACCACAATGACATGGTTTTCTAGCATAAATCAATACAGAAGAAAGAACAAAATCAACACCTCAACCCACAGAGGGCCTGTTCGTTTTCAGGATTTTGGAAGAGTTGTTCGCATGTTGGAGCAGCAGTTTGGAGTAGATTTGACTAGCAATTAGCAGGATGGAGTGTTTTGGAGCGTTTTTATTGTGATTCTTCTAATGTTATGATTATCGATGATAATTTATGTTTAATACATCACATTTTTGTAACAATTACTGTAGAATAGATTTACGAAAATAATGCAACAGAAAAGTTAAATGTCATCGTAACACATTGCCAAACATTAGTCTATGATAACTATATGTCTTTGTTTATAACTAAAATTAGCATACATTGTAATTATTATTTCTCGATGTTGAAATCATATTAGCTATTCCATCTCTACATTCATTCATTGCTTGCTTGTTTCGCGCATCATACAACCCAATGTTGGGGATAGTTGTAATGTTTACTGGCCTCGGTAAAATTGGTATCCCTTTTTCATGCATTCGGATGAAGTTGTGTAACACGCAATATGATATAATTATATCAATTTGTCGTTCTCTACTCACTTGAGGCATTCTGTTCTTTAAGATCTTCCAAGTGTTCTTTAATACCCCAAACATTCTCTCGATGAGGTCGGAGCAGGTAGGAGCGGGTTGGAGCAGGTTGGAGCAGTTTTGAGCAGGTTGAAGTAGGTTTGACCAGCAGTTAGCAGATTTGAGCAGATTTGAGCAGATTGGGGCAAGTAGCATGTGTAAAAAATGCTGAAAACAAACAGGCCCAGAATATTGTTGAAAAAACAATCTAGAAAATACGAAACTTTGCTGTTCTAGAGCTATTTAGAGGATATTAAGGGCAATCAGTGAAAATGTGAACTGAGCTTGCATCCATAAGCGAGGGCCTTACGAACAAGAAGCAAAAATTCATATTGAATATTGCCGCGTCCCAACTCCGCAGCCAACAAGCAGCGTAAATGGCATCAAATATGTGATGCATTGTTTGTCAGAGAGACCACAGTGGTGTGATTAAGAAAGAACTTATCAGGTTCATAGTCCGTAACTTACAAATGATGCCTAGCAACACTATAACTATGTACGTGCCTACAAAGACATGACAAATCAATTGTCCAGAACAAGTTACGGTTGAATTGTCAATCATTATTCATCCTATGTGTGAATTATTGATGAAATCACAGATCTGATACAAATTTGTATAATTGCCCCTCCCCCAACCCACCAAAAAAAAAAAAAGAAAAGAAAAAGAAACCTATAAACCAAATGACTGCTCATGATCTCGACAAATACTAGTTTTTTTTTTTTTTTTTTTTTTGGGATTTCAGACTTACATTTAACGAGAACCAGTGTCTGCATGGAGCTTAAGCAGCAGTGAGCACATGCCAGCAAAACAAGAATTTTCACACTTCAAGTGCAAATGGCAGGAGGGCGAGAAAAAGAAAAAAAATAAAATAAAACGAAAAGAGGCACAAGGAATAAGGCCTCACGAAATAGAGAATTATTAAAAAAAAAAAGGGCATATTAACTAGTCAATGCTGCAAATTGTACATTCTGTTGCTGTGGATTGAGGCCACTATTGCAGCTAGGTTCGACGGAGAGGCAGGCAGAGCATCAGTTGAGGTGGTTTAGAATCTTTAGAAAGGCATATACCCAGAGAACTCCCAATAAAAATTGAAATCGACCTGGCTTCAGATTATCCAGCATTTAGCTAGTGATTAGGAGTTCCCTAAAGAGTCTCTGGACATTTCATTGGAAACTCCTGGTAAATGTAATCATAAATGTATGAGTAAAATCCCCATTAAAGGTTTAGATTGAACTTAAGGTGCATTTTATTATACCTGAGGAACAACAGAAGATACCTTTTTTTTTGTGAGAAAATCACCATAAGGCAGAGCAGAGCCCAGGCTAGTTTAACTCATGGTTTACCGCAGTTTGACCCACCCCCAGCGATCAATCCATAAATTTTGTACAACAGTATCCCATCTTAAGCTTTTCAGATTTTTATTTATACGTCTCGATTTATTATTATGAATTATCATATATTTTAATATTTTTAAAGATTGTTGATAGGGGATTTACAAGTCTCAATCCATAAATCTGTCCATGCCACCCCCTCCGTTTGATAAAAGAAAATTTGACAAAAATCACGCAGTAATGACCATTAGAGGACGGTTTAATCCGACGAACTGGTCCAGGGCCAAGACAGTGAAGCAGCTGCAGGCCAGCCAACCCAATTGGCTGCATAGACAGGCACACGCACCGTCATTCGTCAGAACTCAGAAGCATGCCAGAGAAAAGGGAAGTGTTCGCCTCTAGCTAGAACATTAGAGAAAATGACATAACAAAAACAGTTTGAGACAGAGATAGAGTAGCACATCAAGGAAAAAAGGAGAGAGAATGGGCATAAAAAGATACACTGGACCCACAGACACAGTACAGATAGCTAGCAGCACATCCGCGATTCTCTCTCTCCAATCTGCATCCCCTTGCCCTGCAGGATGTAACCCAGCCCACACTTCCGGCTAGGTTCAGTGTTACAGTAACAGACAACGACAACACCAGCTAGCTCAACCTTGGAGCTGCCTATAAACATGTAGTCAGCCAAAATTGGAGCAGTAACAAGCCTCAAACAATAAATTACGTTCAGCTTTGGTTCATCAGGTGCTCCCTAGAGTTCCTCTAAGCACTTCATTGGGGAAATTAAGGTGCAAATTCTTCCCCACTGAAGTGTTTGGGGGAACTCCTGGGTTCATTTGATTCTGTGCTTAGCATTTCCTAACTTGACACAAGCTTCAGATTCAAGATACTTTTATCCCTTCATTAAAACAGTTACACAGTATCAATCAATAATGCTCAGAGTTTTCCTGGTGGGCAATGCATTGCTCTTTTAGCAGAGGCAGAATACATGTTCATTTCAGAGTGATTGTCCTACTTTCTACTGAAATTTGCATCCCATCCTTCTTACTATGTTCATCACTGTTTTAACAGGGGCAGAATATTCATATGTTCGTTTCAGGGTAATTGTCCTACTATCTACTGAAATTTGCATCCCATCCTCCTTACTATCTTCCACAACATATGCTGTTATTTCAATTATTCATCCGTCATCTAGAGGACAAAATCTTGCCTTTTTTGTCCCATAATATGACCCATAAGAACCAGTGAGTCGGTGACTGTTTAGTGCCTGCCATTTGATATCATAGCAAAAGAGGACAACTCTGGCTTACTGAGTCATTTGTTTTTAGTACACTATTATTATCTACATCAAAGCACAGGAGACGTAATAATGGAGAGAAAACAAAAGATCTGTAGCAAATAATTCACATGCGGCAGAGCACGAGACATGTTAATAAACAGGCCAACAGATCTACGAGCTAAACAAGGAGGAAGCCATAGGCCATCATTTAAGCAGCCATGTTCGTTACATCCATCTGCATAGAGGGAAAGGAAACTGACACTTCACTTAAGCATGCATTCAATTAAGTGGAAAAAAAATCAATAATGGTACAAGAGTGAACGCATTCTAAAAGCATTATAGGCTGCTGAAACCAAACCAGGCTATACATGCAAACAAATGGAAAAATAACTTACACCATGCCCCAAAAACATTCATTAAAAGAAAGATGTAACTACAAAAACTTGACCCTCTAGATTAACTTTTCATTGAAAACGGCAGGGTGACAGTTAAAATATATTACCTAACCTTGAAGCCGCACGCAGTCTTCTATCAGGATGCACTAGCAATATATACATATACAGCACCATAAATGATGATGCACGACAACCATTGAAAGGGAATGGATCTTTTCCCTCGGTCAGCGAACACGAGGTGACCTCCGATTAGACGACAACGGAGAAGCTGAAGGGGTCCCATTCAAGGAAGAACGGGGGTTTCTGAGTGGGGACTTTATGGGGCTTGGCATACTACTCTTGTAACGTGCTGGAGAATTCTTGGCTGAGCTTTTAAGGTCTTGCAGTTTCTCAAGTTCCTCTAGGACCTCGGACATTTTTGGCCGTGATCTGGGTTCAGGGTTAAGGCACTGAAGAGCAAGTGAAGCAACTGTAAAGGCCGCTTTCTGAGGGTACTGGCCTTCCAATTTGGTATCCATTATCCGGAACAATTTCCGTCGGTCACCTAAGTATGGTTTTGCCCAATCCACCAGGCTCTGCTCTACGCCAACCTTTGATTTGTCAATTGCACGGCGCCCGGTCAGTAGTTCAAGTAAAACCACCCCATAACTGTAGACATCACTTCTCGCTGAAAGGCGGCCTGTTAACAATGATGCGAGCCAATTAGTATTAATGTCCAGGATACAAACTTTTTACCACAAGTGCCATGTCCTAATGGACAATACCATATGGATGAACAAATCGAACACACGATACAAAATTCCGGCTCCTTTAGTACAGTTAAAGTTCTGGCCAATTAAGGCCAGTGCTGGTCCACAATTAAAAAAATATTTATTTTATTTATAAAAAGTTGCACAAATTTGCACATCAGCAATCAAACAGTCTATATCCCTCCCAGTCAAAAAAACTGTATAGGCACTTTGCTGTAAACCATAACATTGTCAGGTTCATTCAAAAGTCAAATAGCTAGGTTTGTAGACCAAGGGTATGGTGCTCTTAAAACATCATATGGGCAACCAACTCACCTGTAGCCACATACTCTGGTGCAGCATAGCCCTGAGTGCCCATGACCTGAGTTGACACATGAGTTCGATCCCCTGTAGGCCCTGCCTTTGCCAAACCAAAATCTGATAGCTTTGCATTGAAATCCTACAGATGTAACCCCCCCACCCCCCAAAACCAAAAAAAAGGGTAATCAGGAAATTGCTACACAGATGCCGAGGAATTAAGGGTGTACTATATTTAGATGCATAGCATACCGCGTCTAGCAAAATATTTGCGGCTTTGAAGTCACGATATATGACTTGTGATTCAGCATCATGAAGGAACGACAGTCCTCTGGCAGCACCTATAGCCACTTTAATCCTTGTGGCCCAAGAAACTGGCTGAGGCCCTCCTGCAGGACATTGCATTCCATCAGATTACAAAGAGTCTAATAAATCTTAAAAGCAATTCAAGAGTAGCATAGCTCGATGAAGTGTGTTAAATCAAGATCCCACACTAACATAAAGAGGTCTAAAGTGCATATTGCAAGTCCTCAAAGTTTAGAATATGCTATCAGACTAGCTAAAATCAAATAATTTCCGATAGAATATCCTCAATATGGAGTAAATAAATGGCAGCAGGTGTTAGACAACTCAGAGAATGATATCGAGCAGGTTGCTTACTTCTGAAGAGATGATTCTCTAGGCTTCCCTTTGGCATGAACTCGTACACCAAAAGCCGATTTTCACCATCCAAGCAGTAACCAATAAGTTTCACCAGATTAGGATGATGAAGTTGACCAAGGTAATTCACTTCCGTCTGCACCAAATCAGGCATAAGCAAATGGGCAAAGGCTTTTCATGAGATATGAAAAATGGAAGAGAAGAAAGACATACCAGCCACTCCTTGTGTCCTTGGAGACCTTCAGGTTTAAGCTTCTTGACAGCAACTACCATTCCAGATCCGGGTCTTGAAGGAGAGAGTGTCTGCTCATCAATCCACCCTTTGTAAACATAACCAAATCCCCCTTCTCCAATGAGGCTGTCAGGACGGAAGTTTTTCGTGGCTGTCTTAAGCTCATTGAAAGAGAAGGCCTTCAAACCGGGGGATGATAATATCTCATCTTCAGATCTTGGAGTAGGAAGGCTTTGTGAACTGCTTTTGCCACTTGGTGTGAAAATTGAACTAGATAAATTCGACGAATGACTAGTCCTGCTAATGCCCAGAGCTTTTGAGGCACCTGAAGCTTAGAATGAAAAGGACAAGCATGCGTAAGACATTAAATTGAGAGAGGGGGCAGGGATGAGAGAGAAGAAGCAAGAAGTCATTGAAAGGCATTTAACGAACACAATGAGCCAATGAACATCTTAAGGATAGTTCATACTGCTTTGATGCACACCTAAGAAGCCGATCTATTCCACAAAGTGACAATTCTTGACATTAACTGTTTCTTTCAAAGAGGTCCACAGATATGCTTCTTACATACTCATTGAATATTTAAAAGCTGAATAGAACAGACATGTATGACACAAACACGGCACAAAAAACTTAGTCTGAAGTGCAGATACATGAACTGTGCGGTGAGTTGGCCACTGGTAATTTCAAGAGGAAATTTTCACTACTACCGAAATGTATGAGACAATCCTCATGATTTTCTAAAGCAAATTAATCCATATCAAACCATAGACTTTGAAGTATCTGAAAATTCTATGAAGGTTACCATGTTCAGAAACAGAACAATGCCACAAAGCAGCTAGACCAGACCCCTTGCATTTTTGTCCTGTTCTCATTAAATTTGACCGGTCGCATAACTCTCATGAGGAGGGAGAATATTAGGCAGAAATCATGAACTTCAGTAGGCTGTAAATCACTTTTCTAAAGATAAAAGGCATACAATGTCCAGTCAAATCTCTAATAGAGGAGGTGGTCTCGAAATGATTATACTTGTAATAAAACAACCCTACAATCCTGGATACATTGAACTTTTAGCTCAACAGTAAACTTTATCCAACAATTGCTTAGACCACTTGGTCAATAAAGCAACACACCAAAAAACCCACTTCCGGGCATTTTTTTTCTGGCGTCAACATATATGGAACTAAACAAAATGCCTCAATCTCTTTCCCCCTACTCATTTGGTATTAAGTACTAGGCAATCAACGCATCTTCACTTCGTTCTGAAGGACACAGCTTCCCAAGGTTTCAAGCTAAAGCTACATGCATAATACGCCTCATACACCTCCCCCCCGGCCGGGGGCCCAGTTCACCATACCTCAGTGAGTCTCCACGGCACTGGTTTGGTTTGGTTTGGTTTGGTTTGGTTTGGTAGTTAATCCATTAGGCAGCAATAACAGTTAGCAGACATGTTCATACCATATCCAAAATATGACGGGCATCCCCAAAGGTACCCAAAACACAACGTAACCCAACTCCCAAGCCACTGCTTACATTTCCTGGGGCTGGAACATAAGTTTAACTCAACAACATCCAGATCGATGCAATAGATATTCTCCAAATTCCCCACTGATAGTAAAGATACAGAGTCAGCTGCTATAACCTAAGCAATTGCCTAAAGTCTGCAAAAACACATAGCTGAGGAGACAACCAGAAAGAGCAATGACAATCCAAAATTAAAACTACAAGCCATTAAAGCCCTAAACAAAGAGCAAAGCGCGCACTTCCTAGAGTCCCAAAATAGTAGCCACACCTCTGAATATCACCCAGCTTAGCAAGAGTCGTTAATGTTGGGCCGGGTGGGGGGTAATATGACAATAAATTAAAGAATTTTTGTTGGATAGGCCCTTAAAATTGAAATGATAAAAATTTCTTTCATTTGCTAAACCAGGAAAACGCAGATTAATACCCTTGAGTGGTATGAAACCAAACAAACCCTAGAACAAGGCCCCAAATGAACCGAAGAACATTAAGTAAAGTCCCTGCAAAATTAGCATCAAAAGAACAAAATTTGCACAAAGGGGCGCATGAAGATCTACAGTAAGAAAGGAATAGAAGCCAAGGAATCCGTCATCAACCCCATAACTACATATGGAAATGCAACAGATGTCGCAGCTTAAGCCAGATTTGGCGCCTCCATTGATTGGGTGTCAGAATGCATATCAGAAAGAGAGAGAGAAATACCAGAAGTGGGATGAGAGATGAAGGTGTCAACTTGGGCAGGAGAACCAACACAGTTGCCCATCTGGGTATTGCGTGCTAATCAGAATCCTCAAACGGAGATTAGAAGGGAATTTGAATAGAGCAAAATCAGGGAAGTTTCAGGGGGATTTGCAGTATGTTTCCTCTCACCCTCAAAGTGGCAGGCTTCGACGAGCTTAATACCTAGGGGGAGAGAGAGAGAGAGAGAGAGACAGAGAGATAGAAAGAGGAGTGAATCAGAGCGAGAAGGCACAGAGAAAACAGGTCCATGGGAAAACGCCACGAAGTTGAAGTAGCCCAGCGACTCTCCCTCGTTCACACACACCGCAACCCACGGACACGGAGACCAGATAAATTACGTTACGTGGGTGCCACTTTCTCTTCCTCCTTTTTTTTTTAAAAAAAAAACCATCAGTCTTTTCTTAAGTGCTTCACTCCATTTAATTTTTTTTTTTTTAAATTGAGAGATTTAGCGAACATCATCTAGGGTTGGTTTGTTTCAACATCTACTCAATCGCAACTACTTTCAAATATTCTCAATCGTTTCTGATCACTTTTAATCATTATACTAACTACTAATTACAACTGCTGAAATGAACAGCTTCTAACTGCTAAGCTCAACCATTTTTAACTGCTCCATACTACTTTCAACTGCTCTCATCAGCTAGCAACTACTTCCAACTGGTTACAATTTGATGTATCTCAAAGGGGAACAACCAAAGCAAATCAAATCAGAATGTAAGGAGAACAAACGGATTCAAGCTTCCTTTGTAAACACAAGCTCAAACTAGGATAGTTTTGTGATTGGAACCGAATCTAGCACCTCACTTGGATACAGAAACACCACCAAGTTTAGTACTAGGGCCCTTAACAACTCCTTGGATACAGAAACACCACCAAAGAGAGGTTAAGACTCTTGCTAGATCACCACCCTACCGGGCCAAAGATAGAGATAAATTAGAAGAGAGTTTTAAGAGTTCAAAGGAGTTAAGGCTCAACTTCATTCAAATGCATCAACCAACTGAACATACAAGGCAGCAAGGGAGGTCTTATAATCCTCCTAAACACAAGCATTCAGCTTACAAAATCAAATTAGAAGCTAAATTAGGCTAAAACCCGAAAATCAAAACAACATCAAAAACGGTTAGATTAAACCGTGGCTTGACAACACTTAATTGTTGATCTTGAGGCTGAGTTGTCGGCTTGGGAGGCTTGGGAGGACATAATCAGCTTCAAGGCATTTAATCATGACCTTTGCAAGTGGATTAAACCTTGATAAGAGCAAAACACCTCAAAAAGAACAACATGCAGCTGGCTGTCTTTACCCGGGTAAAAGGGAGTTTCTTCCCTTAATTTGCTGGTTAATAGCTCCTTAGGTGTGTAATTTGGCTGAGGTTTTTTATGGCCACTTGATAATATTTTTAATGCACTTTCAAGCCATAAAAGTTTCAGTCCAAATGGAGGAGCTTTGGTCGTCCAAACAGACCCATTTCCAGAACTGGGCAGAACTGAAACAGTTTTGAGCACTTGACTTCAACAGCTGATTTGAGGTAGCAAATGACCTCCAAATGACTTGCAATCGGTCTTATTGGAAAGAACACATCTTAAACTTAAAGTTAGGCCTCCTGCATCCCAATCATATCCATTGGAAGGTCACGTAATAATGTGTACAAAACCGGGCTTGTTCACGGGCTGAAAACAGGATGAAGGCTGAAAATGACTAAGGCAAACTAGGCGTGTTTTTTTTTGCACTTTAGCCATTGAATCTGATTATTTTGGACCACCTTGAGGGTAGGTATTCATGGTCACGGATGGATCTCCATCATCCTCCCCTTGTTAAGGAGAATTTGGCCTCAAATTGTCCTTGAACTCATGGTGTGAGACCTTGAGAAGTAGCTCTTTAGTAGTGAAGAGTAAGTCCGAATGCTCTCGATTCCTTTGGGGCTTAATTTTGTGGAGTTGGGATGGGCTTAGGGGGCAAGGGTGATCTTCTTTCCATCCTTTTGAAAGGTATAAGTATTCAAATAGCCATCATGCATTACCTTTCGGTCAAACAACCATGGCCTTCCCAACAAAAGATGACATGCATCCATGGGGATGATGTCGCACCACAACTCATCTTGGTAACTTTTACCAATGGAAAATGAAATCAAGCACCTCGAATTTACTTGCAATCCTTTACCTTGATTGAGCCATTGGATGTTGTAAGGATGGGGGTGAGCCGAGGCTTGGAGATTGAGTTTCTTCACCATGCTAAGTGAGGCCACGTTCGCACAACTGCCACCATCGATAATCACGGAGCACACTTGGCCATGGACCGTGCATCTTGTGTGAAATAGGTCTTCCCTTTGGTCCTCCTTGTCTCCTTTATGGCTACTCAAGGCTCTCCTCAACACAAGTAACTCTCCTTCGTCCGCCTCCTCCACGACCTCCTCCATGAAATACACCTCCTTGTCCTCCTCCTCCTTTTCCTCCTTAGTCGCTTCCCATTCGGCCAAGGAGATGACTCTCCTATTTGGACATTCCGAGGCTATGTGGCCTAGACCTTGACACTTAAAACATCTTCTTGTGTTCAAGGTTGTGGGGTTTGGAAGGGTTAGGCTCTTTTGAGGAGCTTGGTTCTTTTGTGTGGTGGGATGGGTTGGAACCGTGGGTTTAGAAGGTGGGAAAGAGCTCCCCTTGTTGAAAGGTTGACTCTCGGGAAAGGTTTCAGGAAAGTCTCTTTTGAGAGGTTTGCCTTTCTTTTGTTGTTCGACCTTGTGGGCTAAAACACAAACCTCATCAAAGGTAGTATATTGTTGCAATTCTACCACATGAGCATACTTAGGATCTAACCCTCCCAAATACCTCACTATGGTTTGCTCTTCGGGCTCCCTCAAGTCACACTTGATCAACAACTTCTCAAACTCCCTAGTATACTCCTCAACACTCATGTTACCTTGGACAAGGTTGTGAAGTTGGGAGTAGTTATCTTGTAGGTAAGATGGGGGTAAGAAACGGGCTTTAAGTTTGGCTCTCATTTTCTCCCATGTTCGAATCTTTCCCTTTCCTTGCCTAGCTCTTTTGGCACATAAGTTAGACCACCAAAGAGAAGCATACTTACGGAGGCTAATGGCAACAAGCTTCACTTTCTTTTCCTCCGGGATCTCCTTGTAGTCAAAAATCCTCTCTACGGTTTGAAGCCACTCCAAGAACTCGTCGGGGTCAAGTTTCCCTTCAAATTCCGGGACCTCCACCTTGATACCTCCGAAACTTGGAGTACTCCTCCCATTTCTTCTTGGTCTTCTAAAAGGCTCATCATCACTTGAAGATTCAAGGTGATGACTTGCTTCTTGGTTATCTTCACCTTGGTCGGAGTCGGAGGAGTTGGAGGAACGGGAACTCCTCATCTCTTTCCGTCTTTGCTTCATGGATTCTCCAAGTTGGCGCTTCAGATACTCATTTTGGCCCTTGATTTCTTCATTTTGTATCCTCAATGACTCGTAATTCTTCATGAGGACTTCGAACTTCTCCTCCAAGGTCATGCTAGTTGCACTCATATTGGAACAAGTTAGAATACCACAAACTGGTAGTGGCACGGTCGTGCTCAGTAGCACGGGGTGACCGTGCTTAAGTTCTGGATTTTGGGTAAAAGTCATAATGTGGCTGGAGGAAGAAGGGGCACGGTCGTGCATCTTGGCACGGAGGGGCCGTGCTGAAGTTCTGCTCAGTGAAAAACGTGGGGCACGGTTTTGGTTTTCTTTGTGGGGAAAATGTGTTTGGGTGATTGGAAGGGTGTTGGACAGCAAGCTTAGGCCTAGGGAAGCCTTAACTCTGATACCAAATATGATGTATCTCAAAGGGGAACAACCAAAGCAAACCAAATCAGAATGTAAGGAGAACAAACGGATTCAAGCTTCCTTTGTAAACACAAGCTCAAACTAGGATAGTTTTGTGAGTGGAACCGAATCTAGCACCTTACTTGGATACAGAAACACCACCAAGTTTAGTACTAGGGCCCTTAACAACTCTTTGGATACAGAAACACCACCAAAGAGAGGTTAAGACTCTTGCTAGATCACCACCCTACCCGGCCAAAGATAGAGATAAGCTAGAAGAGAGTTTTGAGAGTTCAAAGGAGCTAAGGCTCAACTTCATTCAAATGCATCAACTCTGAACATACAAGGCAGCAAGGGAGGTCTTATAATCCTCCTAAACACAAGCATTCAGCTTACAAAGTCAAATTAGAAGCTAAACTAGGCTAAAACCCAAAAATCAAAACAACACCAAAAACGGTTAGATTAAACCGTAGCTTGACAACACTTAATTGTTGATCTTGAGGCTGAGTTGTCGGCTTGGGAGGCTTGGGAGGACATAATCAGCTTCAAGGCATTTAATCATGACCTTTGCAAGTGGATTAAACCTTGATAAGAGCAAAAAACACCTCAAAAAGAACAAAATGCAGCTGGCTGTCTTTACCCGGATAAAAGGGATTTTCTTCCCTTAATTTGCTGGTTAATAGCTCCTTAGGTGTGTAATTTGGCTGAGGTTTTTTTATGGCCACTTGATAATATTTTTAATGCACTTTCAAGCCATAAAAGTTTCAGTCCAAATGGAGGAGCTTTGGTCGTCCAAACAGACCCATTTCCAGAACTGGGCAGAACTGAAACAGTTTTGAGCACTTGACTTCAACAGCTGATTTGAGGTAGCAAATGACCTCCAAATGACTTGCAATTGGTCTTATTGGAAAGAACACATCTTAAACTTAAAGTTAGGCCTCCTGCATCCCAATCATATCCATTGGAAGGTCACGTAATAATGTGTACAATACCGGGCTTGTTCACGGGCTGAAAACAGGATGAAGGCTGAAAATGACTAAGGCAAACTAGGCATGTTTTTTTTTGCACTTTAGCTATTGAATCTGATTGTTTTGGACCACCTTGAGGGTAGGTATTCATGGTCACGGATGGATCTCCATCACAATTGCTCAAATTATTTTACAAACATTAATCCAATCACCTCTTAATATTGTTCACAACTGTTAGCTGTAATTCACAACCGTTCATAACCGCTTCCCAACTTCTTGCCCTCCTTGTAACCGCCCGAAACGAATGGACCCTTAATATATATGAGACAAATATACAAAAGAATCTGAATTGTAGTGTTTGCACTCTGTCAAATGTTATATTGTCATCTCGTGGTAAGGAAGACTTGTGAGATTTATTTACTAAAACACATGGTAATGCCTATTATACTGTTAAAAGGATTTCTAAAAGACTTGCTCACTATAACATTTATACTCACTGGGTCTTACCCAAGTCTAGTGTACAAGCTTTTAGATGGAGTGTATCTTTAATAAGCATTGCAATATGCGTTATTGAGCAAACCTTCTAGATATATAGTTGTTTTGCTCATCTGAACTTATATCAGCATGTTACGTATTGAACTTCTCAACTATTATGAAATGTGGAGGGAGATTCTTCGTGATTGCAAAGAAGACTACAATCTTCGCGCCATCCAACCATTGAAATTTTTTGCCGTCTCAAGCTATACCCGCTGTCCATATTCCCTTGACTGCCACGGTCACACTTACTAACCAAATATATAGTATAACTACTGAAAAACCTCTTTCTCCGTCGCTTCTTATAATAAATTTCACCACCGTCATTCTCCATTTTGTAACTTGAAATTTACAGTTATTGAATAACTTGATTGAATTTATTATTCGCATATCTGAGCAAATATTTAAGAGATTTAATCTTATACAAGATGTTCGGTCAAATTCTCTGCACTTTTTATATATTGATTTGAGGGTGTTTTATCTTATACATTCACACCTTTTGCATGTGATACAAAATAAATCATGGTTCATTTAAATGCACAACAAAGAAGCAAATCAAGTGCATGCAAATTATGTGTTATGAAATCGTCAAATATCAAATTATTGTATACATAATAAGGGTGGACAACGGACCGAGTCGGGCCAGATTGGGCTAGCCCATTAACTAACCAGGTCGGGCCGGGCTCAGTACATTTTTAAAATGGGCCGGCTGGGTTCACGGGCTAGGTTATGTGTCAAGTGAACCCACCCCGTCCATTATCACTAAGGAGTATTTTTGATGAGTTAATTTTTCAACTAAAATCTCCGTAATTTTTCAACCAAACTAAATTAGTCCAAATTCAAAGTTAGAAAATACACAACCAAGCTAATAAATGAGTTGGGTCGAGTCATCTATGGTCGGCCCGCTTTGGGCCCGTTTAAAAATGAAGCAAACTTGCTCCAAAAAACGATATATAATAATTATTATTATGTATAGATTATTGGTAACAAGTTTAACTAATTTGAACATGTAAACTAGTGTGTCAAGTAGGTTGGAAAAAATTAATGGGCCATTCAACGGGCCCTTCATGGGTCAGCCCATTCCGACCCGTTAATATGCCTTAATAGGCTTGCCCAATATTAGCCCAATCCATTATTAACCCAACTCATTATTAGCCCTATTTTAAATGGGTCCGCCGCTTAGTCGAATGGATATCCGGTCTGTTGCCCATTCCTAATATGTAAATATTTTGATGAAGCTTCAGTAACAAATTGTCCTTCAAATTGCTGATTTTTTGCAAATGAGAGATCGTTAGGCCCGAATAAACTAAATGCAAAGTATGAACCCCTCCCACCTAATCTGGTCCAAGGTTTTACTACAAACCCCCCCTCCCCAACATGTAGAGGGTGGAGTTTCCCATATTTTTCATGATGAATTGAATGGGGCATGTTCTATTTCGCATTTAGATACAGCTAATAGATATAAGGAGATGTAAGGAGGTGTAAGAAGCTGTAAAGAGTTGTAAGAAGATGTATGAAACTGTAAAAAGATGCAATGAGCTGTAGGAAGATGTAAAGAGCAGTAAGAAAATGTAAGAAGCTGTAAGAAAATGTAAGGATATATGTAAAGAGTTGTTGAATGTTATAGAAAATTTATCTGGGATGTAAGAATATGTAAGAAACTGTAAGGAGATATAAGAAGATGTAAGAATTATGTTAAGAATGTAGGGAGACATAACAAGATATAAGAAACTATCAAGAGATGTAACCTCTTAACTAAATCCTTCAAAACGCGAAATAGAATGAGACCTGGTATGTGCCATCCGCAACTTGTATCATTGGATTGACGAAAGGTGCCATGTACGCTTTGGCCATAAATGTGATGTCCTTTTTATTTGATTCGAAAAACAAAAGAACGCAAACGGGTATTTACATATGATGTAGGAGTGACGTTTTCACACCCAAAAAAAAGAAAATATGATGTAGGAGTGACGTTTTCATAGGAAGCGTATGATGTTGGTGAGTAGGCTGTCGTTAGTGCAACAATTTGATTGCGCAATTGGAATAATTATAATGGCTCCTACCCCACTGACTTTATGTATGGATCGGCGCAAGGCTTGGTCAAGCCATGAACCACGAGATTTGACTTTGGCAGACGTAGAAGTAGTGTCAGTTTAGCTTATGCCCACTAGTACTAAATTATTGTATTATCATTTATTAATTGCGCTCAATCATTGACATAAACTAATGATGGACATCTACTAGCACATGAATATCCCAATGGATTTACTTTGACATATTGTATGTGCCAGCAAATGTATACTTATCGTTTTCTGTATTTCAATGATAGATTTTAATGGTCCTTAATTTTATGCTATTTTTAATCATATATCTAATTTTTGTAGCATACAACTAGAAGTTATTCTTACACTCATTTCTTTATAGGAGTTTGTCGAGTTCATGTGTATATTTTGTTGTATACAGTTCAACTCTTGACAGTAATCTTATGAAAAATTATGTAGAGTAAATAACAAAAGCTCAAGTAGAATTTATATGTGGAGGTTTTCTTTTTTGGGAGCAACGTCATTATTGATGGAATCTTTTTGGTTAATTACTTTTAGTAGAGCTTTTATATATTGGTGTATTCTAGTTTCAAATTAGTCATATTTTTAATTTTAAAAATTATTAGGTATTTGTAGGAGTGCAAAAAATTTATGAGTAAGTTATATGTATTTATGTCACTTTATTATTTGTTTTCATCATGTAATTAAAAAAAGTAGATAATCATAAGACAATTATCCTGATAGAGAGAGAGGAGTCAAGTAAATATGGTTTTTTTTCCCTTTAAATTAATTTATTATTTATCTATTCAATTGTAATCAGGATCATAAGAGATAAAGACTTCAATCACAAATTTGTCGATCAAGTACCTCACTAAGGCCCTGTTCTTTTTAGTAGAAAATAATGGGTGTGGGATTAGTGAGTATGGGAAAGGAGGGGGGGAGTGGGTGAGTGTCGTATTTTTTTTTAAGTGTGGAAAGGAGTGGATAAGTGTGGGTGAAAGTTGAATGTAGTTGAATGAAGTTGAACTATTGGTTATTAATATTTTTTTGTTTTATCATATAATAATTTTATTATGATAGTAATTAATGATGATGAAATTTTTTTGTTTTTATTTATTCCTTTTTGTTCTTTTTTATTTTGTTTATTTTTTATTTTGTATTTTTGTATTTTTATTTTTATTTTTTTATTTTTATTTTTCTTAAATTTTTAAAATTTAAATTTTTTATTTTTTTATTTTTCTTAAATTTTTATATTTTTATATTTTTATATTTTTTATTTTTATTTTTCTTAAATTTTTTAAATTATTTTTGGTTTTAATTTTTATTTTTTTTGTATTTATTTTTTATTTGCTTATTTTTAATTTTTTTGTATTTATTTTTTATTTTCTTATTTTTAATTTTTTTATATTTATTTTTATATTTTTTATTGTTTTGGAATGTTCTATAGCTTGTTTTTCTGGAATAAAAAATGAAAAATGAAAAATAAAAAATAATACAACAAAATAAAAATAAAAATAAATAAAAATAAAAATAAAAAATAAAAATAAATACAAAAAATTAAAAGTTAAAATTAAAAAATTAAAAATAAAAATAAATAAAAAATAAAAAGTGAAAAATGAAAAATTAAAAATTAAAAATAGAAATTAAAAATTAAAAATTAAAAATTAAAAATTAAAAAATACAAAATACAAAATACAAAAATACAAAAATACAAAAATAAAAACAAAAATACAAAAATACCAAAATAAAAAATAAAAAAATAAAAAAAAGAACAAAATAAATAAGAACAAAATAAAAAATAAAAAAATTTCAGGTCGTTAACTAACCCAGCGGTCACTTTCAAAAGCAGGAATTGATTTAATTTTAATTTGTCCCTGTAAACTTAAGTAGGGTTGGAATTGAAATATAGATAATCATTAAAAAAAAATCCAAAGTCGATAGCAGAAAGGCATATATGTTTGACTAGGGGTGTGCAAAATCGGTTAACCAGAGTTTCGATTAATCAAAAATCGGTTAACTGGTTTTTCGGTTCAAAAAAATTTCAAACCGTAACCAAACCGAAAATTTCGGTTAACCGTTTCGATTAACCGAAAATTTCGGTTCGTCCAAAATCCAAACCGAAAAAGTCGGTTAATTCGTTTTTCGGTTCGGTTAACCAATTTTTCAGTTCAGTTACCGGTTAACCGTTCACAAATGATAAAAAACGTATACTTTCTTACCTAAATTTTTCATTTTTTTATATTTAACTTCTTTTTATAAAAATTAAAGCTTGGTTACTATTTATAAATAATAAAAAAGTGTACTTTCTTACCTAAATTTTTAATTTTTTTATATGTTTTTAAAAAATAAAATTATTTTCGATTCGGTTAACCGAATTTTCAAATTATCCGAACCGTAATCGAACGGAAAACCGAAATTTTATTTTTTCTTCACACTCCTATGCTTGACATGAAACAGAGAAGCTCACGTGATTCCATGAGTGTGATTCACGGGAAATCCTGATAGATTCGTCTTTGATCATGGAAGATTGCATATTTTACGAATTTAGTCCTTTTATTCAAATTAATCGCATCAACAATAACTTTATGTAATGTCATGGTTCCCACTTGACACAGTTATTGGTTTGATGATCATATTACTGATAGGTGCAAACAAGCCTCGTATTGCTGACATACTTTTTTCTTTTTACAATAAGGAATTTATATGTGTTATACAAAACAAGTGAGCAGTGACGTCACGTATATCTCCCCTCATCTCTTTAGAAACTCTAGCCTCCTTCTCTTCTCTCTCTAAAAAATTATCGCTTCCTCTTCTTCTCCTTAGGGCTACCATTGGCTTATTAACCATGGTAATTGTTAATGGTAAGCCTCAATATTTACTATATTTATGGTATTCCTATTAGTTTTGCTAATAATTATGCCATATTCATTCGCGAGAGTCTCTCCACATCTTCTTATAATGAATGGTGTTGTCTCTCCAACTTAGAGCGATTATATCAACTTATTTTCATCTCATTTTACTTGTGTGGGATCAGATTGCCAACTAATCGCATACGTTAATTATTCAAATTCAGACTGCCACAATAAATGAATCTATTCGACAAGAAGGGTACAGAAAATTTGTCGATCACCTTGTTATGTGCTATATTATGAAGCAACAATTGATTAAAAAAAGGGAGTATTCGAGAGAGTTTTGTTAGGATTAATATCAGAATAACAGTATAGCGGAAGCGATAGGATGCAATAGAAAATCAGAAATTCAACCAATCACAAACAATAGAACAATAGGAAGAGAACAAGAACACAGGAATTTAACGTGGAAAACCCAATGTGGGAAAAACCACGGACGGCGACAGCACCAGAACAATTTACTATGAGCAGGAAAGTACACCACGATCACAATCACCTCAGTGATTCGATCAAAGAACAGAATTACAATCTCTCTATTGTAATCTCTCACAAACGACTTTTACCTCTCAATGTGTTCATGAGTACTGAAGTGTCAGGAGGATTTTTGGATCCTAGGCTTGACCCCCTTTATATAGGGTCTAAACAGTAGGGGTTTTCCCTTTAAAGTAGAACCCTAGCCGCCAGGAGAAATCCCCCTCGAAGACAGAAACCCTAGCCGTCATCCGAAAGAGGCGGCGAAAAGACACGTGGCACGACCGTGCCACGTGGCACGGTCACGTGCCACATGGCACGGCACCCCCGTGCCAATTTTCTGCCTCCCTCGGCTTGGTGCTCCTTCGTCGTGGCACGTCCGTGTTCGCGCAGCGTCGTCCCACCGTGCCGGTACTTGAATTTTGGGCCATAAAACCCAACAAGTTTCAATTAGTATTTGTTTGAATGTGATACTAATTGTGGACGTCACCTTTAATTATTGAATTAATTGTTTACTTTCAAAAAAAAGTAAGTGTCATTTAACTAATATTTAAAATGTTGCATATCTCAACAATTTAGATTGAAGATTTGAAACAATTTTTTTAAAATATGTTTGCAAAGAATTTTAAATATGATAATGAACAATAGTAGACTGAAGATTTCGAACAATTTATTTGAATTGGCCTACAAATGATGGTACTCCTTCGAAGTAAGGTTAACTAATTGTTGCTCTACTTATGATTCTTGTGAATAGTTGCTTTAAAATTTTAAAATATGTTTGCAAAGAATTTAAATACATTTTCTAATGAACAACGGTAGAACACATCATATTGAACATGCTAACTTGTAGCTTGAACATACATTTGAGTTATTCTTGTATCAACTTCTGTAACTCTCTCATGTCAAATCTATAAATTTCTGTTATATATATGTATCACAAAACCCATATTTACAGCATGAGAATAGTTTTAGGGTTCCTTATAATTTTTGGTTTTTGAACGATACATTTAAAATGGGTTCTTATCTTTAAAAATGCTGAATCATTTAGCGAAGCTCATAATAAAATGTTCAAGCAAGATGGACAAAGAAGTAAGGAATGGTTTTTCAAGGTGAAATATTGGAATTAGAAGATGCTCTCAACTGAACTATGCGGTGATTTGACAGCAAAATTTCGGCTCCGTACACGGCCCTTTATTTTCCACCCAACGGCTTTTCAACGTGTTCGGACATCTCTGTCAGATTTGCGCCTGAGAAAGCTGTGTTCCCTAATTATCCGGGACAGGAGAAACCTTTCCCGATTGCTTGGACTTGATGCCCGAACTCATGGAGGGAACGGGGGAACAAAAAAGTCAAAAGCAAAAAGAAAATCTAGACCTTTATTATTATTATTATTATTATTTTGGTTTTAGACATGTCTTCGCAAAATCAAGTTACCATTTGTTTATAAATAGATAAAACTCTTTCGTCATAAATTTTTTCAATTCATAAGATTTGAAAAAGTTATCTTATTTAAGAGAAATAAGTGTCAAATAATTTGAATCAATTTGTATTAATTTTTTTAAAAAAATCAATATAAATATGATATTTTGATTTATTTATATAAGTTGGATGATTAATGTATCCTCTCTCGAATTATGGCAATGTCGAGTCAAAAATTTCAAATGCTTATTATCTTAAATAGGATAAAGGGTTAAAGCAAGTTAATGTTAAAATATTAATTCGACATGTGATCATCAACTAACTCAATTAATAATATTTCTATATTATTATACGGGATTTAAATTTAAATCTCATTCACTTCAATCCGACACTTTTTTAACCTTGAGAAAAGAATATGATAAATAAAAACATAACCAATTTCGAAACCAAATCAAAGGATATAATTAGGGAAGCACACGTGTTAGCCACATGTGCTCGGAAAAGAACTTTGGTAGCTTTGTAATAGTGTCTTATTGATGCACCACTATTTAGACCCAAAAAAATTATTATTTTTTGTTTCGGGTTTCTTTTCTGTTTGACAGGAACTACTATTTGAAAGTTGGGTTGAAACCAAATGGCCGGCCCAACCTTTACGTCATGAAGGATTGGGCTAACTAAATTACAGGAAGCCCAAAGCGAACTAAAAAGGAGGACCCACCAAGGATTTCTTGCAGTCTCCGCGTCTGAGTAGCCAATAGCAATCCACCATCCTTGTCATCTATCCAATAAGGTTCTGCCACGTAGAAATTCAACGTCAATCTCGTTTTTTTATTTTTTCTTTCCTTCCTCCCCCCCCCCTTTTTTTCTTTGAACGCCAAACTGAACTCTAAAAAAGGAGTAAATTCTAAGCTCTAAACCCACAATAAACCATCGTAGGAAAATTTCAAAACTTAGTTATTATTTTGTTTCTTTTTTGTTCTCCTAGGAGAAAACTCAATTTTTGGTGGTGGGTTTTGTAACTCTTGGATCCGCAGAAACCGCCGGCGAAAGTTCCGATCAGAAGAAGGGGGTTTCCCGGCGAAGACAGGCGCCGGAGATGGAAGCTCATGCGTCGGGACTCCGCCGCGTGCTGCTCTTGAGCTTCTGCGTCGCTGGTATTTGGGCTGCTTACATTTCTCAAGGCGTTCTTCAAGAAAACCTGTAATTCTCACATTCTATCTCTTATTGCTCTGATCCTTTACCGTTTCATTTGATTATGGGGGTTCGATCATTAGGTCGTTTTGCTATTTGATCGATTGAACTGTCGGTGGATTTTGGTTTGATTATTTGGTGGGAAATCAATGAAGATTTGTGAATTTGGATTTTGGGAGGATGATACAGTTAAATTAGGATTATGATCTGAGACTGTAGAAAATTTTGCCCGTCTGTTTGAAATTCTGGGAATTTTTTTTTTTTTTGGGAGCTTATTAGTGAACATATTTGTTGGAAAAATTGCAGGTCCACGAAGAGATTCGGGCCGGACAAGAAGAGATTTGAGCACCTAGCATTTTTGAATTTGGCACAAAATGTAGTGTGTCTTGTGTGGTCTTTCATCAGTAAGCTCTTTGCCGCTTTCGTTTCTTGTTACTAACAATTAGGCCCATTTCGTAAATTTAGTTTTTTCGGTTATTTATGTGTTGGGTAGTGGTTTTTTAAAATTAAATGACACGGGTTTAGCCTTGATGGCGTGAAGCCTGAATTTTGTTTGTTTGTTTGTTTGTTTGTGGGTCAGTGATAGCTATTTGGTCACGGGGCAGTAAGGGTGGGGCTCCATGGTGGAGTTATTGGAGTGCAGGCATTACTAACACGATTGGTCCGGCCATGGGAATTGAAGCCTTGAAGTACATTAGCTACCCTGCTCAGGTATTGCCTTGCTTCGATCTTTCTTGCGATTTTGAATCTGAATTTGATGGTATCCATTGCTAATCGGCGAAGGCTACTGAGCTAATATTTGTACTTACGGAATGACTTCTCTTTGCTGTGGCGCCAGTCCATGATTATAAGACAAACGTGCCTTGGATTATGTTGTTCTAAGCGAGTGTCTCTTTTTGCAGGTCTTAGCAAAGTCATCAAAGATGATTCCAGGTGAGAATAGTTGCTGTATTCGTGCCTTCATATATTCATAGTAATGTTCATGCATCAATGAGCTGAAACATAACGACATTGATTGTAGTCTTTAAGCATCCACTGCATTGTCTCTGACATCTGCTTGCATCTTTTTCCCTGCAAAGTCATGGCTATAGCATTGATTGTTTCATGTAGAGTTATATATAAGAGATGGGTTCACAGTCACAGAGTAATCCTTGATGCGATGCTTGAAGATTAGCAGTAGCCATATGCAATTTGCTAAGTGTCGCACATTTGTGTCTGTCCATTGTAATAATTAGAAACTCTTGATATCATACAATTGGCTTATAATGCAGCATTTATTGTGGCAAAAGTTTTCTGAATCCATCTTTCTGTGTCATTTGTAGTCATGCTTATGGGCACTCTTGTATATGGCATCAGATACACAATTTCAGAATACGTTTGTACTCTTCTGGTTGCGGGAGGTGTATCTATCTTTGCACTTTCTAAGGTAAGAATTGTGCTCGGTTTCTCATGTGTTAGCAATATCTTTTTCTCTGTTGCTTTGTAGTATTTTTTATTCTTTGATGGTGCTGCTCATCTCATCAATTTTTGCTATGATTGAAATTGTCATACACTTGGTTCTAAAGTTCCTCAATCTTTTGCTCCACAGACCAGTGCGAAGACCATAAGCAAGCTGGCACATCCTAATGCCCCACTAGGATATGGCCTCTGTTTCCTCAACCTTGCCTTTGATGGGTTTACAAATGCTACACAGGATTCAATAACTGCAAGGTACTGGAGCAACTTCCGCTCCCTCTTTCACAGTTTAGCTATGTTTTCAATTACACACTTTAGTTGGACTGATATAGATAGGGAAGTTCTCATCATTCAACCGATAGATCTTTGTAATCAATATTGTCATTAAAAACTGAAAAAACAATCAGCAACTAATATGCTTCTGGCTGAGGTTGAAGTTTAGGTAGGAGAGGTCTAGCTTGTGTAACCTATAGTCCTGTGGCCATTGTTGATCATATTTGTCGGCTGTCATACTTCTTGGGAGCATAGTGTGCCTACTTGATTGTTTAATATGTGATATTGTCTCTTAACTTCTTATTCTATTTTGTATCATTGGGGATGTCATTTCCCCTTATGATGCAGTCACACCTTGAAGCTTTAGAACTCTACGCATTAAGGGTTGTAGCATGGAAATAGTTGAATCTAGCATGATTTTTCTTTCTTTCATGTCTAGCAGAAATAGAAGATCTTTTGAGCTTCGACTATTTTGACTTTTGAGCTCAGTCTTGTTTTCACATAAATAAATTGCCAAAAGATGGAAATTCACATCGGTCTTCAATATTTTTGTCTTTGGAAAATGTATGGATATTAGTAGCCATGCTGATATCATCATGACACCTGCCCAGGTACCCAAAGACAAGTGCGTGGGATATTATGCTGGGAATGAATTTGTGGGGCACCATATACAATATGATCTTCATGTTTGGCTGGCCTCAAGCCAGTGGATATGAGGCCATTCGGTTCTGCCAGCAACACCCAGAAGCAGGCTGGGACATCCTCTTCTATTGTCTATGTGGTGCAGTTGGTCAGAACTTCATCTTTCTAACCATTAGTCGGTTTGGCTCCCTCGCTAACACAACCATCACCACCACCCGCAAGTTTGTCAGCATTGTGGTGTCCTCACTTCTGAGTGGCAACCCACTCTCTGCAGTCCAGTGGAGCAGTGTTGTCATGGTCTTTTCTGGGTTGTCCTATCAGATTTACCTCAAATGGCAGAAGTTGCAGAGATTGCAGAAGAAGCGGAAAACTACTTGAAAGAAGCAAAGAAGTGGATGAGTTTCAGGTTCCCTATTTTGGATCAAAAGGAGTGCCATTGTTCTCGTAATTGCTCCAGCTCATGGTTGAGTTGGTCACTAGGATATATAGAAAACTGAAACTAACTGAATAGATGAGAAGCTCATTGAGTGATGAAGTTATAGCCATTTGCATGTAAAACTGTAGAAAGCTCAGGTGCTTGTGGCTATAATTTTGAAGTCTGTTTTAAGAATGAAGCAAATTTGAAGGTTGCAAATTTTGGAATTCTGGATAATTTGGATAGCCCACTTGATGCTTGGGTAAGGGCTTTTTTTTTTTCTGTTTTTTTTGGGTGATTATCAGGTGCATAATCTTGAATCTGTTGAATGCTATGCTACTCAGATATTGGGTTTTCAAAAAAAAGAAAAAAAACTAGCCTAAGTCTATTGATAGTGTCTTTCATCTGTGTACGGCCTCATAAATATTGATTAGTCCCTTCCCCCCCCCCCCCCAACCGGGAGTTACTTCTGTTAAAAAAAGGCTAACATAATTGGAAGGTGGGGGAAGTCACGAAGTAACATAGTTGTTATATTAATTTTGGTTCAAGAGGTTTGACACTTGTTCTCTTTAAGTAAGGTTTGAGGTTCGAGTCTTGTGAATGGAGAAACTCTGTGATAGAAGAGCTCTACCTCTTATTGTACCAACAGTTGCTCGACTTCAGTGAAATTGAGGATCCAAGACTAGAAAATAGTGACTTTGACATCAATATATATTTAGAAATTGTATTCAACCGAATCAGAGGGGGAAGAAATCCCCCTTTTTGTTGCATAAGAACCCCCCTTCTTTCCCTTTCTCTTTTTCTTTTTTTTTGGGGGGGGGTTCTAACTGCCTCTCAATTGACAACCAATAGCAATGATTTAAATGTAATTTTACCAATGTTACAAACTTTCATCTGTGTTTTTCTTTGGGGATTACTCTCTAACCCTCTGTCAACTCCACATAATAATTTGCAATCCCTCAATTTTAATGGCTTGTCAATTTTGTTTCTGCCCAAACAATAGGTCAAAATGGGCGTTCTTGCCTCAAATGAAAAGGTCTTTTTGACCTAACCCTTTTTTAAAGCTAAGTTGGAGGAAAAGTGCATCCAGATGAGTAGACTTTAATTTGTATGAAGTTCCCCCCATCTTTATGTGTCAGTAATGATCACTTTGTCGCCCCACCATTTTTAATTTTCCCAACTTAAAATTAGCACAACTCTCACCTCCCTCTTCTTCCCCACAAATCTCTCAACATTCACAGAGAGAGAGAGAGAGAGAGAGAGAGGTGGGGATCAAGGAGATCAAGTTTCAGCCAGCCAAAATCTCAGATGACATCTGTGAGTGTAAGTGCATCCTCTTGCCTTCCATATTATGTAGCTCATTTAAATTGCTGATACCCCTATTTACCTTTGTTTTGAGTAATTTGTAGATGCACTTGCCCTTGCATTTTTGAAAGTAATCAGAGTCTCCACATTGAAGGAACTGTTTGGTTTGCCGGAACTGGGTGTGAAAGCAAGACTTCATGTAAGGCCCTGTGTTTTACATAACGAAAATGTCAAAATTTACTTCAGCAGATTTTATAATGTTTGGACAAAGATGTCTGCAGAGATAAGACTACCTACATTTGAATCTCTCCAAATTCCGTGAAAACGGAACCCACAGTTGTAGATTTTATAAAGCTTCTGTTTCAGATAGGGCACATGATGCCTATTACCCCTAGAATTACATCCACAAAGAGCTCTGCTTAGAAGCCAATGAAATATAACATGATTCTTCTGGCCTTCAGCGAGGTTTTGTGTGGTCATATTCTTGCAATTAATTTCTAAGAAATTGAAACAGCTTCTGATAAGGAATCCATTTCTGCACACAATTCATACCACTCCAATTATCTTAAGTTCACATTACACCCGATGCAGGAAATTTAAACTTCAGAAAGACTTATTCTGTACCATCTGCACAGCAAGAGACAACGCCAAACAGGATTACCATTTCCACTGGTCAATCCTCCATGGCTCTTCTTGCTTATATCTATTTGGGCATCGGTGAGATACCCATGTATGAATGATGATTATACACTCCAGGATAGACCTAAGTCAAGTGTTGAAGGTTCCTGTACAAGACAAACACAGACACTAAAAACTGGATGGGCAATCGAATACCCAAATTCGATCCCCATAAAAACCAAAGAATGACACATACACAATTAACTCACTCTGGGTTAAGCTGTTGGCACCCAGCGAGCGAAACAGGATAAAAAATGAAGGTTATGCAGACCGTGCATAGTAGATCTGTAGAGAAGAACGCCGGAGATGCTTGTAGAGCAACAAGATGACATTCTGGATGGAAATCTTGGGGAATGCAGATCTTAAAAAAGCCTCTTTGAAAAAACTTCAGGCCTATTTGGCTGCTGCAGAGGTGGAAAACCACGAAACGAAGACAAAATTCCGATATTGTGCTGCAAAATAGAGTATGTTATTTGTGAGAAGGATAGGGTAAAAGCTGTTCAACGGCCTTGCAGAAGGGCTTTTCTGCATGGTGGTGAAGGCAAAGGGTTGGTGATTGTGTTTGAGGCTGGGGACTCAAGTCCGAGTGTTTTCAGTAGAAAGTGCCTCTCCTGCAATACATAGAGGTAAAAGCATTCAGTATAATAATCAATTTCAGGAAACCAATGCAAGAAAAAGCAAGTTATAAGTGATAATTAAATTATGAATTTTGTGTCAGACGGTAATAAGCAGTTTCAGAAGCTGACTAATTGTTAAAACACACTGCGATTAATCTCCGAAAACAATCAATGATGCAGTTGCAGCACACTATAGCGGCAAAGGGAGGTAGCACTCAAAGCAAGCATCAATCTAATAAAGCAGTGAACACTTGACACAGTATTGAATACAGAAGTAACAAAAAAGGTCAGTGCTTCGAAACGATGGTGGGTTAAAAATACTTGGCACGAGGTTTTGGTGTCTTTTACATTGATTTAATTGCACAAAACAGGGTATCTTGGTTCAACTAGACCACTAGCCCCCAAAGATATCAAACTTGGATTGAGCAAACTAAAGCAAAAAATGTCTGATTAAATGGTTATCTACTGAATTTGCGGTGGGATAGTTGACAATCAGAGTAGTTAAACTCTACGGCCTTTGAGACATTGGTCTGGTATCAGCAAATAAACATGCTTTCATGTCTGCCACTTGTTTGAGTCAGTGAAAGTTCTACCAAGGTACCTATTTGCTGTTAGTATCCCCTATAGCATCCCCCCTGATTAACACACAATATGAATAGCATAGGGGTCTGTTGGAGCTTTCACAACTCACTTCAAGTCCATATAGCTAAACACACTTACTGGAGATTAGGGAAGGCTAAGTTTCCGTTCAAATACGGGGCTAGTCATCAAGATTTAAAAAGCCTATCTTAGTCCTTTATGCACAAAAATTTATTATTATTAACAGCTATTGGTATTATCCCTAAATGTAGATGGAACAGAAGTTTTTGAAGGCGCAAGCTTTCATGATGTTGGAGAGAAATCAAGTGCCACAGACAGCTATGCTTCCACAACCCACCATGTCAGAGGTCATTAGTGAACTAATAATGGGCAGCGCAGAATGGCAGATGCAGGCACTTGGTGGTGTCTAGTGTGGCTTGTGGGACTGTGGGTGCAATGAAGCTCTAATGACTTGTTAACTGGAAATTTTCTGGTGAGTTCTCACAGAGCTGAGTTCCAGCTCCTCAGTCAGACACTGCTGAAAAATAATAAAAGAAAATAAGGAATAGCAGAAATACATAGCGTCTGATGAAAAACAGAATGGAAAGGGACTAGCAAGGTATTCCTTTTGGCGAAGGTGGCCAGAGCAAGATGTGCGAAGCAAGAATCCCTTTTTTTGAAGGGCGGGGGGGGGGGGAATGGGAATGAGAGACGTGTGATCATGTTTACAAGAAGATCATCGGATTTGCACTAATCCCTCCTCAGTCTTTCCACAACATCCTCCCTTCCTAAGAAAGACAGAGGGCCTTTATCAACAGCTCAACTATCTTGTGTCCACAATAGAGGACAAGATGTAAGCAATTTTTACTCCCCTTAAAGCATCTATCATAGTCAGCCTTAATCTGCACTTTGGCCAAGTCATCTTAACGTAACAGGGACCAAGTAAGCTCACATACACGTGGAAGTCAACAACGGGTAGCACTATGACACAAACATGAACTTCCTCTCCCTTTTTTGTGGGTCGAAATTAACAGAAAGGAGGTAAGCAGGGAATTCACCCAGCACAAGAAGCAATTCACTCGATCCCCTCATTATGTCACCCTAAACACAAGTGGAAACTATGTGATTATGTTTTGCCACATAGGTACTGCATCGCCAGTAACTACGACTCCAGTGCCAATATGACTAGTCATTTCATAGCATATTAACATGGCATTCAGCCCCTGTTGGTAGAAGCATCAACAGAGGGTTGGATATGGATAAGTTGTTCTTTCACATGGGTTAGCATCTTGCAGAAATAGCTGCAACATTAACTTTGAGAGACGTGCATATTGACCACTAAGGTATAGAAATTATAAATGTTGACTAAGGACAGGAGTAGTCAGCGACAACGAACAACTACAACCATTCCTAGAGAGGGTCATCAAGCAGTAAGGTTTGATGTTTGTGGTACCAGGGCTAGCATTAAGGCTGCTTCTCACTAGAACTCAGTGAACGGTTGGGAAGTTGGTATTTGGTAAGTAAGCAGATTTTGTGTAACTTATAAATGTAAGTACGAATATCTTCTACTAATTAACATAATTCATTGTAACTCACCAACGGAATGAAAAGATAGCTTACACTTTCAGAAAACTGTGGACTTGGGATTGTAGATGCTAGAGATCTGAAAAGTGGAATTTCCTCAACTGGGGAACTGAACACTGCATTCAACAATCCAGAAACAACTCAGATATATTTTTCAAATTGATCAAAAACCATAAATGCTCCAAGATTCTAAATAGGAACACCTCATCATCTTTACATACATGAACAGGAATCATGATCATATGTTGTTCGCCCTCTCAATTTGGAAAAAACTTCTACTTACCTTGATCTGTTGTTGTACAGGGAAGAGCCTTGATTCCTGACACATCAACACCCTCATTGTCTCCTAAATGTACTGATTGCGATGCTGCTCCCAGATCCTCATGCATTGTGCATATCTCGGCTTGACATTGTTCTCCCTGCTCACTAGCTGTAGTGGACATGACAGTTGATCCAGTACTGTATTCGGAGCAGCTTGGAGATTCATATACATCAGCATACCTGCAGAGCGTAGACTCACATCAAAATCATTGATCTTAATCAAGTTCCAGAACTCAGTTTAGTTCATTTTGTTACCTCTGACATGGTTGAATTCCGTCACTGCTTCTTAACTCTTCCACTAGATCTTTGATATCATCAAGTTGCAAGCCCACCTCTGCTAATCCATTTTTAAGTTCCTCACTGTCTTTGCTCTTACCAAAAAAGTTTTCAATAACCTACAGAATGCTTCTTTATCAGTGCCGTGATGATATTAAAGGGTTTGACATTTAAGCACTGTAGGCATTTTGCCTGAAAGTCTATGCCACCTATGTATGTTACACTTCTTCAACAAAGAAAAGCAGAATATCTGGTTTGAGAGACGTTCTCACTTTCCAAGCACTCTCAAGGCTTTGATCCGTATTCTCCATATTCACTCTCACAGCAAGAGAGCTAAGTAGCTCTGCTTGTTGCATCAAAGCAGCAACCTTGGGGTCATCCTTTCTGAGAAATGTCCTGCCTGCATTCTTGTTAGCTGTAATTAACGTATGTTAGTTCGTCCAAGAAAGATCATCCTACCACAACCAGTCAACCACAATAACAAAAATCACCACCCAATATAAATCCCACATTGGACTGGGAGCTGAGTTCTCAGTCTCAACCATTATTCTTGATAAATGAGGATTGTTTCCTAGAGACTCGTAGATAAAAGCCATTTTAGGAAAACAGCAGAATTTAGACAAGAAGAAAGTAGGCTATTCATAAGGCAATCCTATCAGAAAATGACTGCCACTTGATTAAAGTCAAGGTCATTATCTACAAATTCAAAAATGTAAACAGCAAAAATTTTGACAAATGGTACTCCAAATAGTGCTGTCAAAGGATATTACCATTAATCAAGCACTCCTTAGGTGTAGTAACTTGTGAGTTATCAACATTGTGGACATTTTGAGTCAATATGGCAAAAGGGGGTCTCAACTGCTGCTTTGTTAACCCACTTTCCTTGTGTGACATATTTACAGAAGTGCAATTGGCTATCGCATTCGGAATATGGGCCCTTCTGAAAATGACAACAATTGTTAATAACACAAGATTATGAAAAGCTCTTGAACCAGATGAAATTGGACACCCAATCCAAGTTGTACCTCAACCTCTTAAGCGGTGATCCAACACCAAGTGTCCCTTGAATTTGAAAGTTGTTCTCAATCAAGATTCTTTTGTTGTTCGGGTTGATGAATGCATTGCCATTCTCCTTGGCCAAAGCTTCATGTTTTGCTCGTTTCTTACACAAGGTTGTGAACCGGTTTTTGACAGCATTATCAGTTCTGCATAAACAGTTTGAAACAGCAAACACAAATTAAACAGTGTCTTCCCAAGTTCTAACCCAAACATCCAAATGAAAGCTTATAAGAAAATCTCTATACCTGCCTGAGACCACCTTTGCTATTTCAGTCCATCTATTACCAAATATCTTCTGGGCCTGCACATCAACTACTGCTATTGTTAAAACCAGGTTTAGACGTTAATTCTTGAAAAAATGCAAGAATTACTGTTAAAATAGAGTTGTCAAATAAGTAGATAGCTTAAAAAAACGCTAATTACCTCACATAGCAACATGTCTTCTTCTGGTGACCAGCCACCTTTTTTGAAATCAGAATTCAGATAAGTGTACCATCTACAAACAACATGGTATTTTTAGACAAAAAGCATATCAGCACAAATTCATGATGCACCTCTCCATCTCAAAATAAAAGGGTGCTGGGGTGGAGGGGCCAACTGGAAAAAGCAAAAAACTTTTTGCATTCAACTAAATTCCTATTATCATCTGCCTCTTATCACTGACCTTCTTCTACACTGCCTGGTTGTTTTATCCTTAAATTTTGATGCAATGATCGTCCAGCTGCAACACCCAGAAAAAGAAAGGGGAAAAATCCCATCAATTTTAACAAACCCATGAAAATTATTGGGTACCCATTTCATCAGAAACCAAAATAAGATTAAAAACCCCAAGAATTGGAACAGAAGAGGAAGAAGGAGAATAACTCATTACTTTTCAGTTCCATGTAACCTAATTTGCTCCCTCAATATGTCATCCTCCTGCAAATCCAAACAATAAATTTTTTTCATTTTTACTCTTTAGCATTTGTCAATTATCATCATCCATCTAAACTGCTAGAAACCCCAAAAAAAAAAGATTTATTTATTTTGGGAAAAAAATTTACCTCTTGAGTCCAAGTGACAATACGGCGCTCTTTGGGCTTAGCAGAAGAACCATCTTCATGGCTAATCTGCTTCCTCTGCAGCGACGTCGTCGTCATTTTTCAATTGAACGTTTCAGCTGACATCCTCAATCCCCCTTTTTTTATTGGGTATTATTCTCGAATACAATAAGCCACTGTTCAATCAAAAAAGCAAAAACCCAGATTGAAAAACCCACATGCTAGAACAAATCCCTTCTTTGTTACACCCAAATAATCAAAACCCACAACCAATTGCATCAAACAAATAGAGGGTAGCAAAATAAACTCTCAAAATTTGAAAGGGAGGTGGGATATGGGGGAGGGATCAGAGAGACTGATCAATTTATTGGTGCTTCTTCAATGCTTCATCGATAGCAGAGAAAGTGAGGTTTCTAGATGACCAAAAACTGCCCACTTGATTATCATTATCAATGAAAATGGAAAAACGACTTATTTAAAAAATGAAAAGAAAATAAAGA
The DNA here is from genome assembly GCA_029747015.1 of Carnegiea gigantea. Classification (NCBI taxonomy): domain Eukaryota; kingdom Viridiplantae; phylum Streptophyta; class Magnoliopsida; order Caryophyllales; family Cactaceae; genus Carnegiea; species Carnegiea gigantea. The sequence continues at coordinate 528,348 of JAKOGI010000077.1, forward strand.
AGTGAGGGTAAATGAGATCTATCCGATAATTAAAGGCAGGAACTTGAGGACTTACGAGTATTATTGTTAAGATGAACACGAACTATACGATCCCAGAAGGTGAAAAATGGAAGTAATGTGAAAGATGAAAATGGGTAAGAGTTCTTTTTTTTTTTTTTTAAATTATTAGATGGTGTAGTGTAGTCCCTGAAAAGACTAGCTTTTTTTTGTGGAGGGGGGGGTGTTGAGAGAGAGAGAGGGAGAATGAATATAACGGAAGGGACGGGAGAGTGGGCGGGGAACGGGGTGGAGTTTGAATGAAAACGCTGAAATCCATGCCATTGGTTGGTCTTCCGTTATCATGGTCTTCACTCGTCATGGTGGGTGTTGTGATTTCTCATAGCATTTCCAGTGGAAAAATGGCTCATTAGGAGGGTCTGTCTCTACCACATCAGATTATAAGTTAACTTTTTGGTTCATAATTCTTCCTCTCTTTAATAAAAAGCTCACCCACTGTAGCTCACCAAATAAAATAATACTCACACACCCACTCTATAACAAATAACTTTATTTTTAGAATCAAAAGAAAAACTAATTCAAAATATTAAAAAAATAAAAAAATAAGCAAAGGGTGGGAGTGAGCCGGCTCATCCCAGTGAGCCTCCCCACGAGGCCCTTGTTGCGAGGTAACTACTGCAGAGTTCTTCCCCCTCACAGGCTCTCTGTCTTCCAATTTGACCTGTGAGCCTTCCGTTGGAAGTACTCTCATGATGCCTGCCCCTCTCTCAATTATCATCACCCCAAAATTCTCATAAAAATTAACAACAATTTGAATTGCCAGCTTCATCTTTACGGGATCTCGTGTGAGATTATTTTCTCCTTAAAGCTCCATTTGGATTTTGAAAATTTTGGTAGAAAGAAAAAAAAAATTGAAAAAATTACTTTTTTTCTTGTGTTTGGTTTAGAGAAAATTACAAAGCAAAAAATATATATGAAGGAAAGTTGGGTGGAAAAATTGTTAGAAACAAGTGATAAAATTTTCGTCGTAAAATTGTGTGAAAAGTTTGAGGAAAATTCTCAACCTCTTCTAAACTCGCATTGCTTAGATGATATCAATATAATTCAAGTAGTTAATCAATATTCAAATTTCTCATCCAAATTTTTGTATTTTTTCCTCAATCTAAACAAAAGAAAAAACCTCATTTCTTCCCTACTTTTTTTCCTTTACATTTTTTTTCCTTCAATTTTTTTTTTCACCAAATTTTCTAAGGACCAAACGAAGCCTAAATGCACTGTGATGTTACAAATTAGTTGTATTGATTTTGTGTGATCTTATTTATATGCAGAGGTAGTCTCACAAAAAAAATTTGCAATAATCTCTTATTTGTAACTAAGAATGTGAGAATTGAAAATGTAATTAGGATTAACTAGAGGGGTTAGGATCGAGATCGTACCAAAAAGCAAAGTTATAATTTGTAACTTCAAGCATACCTAGAAGAAATCGAGTCAAAATTAGGGGGGAAAAAAAAACAAGTAATTAGACCACCAACAATGCTAACTAGCTCATGACTTTGTTTTTTTTTTAAAAAAAAATATCATACGTAACCTATTGAGTGTTGAAGAATGCTAAGCAAAGTTGATGAGTGTGAATTGATGAGCGTTGAATATTAGGAAATTATAATTATATAATATGTCTAAATGCTTATGAGTGTTGACAAATATTGATTAGTGTTGGTGACTGGTGATACGTGTTGATTGGTACTGATAAATGTTAACTAATGCTTATAATTGCTTATTGGCTTTAACTATTGATCAATGCTGATCATGAGTGTTGATAAGTGTTTATAAGTTTTGAATGTCGATGACAAATACTTATGGCAATTTTTTTTTTTAAAAAAAAAAAGACTCCTAGGGGAATTCTAATTAACATGGCTATGACAATTTTAACTAATTGTGCTGTAATTAGACTTGCTTAATATTGCAAAAATAACGTTGAAAAAGAATCTCAATGATTCTAATGATTCTAACTATGTTGCAACCCTAGAACAGCAGTTAATTTCTTGTGTGCTCTCAGGATTACATGTTCTCATTATCTATGTATATATATTTTCACGTGTGTATTTGTTGTATATTAATTTTTAATAAGTATTTACTGATATGGTTCTTGAAAGCATGTACTTTCAAAAATATGATATACATATTGCCTTAGAACGAGTAGGATCATTTGCGTATAAAGAATCTAATCAAAGTATCAAAATTCTACAATAATTTACAGAGAAATCAAATGAATATACTCACTATAATTAGTAAATAAGGTTTCTTGTCTAATGTGCGTAGATAATTTCTTTTATTGTCTAACGTGACGATTTCTTTCTTAAAGCATGATCATATAATATCGTAAATAAAATGACATCATTCAAAAAGAAAGAACGAAAAAATTATGAAGTGTACTGAAATCATACTAACAATAAAGAAAGATATTTAATATTCTTATTGGGCTAAATTTTGATCTTGTCAGAAATTGAGCACAATTTTTTAAGGACTTGATGTGAATTTTAACTCTACAAATTTGTGTTAATAGTCCGTTATAAATTACAGTTTTCATAAGACATATTATAAAACTAATAGATATTTACAAATGGACGTTGATTGTGATAGCTGTCTCAAACATGACATGAACTTTTATTAAAAGTCTATTATAATTAAAACTAGAAAAATGCATAATCTGTTAGGTAGTTGCATGTTCCTACTCTTTTCAATTTTTAGAGTAAAAATTATGATAAACGAGTCAATTTCAAAAAAGACATGATACCATTTGTGATAAGAATCTTACCTACTTGATGAAGCATCTAAATTATGTTGCTTTGTATTATCCATTTACAATGCTTCAATTCAATGCTTTGCGTGTTGCCACATAGCATGCCATGTGTTTTGCCAATTGGTTGAAGAGTAATAACTTTAATTTTAAACTCTGCTTTTTCATATACAAATAAAAGCCTTTTTTTTTCCTAGAACATCTGTTGGCCCTATTTGGCAAACATCTGTTAGCTGTTTGTGTTAGCTGTTAGCTGTTGGCTATTTGAATTAGTTATTTATTGAAAAATTATTTGGTAAAATTAACAGTTTCTGATAAAGTTGTGAGACAAAAAACTCTTTTCGTGGCTACCAACCCTCAAACCCTTGACCCTTGATTTTGTGGCAAAAGCCAGAAAACCAACCGGGACAAGGCAGGATGGTAGTTGTGAGATAAAAAACTAATTTTTTAAAAAGTTCTTTTAAAAAACCCATGGAATTAGCTTTTTCAAATTAAGTTTTTGGACCCAAAAAGCTCATTCACCAAACATTCAAATTAATTTTTTTACTTGATCAAACAGCTAATCTTGATAAGAAAAACTCTTTTTGACTAAAAAATTCTTCAAAAAATTATTTGTCAAATACTTCCATTATCGTTCCTGTATTAATTTAAAATTAAACTGTTGGTTCATGAATAACCAAAAGCAATAATTCCTCAATATGACTTATTTTAATTATATAACATTTAAAAGGCCTCGTACTGTTTGGGGGGAGTAAATGTGAAATCGCAGACAAATGAAAAAGCGACTTATGAGATGTTGGAAGGAGCCAAGTAGCCAACCAATGGCATGAACGCTAACCCTCCTCAGTCCTCCCTCCATAAATATATGGGAAGATTTTAAATCATTTTTTTAATCAAATTTAAATAATTTGCAACGACCCTGGAATCGTTCTCCTTGGTCACGTGGATGACAAGTGTCAATAGTATCATTGGTGATCCTGAATGCATGGGTAGATTCTTCTTTAAAATTTTTCAGAAAAACAAAAAAAATTGCATGCTTTTCTTTATTGCACTCTGCAACACTTTTCTATTTAAATTGGAACATCTTCTTGGGCATCCTCAACCCAAGTTTCATTTTTTAAAACTCATGCCTGCCACTAGAGCTGGATAATAGGTCGTGTTGGGTCCGATTTATGTTCGTGTCGAACTTAAATGGGTTGAAGATTTCTCGACCTGAACCTAACCCGTTTATTAAACGGGTTAAAAAACCTTGACCTGTACCCATTTAATTTTTAAACGGGTTGACCCGCGTAACCCGTTTAAGATAAACAAGTCAAATTCAGTTGGCTAATTAACCATTTACACATTTAATATCTTCAACTAATACGTAATTATAGTGTTAGAAATTAAGTTTACATATTACATTAAATAATTACTCTTTAAAATTCCCCTAATTCGTCATAATTCACAATTTTAAAATTTTTTATATTCTTAATTATCTAATAAAAAGTAAATGGATAAATGATAAATGAAAAAATGAGTTGAGTTATTTAACTCATTTAATTAAACGGGTAAAATAGGTATTTTTTCGTATCGAGAATCTCAACCTGAACCTAACCCATTTAATTAAACGGGTTGAACGTGTCAACCCATTTAATTAAACTGGTCAAAAATTTATACCCAAACCCACTTAACTTCGTGTCGGGTTCGGGTCGGTAATCGTAGGGTCAGCTTTTCCCAACTCTACCTGCCACGTCAGCATGAGTTCCACTTGCATTTCATTCAATTTTCCAACTAATGGAACTCATTCCAAGATAATTAATTGCATGGAGCCCACAATTTGAACTTAATTTGTTACTTTTTATTTTAATAATATAAAAAATATACATTACCTTAAAAAAAGAACCAAAAAAAATAAAAAAAACAAGATAGCTGCTCGCGGGGAGGAACTGGGGGCCGGGTAGCCGTGCGTGTCACTTCCCGCATGCCACTGGCTGGGGGCTAAGCGTGTGACACGCAGGTGTCCCCCCTGCCAAGCATTCCCCTGGATGGGAATGCCCTTAACACTTGGAAGGAAGGGGTTCTGTAACTTTTTTTTTGGGAGATTCGTAGAAGTCACAAAGAGTAATACCACCATACAATATAATAGGAGATGGGAGAATCAAACCTGAGATCTAATGTACCCAATATCTCAATCTTTATCACTGGGTGAAGACCTCATTAGCTGAGGGAGTTCTTTAATTGATGTCGAAAAAAGAAAATTAAGAGACTAAGTTTCTTTTTCAAAATGTAAAACAGTTGTTATTGGTTAGTTTATACGAAATTTGAAATAAAAAATTGATAATAACTACTAATATATTTTTTTTATAAATCAAGCCAACTTAAATCACAAATTACCAGTTCATTAAAACTATGAATACATAACAACCTGTTTGAAGAATTTTTAAGAACTTGAGAAATGCTCTTATTTATTGAGCCCCTTCTTGTAAAACTCTGTTTCTACAATCTATAGCATTCAAAGCAGTTTTATTTTTAAAAAAAAAAGCTATTACGAATTCTTTTCCTTCCTTTTTCTTCATTTCTGCAGCTTCCCACGAACTAACAATTTGATTATGCTTGAATTGATCGAAGCTTAACCAATACAAAGTCAACGTTTATGGCCAACTGTTAATCAGGCAAATTTTGGGAAATTGATGACTGTTGCTGCCCAGCCAAGTTGCTGCACTGCAGAAGTGGCCTCAGCTTTCCAGGAAATCCCCCATTTTAGAGCATTATCAATTATAGTTTTATTTTGTGGAACTCAAGCTTGCCATATTAATAAAAATTTAAATTTTTAAAACTTACATTTTATCACTTCTCCAGTCTATGAACTTCTAATTTGAATCACCCAATAAAAATGTTTATCATGAACTCACCTTATAACACACAATAACCTTTTTTTAATAACATAAAAATTATATATAGCCACAAAAAGCCCAAAAAAAGGCAAAAATACATAACAAACAAAAAAGGACAGCTCGCCTAGTGGAACTCTACCCATTTCCACCCCATGTGCCATTGCCCTCAATTTTCCATGGCAATTCGACAAGTGGCATCATGGGGCCCTCGTGTAAAATGCATTCCGAGCGCTATGAGTGCTCTAAACATCGTTGTTTCATTTCTCCATGTCTTCCAATTTGATTACAGTCCATTAATCCATAAGCAAGCCAAAAACTCTCTTATTTTAAATAAAATAGTTATATAAAAGAGAAATTGTATTGATAGAAAAAATAACCCCTATTCTCAATCCCTTTTCAATGTTTGTTCACTCCAAAAGAGGGGAAAACACATCTAACATTGTTAAGTTTCATTTAACATTATTCAACAATAAATTGCCTATCAGAAGTGTAGTACTTGTTCCCCTTCAGTAAGGTCTCGATTTCGAGTCTTGTGAATATAAAAGATCTATGTATGGGAAGCTGTACTTTTTATTGGGCCAACAGTAGCTCAACTTCAGTGAAATGGAGGATTCAAAACCAAAACAAAATAAAAAAAGAAACAATCCAACATGCATATTGGTCGGTAAATTAGTCTCCGATGAACTCTCTATCCAATATTAGATACACTGGAGCTGAAAAATTCAAGATACATTAGTCTCTACTGATTTCTCTATCCAATATTAGATACACTGGATTTGAAAAATTCAAGAAAATACACTGATATTAGATACATTGGAGCTGAAAAATTCAAAAAAAGGAGCTAAATAAGTCAGAACCCAAATAAATCCAACTCAAATTAAAGTTTAGATGTTGAGATAAAGCATCTCACTTATAAAAATTTTAAAAAAACCTCTTTTCAGAATCAAACCTAAAACCATTTGAATAAGAAGTGGCATAAATATCACACAGCTGACTAGTATCACATTTGAATTGTATGTAGTGCACATGTGGTACATCATTATTATTATTATTATTATTATTATTATTATTATTATAGCAACTTGAAACTTCCAAGTGGGACGCAAGCCGTATACTTTATTTGGTTTGCATTTCAGAAGAACGACACAAAAAGCCAAGCCCCCTCCCAGTGCCGGGCCCTAATAATTTAGGCCTATTCTTTTCATGGGTCAATTTAAAAATATCAACTTTAATAAACTTCAATTGACTTCAACATACTTCAACCAATTTCAACCCACTTCTACTATTTTAATCAAGTTTAATTTATCACATAAAAAAATTCAACCCACTTTAACCTACCTTAACCCACTTCAACCTATTTCAACCTACTTTAATCTATCTCAACCTATTTCATCCTTTTACCCACTCTAATTTACATACGAAAAGAACGGACCCTTATACTATAACATGTACATGGTAGGATCTAAGAATTATTTTAAAAGGTTCACACCCATAATTAGACACAAATCGCCATAAATCATATTCAGAATTAATATCTATTGTCCCACCATTGAAAATAAATGAAATTTGCTGCCATATACGGTGGTAATTAGTCTATTCCCCTGTGCTTTATTAGATTATGTGTTCAAAGTCTACTATTGCATCCACATTTGTCAAATATATGTTTAACTATTAATTATTTACAGTTTCATGTTAAGTTCAATTTTAAAGATTGAACATCCATCTATGAAAGGCCAGTTTTCAAGGAAAATAATCAACCAATATTGGCTAATGAATAGTGATTTCGTCTTGTCAAGAACAAGTAGTTTTTGCAAGTTGAAGTAGTGCCATTTTTTTTGGAAGGCTCAGCCCATTAGACCACTATTATAGGAGTACCCAGTGGACCTGAACGGACAAGGGGATGGAGAATGTCAAAGCTCAGACCAAAGTCTAGGCCCACACACTCTCTCACACACAAATGCACCGCAAATGTGCCCCTCCAGGTTTGAACCCGGGTGGGAGCGGGTGGGGAGAACGTGTAGAGAGATGGCCGGATGGCCATCTCTTCTTCGACAGTTGAATTAGTGCCAATTGTTTCATTATATATATATATATATATATATATATATATATATATATATATATATATATATATATATATTGGACATATAAGCATTAGACTTAGATTGTTATAGCAGCTTTCATGATCCGATATCAGAAAAACATGAGAATTTATGTCGGATACAAGAAATGCAAGACCCAAATTCGTACTTGATTATTAATCTCTTTATGTATATGTAGAGATAAATTTCAACAATGAGAAAACGATACATTTACTATTTAGCAATAGTTAAAGATGGAGTTTGTACATAGCCACCGATATTGTGTATGCATCATATGACTTAATATTGTAAAAAATGATTTCACGGATTTATTCTCTTCATTAAGACGATTTTTGTTTAAATAGGATGGAGCTATGTTGTTACTTTGTTGCTCAACCTTAATTCAATGAAAAGGATATCAGTACTGTAAATGACTTAAAAAAGCATCTCATAGGATTTTATACAATGTATATGTCTATCATAAGCGGATTAATTACTGCCATCGAATTAGAAGGGGATATGAGCCAAAAATATTACGGCTTCTGGTAATATCAAACTAGAACCCAATGAAAAAAAATATAAACTAGGAAAAAAAAAAAAGCTATTGCTATCTAGATTATTGTATCCTCCCCCACAATCCACATACCCACCACCAATATCTCCTTTGAGCTAAAGTTGATAAAAACAAAGAAAAACCACAGGTCTGCTATGCCCCGTTATTTTCTTTTCTCAAAAAAAAAAGAAAAAAAGAAAAAGAGAAATAGAAAAATCATTACATCTTACTTTCTTTAATTCTTTATTTTTTTTCTCATCCTTCTTTTATGCTTAAAATTTGTCATTTCTTTGATCTCTTATCTCTTTAGTTTGACATCAAAGTTCTAGCTCTTTCAATCTTGGCCCATCTTATATATAGTGGTAGCTGTCTCACTAAGTCTATCATCCAGCCACAATTATTATATATACTTGTCTTTCTTCATATGGAAGTCTATGTCAATTTAGGAAAATTAGCATGAGGTTAAAGTTAATTATGTGATTTAACAATTGGTCTAATAAGTAAATTATTTGCGAGTTGATATTTTTAAAATGCCAATTATAACCCAACTACCCTATTAATTAATTAATATGGGTTCGGACTTGATCGATCACATATTGGGGTACATCATTTTTTCCCCCTAGCTTATCTGTCTCAATTCAAGTTTCTCCTATTGCCAACATAACTTCTATATATCTATTTACCGAAATAAATAAATAAAGGAATAAAAGAAACTAATTATTTTTGTTTTTAATTTTTGCATTATATATCAGACAATGATTCTGATCTCTCACTGCATAATCAACACAAAATCTGATTAGGTCCATAAAAATGATTTAGCGTCTGAGATTAGGACAGAGATATATACAATTCCTTTAATATTTTCATGTCCCCCCCCCCCCCTTCTTCTGTCCTCTGTGTATTGTGTGAGTTAAAAGAGATGGCCCGCTGCCCTATATGATGACATGAATACTTGATCAACTTGATAATGCTGACTTTTTTTTGGCACTTAGGATTACATGCATATATATATATATATATAGTTTTATTGCACTATTTGCTTCCTTGTAATCCATCGGCTTAATTTGTTTTGTTATCAATTTATCATCATCATCGCCACTACTTCATTGGTTAGGACAAACGAAAGCAGATTCATATGTGATTTTCGGTCATGAACATTTGAAATTGATGGCTATTTCTTGGTTATTTGGCAGGTCACTGGGGTTATAAACTCAAAATCACTTTGCTAAATCTCCTTATTTTTGAGAATATCAATCCTAATCATAATAAAAAGAGTGTAGTTAACTGTACTATCCCTATGACCATCTTTTTTACTTTACTTATTGGCAGGAATTTGAGCTAATATTTGATAAACTTAGGTGTAATTTTTAATGTAATTTCACAAAGACTTGACTAATTAAAATAGATAATATTTAACAGGTTGAATACAAAACTATACATTCATTAGTCATTACCAATGACATGGATGCATATAAAACGCATAAATATCATACTTTAATACAGTAATAATTAACACTCTGTTAGGCAAGATTTTATCTCATTATGTTAGGTAAGATTTTATTTCATTATGCTAGGCAGAATTTTATCTCATATTATTATTACTTTGGTAGCTTTCCGATTCTTGGTGAGATCGTGATATAGCTTAACTTCCATATGAAGCTAGGGTAGCTGTGGGGTGCAGATTTTCTAGGGCAATGCATGTATAAATTGTGATTGTAACTATGTTTACCAAGGGACAAGAGAAAAAGGATGAGATGCATGAGTAACCTCCAGAATACATCAAACACTTTGTTGTTTATCAGAATACTTTGTTATTTTAACATGGTATCAGAACCTTGAGGCTTCTTGCCCAAATCCCAAGTCCTACTCCTAAAATCAACCATGACAGGCAGGCACGGACGAGGAGGAGGAAGAGAAGCAGCCCACACTACAGTCACTGCCCACGCTTGGTATAACCACGGTGCATCTACTGCATCAGAACCAGCAGCCACCGAACCTGCACAGGTACACATTTCCGGTCTGACCACAGAGCAAGTGTAGCGACTCATGAATCTTCTTGACACACCAAAGAACGGTACTGAAAAACTCACAGGTAAAGTAAATTGGATGCTTGATAGCGGAGCGTCGATGCATATGACGGGTGATGAGAAGTTGTTAGACCAACCACAAAGCATAAGACCCGTGCTTATCACTCTTACTAACGGGACTCAAACTATGTCAAACAAGCACGGAAGTGTGGTTCTAGGAGAAAACCTAAACCTAAAACATGTGCTCTTTGTGCCTAATTTAAGTTGTAACCTTGTTTCTATTGCAAGGATCACCAAGGCCTTAAATTGTAGCGTGACATTCTTTGATGATTGTTGTGTTTTACAGGACCGTACTTCGAGGATGTCGATTGGTATGGGTGAGCAAAGAGATGGGGTCTATTACTACGATGAGACGCCATTGAAGATTCAAGGTAATGCAGTAAGAACTAGTGAGTTTTGGCACAAACGAATGGGTCATCCTTCAAGTGAAGTCATGTCTTTGTTTGCAAAGGAATTAGGTTTTTCGGATTCCATTAGGAAGAAAAGTGATGTGTGCGATGCTTGTTTTCGGGCTAAACAAATTAGAAATCCATTTCCTACTAGTGATAATAAAGCCAGTGATTTATTTGAGATTGTTCATTGTGATATTTGGGGCCCATATCGAGTGCCCTCTTCATGCGGAGCTCATTATTTCCTGACCTTGGTTGATGATGCTAGTAGGGCAGTGCAGTTGTATTTGATGAGAGAAAAAGCTGAAGCAGGAACCCTTCTAAAAGGATTTATTTCGATGGCCAAAACACAATTTGGCAAGCAAGTCAAGGTAGTTAGGACGGACAATGGAACTGAATTTAAATCCGGGCCTATGAAGAGTTTTTATCGCGAAGAAGGAATTATACACCAAACTAGTTGTGTAGATACTCCTCAACAAAACGGAAGAGTAGAACGCAAGCATCGGCATATTCTAAATGTGGCTCGGGCCCTATATTTTCAAGCCAATCTACCTTTGACTTTTTGGGGCGAATGTGTGTTAACAGTGACATATTTGATCAATAGAACACCAACTAAGCTTTTGAACGGAAAGACTCCATATGAGGTACTCTTCAATCAAAAGCCTTCATATGATCATGTTAGAATTTTTGGGAGTTTGTGTTATGCTCAAAATCGTGCCAAAGGACATGATAAATTTGCCTGGAGGAATAGGAAGTGCATCTTCGTGGGATATCCTTATGGAAAGAAGGCATGGAAGTTATATAATTTGGATACCAATGAGTGTTTTGAAAGCAGAGATGTTGTTTTCCATGAAGATATCTTTCCATTCCAAGAGGAAAGTGATCGAAACCCAACCGAAGCTGAAAACAGAAGCTACCCACTTGCCAAAGACTTCAGTTCTGGGTTGGTGGAATTTTTTGCTGAAAGCAACCAAAACGAAGAGGGGCCAACCAAAATAGTCCCAGCCCAGTTGGAAGCAAGGGGGGCGATAGCAGCGACGCTGGCCCAGAGCCTAGCACGGGAGATAGCAGCGGCGCTGGCCCAGGGCCCTGCACGGACGGAGCCGGAGCCAAAGTGGGCGATGAGCCTAGCGAGAACGCTGGTAGTAGCATTGGCAACGAAGTCAGGCCTGCAGATGATGAACCCAGGCCCAACGTTGATGCGACTGGACCTAGACGAGCCCAGCTTGTGCGCCAAACACCAGCTCATCTAGATAATTTTATCTGCTATACCGCTTGACCTATAGACCCTGTCTCTACTGCTACACCACGCCAAAAGGAAACCTCAGGTACGCGATACCCATTAAAGAATTATGTCACATGTATAAAATTTTCCTCCTCTCATCAACAATTTTTAGCTACTATTACTAAAGTTACAGAGCCTAGATTTTATCATGAAGCAGTCCAGGATGAAAAATGAAGGAAAGCTATGTCTGAAGAAATTAGTGCCTTGGAAAAAAATCGCACTTGGACCATTGAGACTCTTCCTTCAGGAAAGAAACCTATCAGCTGTAAGTGGGTCTATCGAGTTAAGTACAACTCTGATGGGGCCATCGAACGCTACAAAGCTCGTTTGGTAATTCGGGGTGATCACCAAGTTGAAGGGTTCGACTACAACGAAACCTTTCCACCCGTAGCGAAGATGACAAGCGTTCGATGTTTTCTGGCTGTAGCCATTGCCAAACAATGGGAATTATATCAACTAGATGTTAATAATGCTTTCTTGCATGGGGATCTTGAAGAAGAAGTCTATATGAAGTTGCCCCCAGGATTTAAATGTAAAGGTGAGAACAAGGTTTGTCGCCTTAAGAAGTCATTGTACGGATTCCGCCAGGCTCCAAGACAGTGGTTCGCCAAGCTCTCCTCAAAACTGTGTGAGTATGATTTTGTTCGTTCTTATGCTGATTATTCATTATTTACTTATCGCAAGGGTGAAATTTTCCTGGCTCTTCTAGTCTATGTTGATGATATTGTGCTTACCGGTAATAATACTGAAGCATGCAAACAATTCAAGGCCTACTTAAGCACATGTTTTAGTATTAAGGATCTGGGGCCATTGAAATATTTTTTGGGCATTGAGGTTGCCCGTGGACCAAAAGGTTTATTTCTTAGTCAATGAAAATACGCATTGGAAATTATTGATAAATGTGGTCTTTTGGGAGCAAAACCAGTTGATTTCCCTATAGAAGAGCATCATAAACTTGCTTTGGCATTAGGACACTTGCTGGCAGATCCTAGCAGATATCGAAGGCTCATTGGACGCTTAATCTACCTCACTATAACCAGGCATGATCTCACTTATGCAGTTCATGTTCTATCACAATTTATGCAAGCTCCTACAGTGGAGCACATGGATGCTGCACGACGCGTGTTACGCTACTTGAAAGGAACTGCTGGACAAGGAATTCTAATGTGAGCAGATAGTAATCTACAGCTTGTAGGATATTGTGATTCTGATTGGGGGGCATGTCCTGTCTCTCGCAAATCCATCACTGGTTATTTCGTAATGCTTGATGGATCCCCTATCTCCTGGAGAAGCAAGAAGCAGATTACAGTTTCTCGCTCATCAGCTGAAGTAGAATACAGATCCATGGCTTTTGCAACGAGTGAATTGGTTTGGATAAGATCTTTTCTCGCATCCTTGGGCATTTTTCCTTCCCCAATGAGGCTCTTTTGCGACAGTCAAGCGGCATTGCATGTAGCACGTAATCCAGTCTTCCATGAACGAACGAAACACATTGAAATTGATTGCCACTTTGTTCGCAAAAAACTTGAAGCAGGCATTCTTACCCTCTCTCATGTTCGTACTACCCACCAACCTGCTAACATCTTCACCAAAGCACTTGGGAAAGCTCAATTTCAATTCTTGAAGGACAAGTTGGGCATTATTGATTTACATGTTCCAACTTGAAGGGGGGTGTTAGGTAAGATTTTATCTCATTATATTAGGCAAGATTTTATCTCATTACTAGGCAGAATTTTATCTCATAATATTATTACTTTGGTAGCTTTCCTATTCTTGGTGAGATCGTGATATAGCTTAACTTCCATATGAAACTAGGGTAGCTGTGGGGTGCAGATTTTCTAGGGCAATGCATGTATAAATTGTGATTGCAACTATGTTTGCCAAGGGACAAGAGAAAAAGGATGAGATGCATGAGTAACCTTCAGAATACATCAAAAACTTTGTTGTTTATCAGAATACTTTGTTATTTTAACACACTCCAAAACAAAAAAAACAATTTACATTTCCTCAACACACATGGGAAAAAAAAAAAAAAATTAAGTAGTTGGAGAGAGTGGAAGTGGCAAGTGAGGTCCAAGTTCCAAAAGAGATTGATGGCAAGTTTTCTGGTGGGACTTCATAATCACCTCATCGCATCACACGCCCTTCGTTCTCCTTTTCTTTTTCTCTTCGCAGCCCCCACACCCCCCCCCCCCCAAAAAAAATAAAAAGATCATCATGCCGAGCTTGCGCGGGTATGCAGCCAATGAGTGAGCGACATGTAGGCGCACTTTGCAATCCTTTTTGTCAAAACAAAACATACACGTTGGCCATTAATTATATAAATGGCGGTTTTATTTTACAACAAAAACGAGGATTAGTGTGAATCATCATCATATTAGTGTACCAAACTTTCTATAAGCTTAATTATCATCAGTACCTTTAATCTGCTCTAATTTATCCACTGTTGGACGGCGGTATCTTTGCAATTTATTTGATCTTCTTAAATTTTTTTACATGATGTATAACATTTATTGATATATTGTAATGAGTTAGCGCAAAAAGATTTAGGATGGTCCAATATATTAAAGGGTTTTTTAGGAGAATATATTTAAGATTCTATCATTATTCCTCACCGAAAAAGGTTTTTTAATTAAAAAGTACTACTTTGTTACTTCTTTTTTTAACGGCCATATATAATACCGGTTAAGTAGTTATTAATAACGTAGAAATAAGTAGAGTTTATCAATGACTATAATTATTTTCAATTAAATCCCCAACACACTCCATCTTGTTAATTAAGAAATTATATATGGATCAAATATATTACATTTCAAATCATCTCCTTGTTATAGTAGTAGTTTCTAGCCATGCATCCATATAAAAGTGTAAATGACATATTTGGGTCTAATCAATATAATGACTCAAAGCTTTTGGAATTTTGTATCTGCTTCGCCCTTCTACTAGTTTATTCACTTCACAATCACTGATCTGTACATTTGTATGTCTATGCCTGTGATATGATTTGTATTTATTTGTTTATTTCAAAGATTCAAACATATATCGATCAGCTTGTACTATATTGTATCAATTTTCCTGGATTTGATGGCCACTCTTGTTTTGGAGGGAAAATTTTACTCTATTCATTTTTATATGAATATTGGTTTCTATCAGATGAGGGTCCATGAGAAATTTTTTCAACCATTGATTTCAAAATTAAAGGCTGGAAGATCGGAAAGCCAATTTAAAGATATAAAGGATGGTTCATGCATGCAACAAAGAAAGGTATGAAAGTAATAAATTTCTTTAAAAAAAAGACTGAAAATGGTGGTAATTTTTTTTCCTTTTAAATTATGATGGAAAAGCTTATCTCAAACAGCTTGTTAGCTTTGCACTAATCCAAAAAAGTATGTAACGCAATTCCCCTTTCCTAATTATTACTCACGGCAAATATGAAATACCTATGGCTTTCTTTTTCGCTTTTTTTTTGGGGGCCTTCTTCTTGTGGTAAAATAACTAGGCACGTATAAATATTGATGAGTTAGAGCAAAATTCATTTTCAAATCTGAATATTTGATAAGGCATGTAAAAACATTAGTAAATAATTGACTACCTAATACAACAATCTAAATTTCTATTAAGAAATGCTAATGAATTTGATATGATCATCTCTGTGTTCACTTTACAAATTAATTAAAAGATGTGATATAAGTTCATTATGTAAAAGCAACAAATTAAAATGGTTTGAATTAAGGGATAAAATGGTTTCAATTTTATCATTGTTATTATTATTGAACATTACTCTTAATTAAATTGCTCTACATATTTTGACAAGGAAAACAATATATATTACCAAAAGACTAAGGGAGTGTTTGGTAACAACAGTTTTTTGGCAAAAAATAGCTATTTGGGAGGATTTTGGCTGTTTTGACCAAGTCAAACAGTTGAAAGGTATTTGGTAAAGAACTGTTTGCAATAGCTGTTTGACTCCAAAAAGCTCTGTTTAAAAAAGCTATTTCCATTAGCCTTTTGAGAAGAGTTTTTTATGAAAATGATATAATTGTCCATAAGTTTGAAAAAATTACACACATCTCATTAAAAACTAATTCATAAATAAGAGTATGAATGAAATTTTACCAACATACTTTTTAGAAACAGCTAATTTTTACCAAACACTTTTTTTAAAAATAAATAATTCAAACAGCTAATATAAACAGCTAATTCAAACAGCTATCAGTTAACAGCTAATTCAAACAGCTAGCAGCTGTTTGCCAAACAGGACCTAAGTGTACTTTGATGGATGATGAAGAAACTAAACAACTTTTGGTGTAGGACAATGCATTAATTAAGTTGGCTTGATGGTTTGAAAAATGCATAGTAATCTAATCGGTCTAGTTGTTTGTGCAATTAAAAACACATAACCTACTACACAGTAGTACTTTCTTCATCTTCTATTAGCAGTCAAGTTTTAAAATTGTGTTAAAATAAGCCTTATGTAATTCATATTATGGGGAAAAAAAAAAATCAGCCAATGAAAATATTGATGGATCTTTAGATCGAAAAGATAGTTTTTGACAACATAATGAGACAATAAAAATGATATTTTGACAATAAATATGGAATAGAGGATGCAATATATGAAACATTAGTTGACAAATGGGCCGATAATGGGTTTTATTGCCCTGCTTTTGCTTTGCAAAAAGGGCCCCAATCAATGATGTAGTTTTGTGCTCCTTAATCCCACCCTCCATGCATTTTCTTCAACTAGTAATCAAAATGTTTGGCAGGGTACTAGTACATAATAAACAAAACATGACAAGTTTTTGCCCTACATATATAGTAATAGACAATTTGAGCACAGATCATTTTCTTCCGTTGTCTATGTTCATCTTTTATATTCCGATTTTAATATGAAATGTCGGTTGAATTTTTTGTACTTATTCTAAATATTTGAACTTATTATGAATTTATTATGGAGTTATAATTATTTTAACTTATTATTTAAAAAAAAAAGTTACAAAGAAAAGGACTTAATAAGTCCAAATAGAGAAAAAAATTACGAATGTTTTTTATTTGATAACTGACATATTATAAATTTAATTTTCATCATTATGCGATGTACTAAAACTTACTCTTCTAATCTAACTACCTACGTTGAAAGTGGTTGAAATCTATCTGATAAGATAATTAACTATCATGGATTAAAAAGAAAAATCCAAGAAAGTATGTATGTTAGAAGATTATACAATTAGCATTTGCCACATCGAAGAAGAATATATGATATGAGATAGAGAGTGGCAGGAAGTAGTATGTCAGATGGTCAATGTCAGAGTCAAATCCTTGTGGACCGGTAAAGTCGGTCCAATTACATGTGATGTGCTCTTTTTGTGTATGCTTTGTGGGTCTTTTTATACTTCTACTCCATGTCTGACCCATTGGTTTTGTTAGCCCAATATGTTACTGTATTAAGGAACAAAAAATAAAGGATTAATATATTCGATTATAAAATTCAATAATATCATTTGCATTTAACCACTTTCAGGACTTTATATTGCCTTTAGAGATTTATATCTGCAGATTTTATACCATAGTGTCTCACTTTTAAAATTTATAAAATTTAATAATATCAATTAATTTTAAAGACGTTCACCTTCAAAAAAATTTAAAGGAATTTTCTACATAGTTTTGCGTTATTTTTTCTGCTTCTGTGTAAATTGGATACTGTTTGGATGAACTATATTCAACCCTGATTGTCCTCATAATTCTAATAATATTTCTTTCTCACTCGGAAAAAATAGATAAAATTATGTCAAATCCTAATTACCTTTATTATTCTAATAATATTTTTCTTTCTCACTTTAAAAGAATACCTGGAAAACTTAGACGAATATAACAAATATCTTCTTGTATTTTAATCACATATCATGATAGACATGATTATAAATCAAAACTCACATGCATTCTCATGAATAATGAAAATATCAAATGACAGTAAACCTCCAACTGTATCAATGCTGATATTTTTTTAAAAAAAATAAAAACAAAAAACTCGAAACATAGCATATGAAAAAAGGCTTTACTTTGTTGTCTTTAAGTGAAATATGCCCTCTCATATCTCACGTAAAATGAACAAAGAATCAAAGAGAAAGAGACGCAAAAAACAGAAGCGAAAGAAAAACAAAACACGTGCGGTAAGCAGAAAGAAATTAAAGAGAGAATAATGTAGTGGCATCTATCAATCAACTCTGGGCTGTGGTTTTCTTTTTTATCTCAAATGACTTTTTATTGTTGAATGTGATCACACAATATATATATATATATATATATATACACATAAATAAAAAGAGGAGGTTTGCAAAATGACATTTTTTGTTGGTTGTCGCTTTGGCTACTTTTCTTTGCATTCCGTGTGGGCGCCTCCATCGTAGACATTGGGGGTCACCCTTTTCAAGGGCCATTAAAATTGCAATCCAATGTTATTTTGAAGATTTGAGAAATATAACCAATGTCATTTGAGTTAATGCTCCGTTAATCATTATCACTCAGCTGTTTTATTGATACGTGCAGATTGACAACATGTGTACGACTGTATACATTATTCAATGATCTTGTGCATACGTATCATATATACGATGGCATACATAATACTCGTGCAAAGTGCATTAAAAAAAATAAAATTTACAGTGGTATGAAAACCTAAACGACAATTACCAGCTACAGCAATTTGCGGTTTTTGAAATTTGGGAGGAACACCTTATAGCAAAATTGCCTTTTTCTATCCCTGCCCTTAACTCAGGTAAAGTTCCTCCATTAAAAGACAGTAAAAAGAAAGTGAGAAAAAGAGAGTTGTCATAGGAATCCTAGGCTCACATTCTGATTACTTGAAACCTGATTGGTTGCAGTGTTGTAGATATTGATTGGGTTTTGCCTCTCTTTCTCTGAGCTGCCTTAGATCCCTACACCATCATCACTCTCTTATAGTCACTGTTTCCTACTTTACCATAATCTTTTTTGGGGTGGTAGTACTACAGTAACAAGGCAATTCTCATGTACTTCGCTCAAGGACATGTTAAGCATTTTCCTGTACTAATCTCATTCCGTAGCATCTACTACCTTTCAGGAGACATTAGCAACTCAAATAGGATTAAAGAATCCAAAAGATGATCATGAACAGTGCCACAAGCACAGTATTCAAGATTGTCGTTAAACTTGGATCTAAGAAGTGTATCAAACCTATACAATTACATTACAACCCGAGTTTATGAACCATCAATATCCGCCACTCTAGCTGCAAAATCGTAACTTTATAGCCCACTTTACAAGTGAAACTTAACTGTTTGAATTTCGCGACCTCCATGTGAGAATGTAACTTATCTCATAGTTAAAAGTAAACCAAGATGGTAAGAAGTGTCACTGTCACAATGGAACACTAGCAGTAGCATATTTAAACACAGTAACGTTGTTGTTCTCGGACTAGACACCACCAAGGAGGCACTTAAGAAAAGGAAAAGATACCAGTCACTAAGAGACCAACTGAATGTGACAAAGCGCAAAACAGCATTTCCAAAATACAAGGGAAAAAAGGTGTACTATTCATATCACTACAGAGGGCACACTGAAAATAGTAGAGACACAGCACAGTGAAAAAGTCAGAAAATAAATAACATATAGCAAAGCAATAAGATTCCTGTTATAACTGAAAATTTCCACTTTTTTTTTTCTCTGTCACCTTTCTACAAAGATATGCATGTGCTCGTCTAACAGCTCAAACACTACATGAAGATTGAAGAGATAGGGCCTGCCTATGCCATGCCTATGACTGGACTAGACTCTACCACTTGTCAAACTACAGTTATATCACTGCCTAGTATTGTCTGTGGGTCACCTGATATGTTGTATATTCCGATCCAAATCCAAATCTATACCCAGCCTCCAAGAGCCTAGTTTAGTCTAAGTTAGGTTTATGGATCACCACCAGAGATTGCTCGAAGTTGGAATGTGGATTGTGTGGGTTGTGCATTTCCACTAATTACACTAGTAAAAATAATATATGCAGAAGAAAGGAAAGAAGGAAATATACATAGCATCATGATCAAAAGTTTCCCAACAAATTAGTAACTACAGCTTCGGAATTTGCTAGGTCTGATCCAGCTGATAAGCTAGCTATCAGTCTATCAAGAAATATGGGGCTTAGCATTTATGTGCAACCATATTTAGTGCCTTCTTCCCTGCCCATTACCCACCCCTCCTCATCTTTTGAAGGACTGACAATATAATACATCATAGCTTATGGGTAATCAATTGACAACATTAATTTATAGTGGATGTAAGTCAAGTTCAACAAGGTCCCACACCTAACCAAGACCCGGCCAAACTAGTTCCACCCTGACCGCAACTTAAAAATCATCAAGCCGCTAACTAGTCCACAGCACAGCAGAAGTAAAACACAATTCAATACGGCAGTTTACTTCACTCCACCGTGATTTAAAGCAAGGTCCCATTTTCAAATGATAAATATGTCATGAGCAAGATTTATACATATGCCCATAAACAATAAACCAACAGCAAGTATCTCTTGAAATGGACAGGAATAGTATAGTCGTAGTTCATAACTCATCCATACAGTAGTCAGAGGAATATGATAAGTCCAAGTGATAATCATAAGCACTAGGATATCATAATATTAACACAAAACAGAACAGACACCATAAATGGTCATCCCTTTTCTAGGAGTTTGTTTCAGACTATAATTTAAGATACTTTAGAAACACGCATCATGAAAATTATTACAAGAAGCAGGACTCATGAAGGACAGTTGATGGTGTCTGCAATCAGTCACTTGCTATGTTATATGATTTATAAATGTAATACTACAAAAGAAAGAAGGAAAGGAAAGTGCCCACCTTCCAAGTAGCAGAAATATTTTCATCTTTATCGCATAGTAAACCAAAGAAAAAAATTGTTCTTGATAAACAGACATTTACCATAGAATAGTGGGTAGGTAATGCTTTGGAAAACTACGGTCCAATGGATTTTGTTTTCTACAAGGTTCCACATCTAACTGTTCTACACTGTTCTCAAGGCATGACTCGAGGATATTAGTTTGGTTTGGTGAAAGGGGGAAAAAGGGGGCAAAACAGATTATGGCCTAGGCATCTAGCACCAGAGGAGCGTCCTATGAAATACCAACTCTACTCCATAATGTTTGAACTGGGATGTAACTTAATCAGACTTTCGGTGCTCGCCACTAGCATCATGAGCACACTCTATTGGCCAAGAAAGGCAAAGCTAGTGACTTTAAGAGACTAAAATCACTTAAAAAATTACCATTTTCCTAAATCTATGGTGCCTAACTTGACAGCAATAGCACATATATCAAATTTAGCAAGAAAAGATCCCATGCCATATCATATCTCACTATGCATACTGTTGAGTTGAGCCTGCCAGTGATTGTTAATTGAGATATTTCAAAATGTCCAACCAAATGCCTTTCACATCAAGTAATGGTTCCCTACCAAAATACAATAAGACTGTGAACACTACACACTGGATGATTGATGCCAATCCCACGCCTATTTTTGGGCTATGCTATTGAAATGCTGAACTAACGAATTGCAGAGCAAAAATGGCATACAGATCTTAATGAGCTGAGTGGTCTTAAATTCAACCCTAGATCTTGTAGGTGCTAGCCATTCCAGCTAATAAACCTGAGGTCACTAAAGGCTGTCATAAGCCATCTAGAGTTCAAATTCTAATCACATTGTCTTCATGCTCCCATCACCAAGAGAGGGGGGGGGGGAATTCAACATTATTTGTATCTGGATGCCATTTTCCCGGACCGCTACTACAGTAGTATAGGGAAGGAGCTCAGAAGTATTTTCACTATATATAGGCCCATGCTGTCGAAATGAATCCAATTTGGGCTGAATGCAAGCTTGGCATGTGTTGAAGCATGGATTCAAAATGTGGTTGATCCGCGATAAAACGGCCGTATCGGAAAGGTTTTTAAGTTGGCCAAACCGCGTTTTCGCCGCGATATGGAACACAATTTCCACATTAGAGCAACTATTTCAGATTGCGATTGAAACAGCATTTTGAATCCTTATAGTGAAGGTAGCCCCTCTGATTCCTTTAGCACTCCTCCCAAAGGCAACACCGATAAAAGTATATAAATTAATGTTCAGAGATATTTTCATGGATTTCTAGACAAGAGTAAACTTGGGCTTCAAATGTTAAAAATGGACACCACAAGGTATGACATCTGACAATCCACGCCATAACATTCCACACCATGCCATTCCACCACCACAATACTTCTCATAAGAGGCTAGAATCAAGAAATATGTCGTAGGTCAATGCATTGGACCAAGGTTAATACCTGGAATGCCCTGATCCAAAACACACAAAGTAAGGTAGCCTAGACTCCATATTGCCACCCTTGTAAAAAGTTTGCCACCGAAAAATAGTCATCTTGACTCGGGTAGGAGTAGTTGATAGTTATCAAAGGTATGACTTGCTGTTGGAAATTTTGACACTATTAGGCTAAATCATCATCCAAAATCCAGATCACATTGCAGTGTAATTTATGTATCACTCGTTCCATCAATATAGGTACTAACATCCAATTCCTTTCTGCACACAGTATACAAAAGAACTTCTGTCAAGAGTCTCCCACATCACATTTCCTCAAGGCTCCATTAAAAAACTAATAGGCTCCATTTTGTTCCTGCAAGTTCATGCCATATTCACTAATTTCAGAAGTTACGTTGGCCAACAACCAATGTTCAAAGCATCTTCTACCGCAATTTTTTCAAAAGCTCCATTCGCCGACTTTTTATCAGCTCTGCTTCGTGATACAATCCACATGAAGGATTACCATTATTATACAAGAACTATAACTTGCATTGCAATATCTTGCACTTTTCACAACCTCCCACACCAACGGAATTGATCACTAAAGTGCAGCCACAATTTGGGTACCACTCAAACCTTAGGAGCGGCTCATTTGGACGAAACCAGCTATTCCCCAGGTTGGGGGCTTTGTCTTGACAAGCTCAGATAGATTAGGAGTAGCTGATAAGTGATACCAAACACTAGGAAACAACCCAAGTGGGATACATCTAGGTAGTCCATCCGAGTGCATATAGATTAGGAATAGCCGAAATGATGTTAAACATAACCTTTTTCCCCCATAATGGAGCAAGCTACTTCTAAGTCGTCCATCCGATATAGTTTGGGAGAGATTGGTAAATTATTGACCCTTTTTCCAATTCCAGCTAATAACCAACATTGCATGATTCACCGTCACATACAACCAATGTAAAATTTCAATCTTCACAAATGTGCATAGTTATATACCAATGTAAAATTCAGCTTCATTCATTTCACAACAAAAATTACAATAGAAATTACAAATTTGTAGCCAGAACTTCACCAGTGAAATCAATTTCAAATCCAAAAACTAAAAATAAAATGCAAAAAAAAAAAAAAGAAGAAGAAGAATAACAGTTATATACCTCCTTAGAAGTTAAAAGCTTCAAAACCCTTTAGGTCCAGTCTGTTTGAGCACAACAGGCTTCTCTGCCATGGAGAGGCAATACTTGGCAATCTCCCTGAACTTAGGAACACTCCTCAAATCAACCTTAGTGCCATCTTGAAGGGTAATTACAATGTCACCCCACTCCCCAATAAACCTGGGCACAACCTGCACATCCTTGATGACCTTGTAAGAGAAATCACTCCTGTCTTGCCCCGTGAACCCAGAAATGACAGTCACCCGCAGGTTAGTGAATCTGTACCTCAGGAAAAACGCCCTTGAAACAGCTGCTAGGGTTAAGGGCAGCCACAGAAGGGTGAAACCCAGAAGCAGATTTGCAATTAAGTCCCCGTAATGAGCTCCCCCATCAAAAAAGATGGTTTCTTGGGAGGGTTTTGAGGTGGGTTTAATGGCGGAAGTGGATGTGGGTTGGTTTGTGGGGCGAGAAACTTGGATTCTGGTGGTGGGTCGGTGTGATTTGAAGGTGGGTTTTGAAGGGTAGAGGAGGGTTCTTCGGTAGTGGGTGGCTTGGGTGCGAGGAGGAGAGAGACTCGTCGTTGTGGTGGTGGTGGTGGTGGTGGTGGTGGACATGGCTTGAGTAAAGTCTATCGTTAGGCTGTGGGCTGAGGTTGTTGAGAGAGATAAAGATTAGGAGCCCAATCCAAGCATTTTTCCTGACCAACCTCCATCGACTCTCTGTCCTGTGTGGCTCAAGACAATCGGAAACAATGTGGCGTGGCCTATCATTAGCCAATCATGAGAGTTTTTCTTTCCTTTTTTTTGCGTCTATTACATATCAATTTCTATATTGTACTCTTGTACATCGGTACTCTCATAAATCATGTAGGTACATACATATTAAAACTTGCCTATAGTGACAAATGTTTGTACCGACATAACATATTCCAAAGAGTTGAGGAAACTTCTTTTTTTAAAGATAGGATTATGTAAACATGGGATACGTTTATGGGAAACAAATTATCATATATGATTGGAGGGTTAATATACTAAGGACAGCCTTATAATTTGTATAACTATGTTATCTATCCCCAAAAGAAGCATAAAAAAATTTTAAAAAATAAAATATATTTTAACTGTTTTTGTAACAATAATCCACTTAGGAATGGTTTTATTTAGAACTAAAATATCACCCCCAAAAATTATATACTAGTCACTGCAAAAAGACATTATGAGATTAAATAAATACCAAAAAACCATTTTAATACATTTGTCTCACTATATGTCTTTTATAAGACTATTTTATGTGAAATTTTATCTAATTTTAATGATATAATATAATGATTTCTGATGTCACTACTTCTCTTTAAAGGAACCTAAAATTATAATTTTGATGTTATCAAAAGAAAATAAAATACAAGTACGATCGAGCACTATACCCCAAATATGCACTATTGTTGGTACTGGAGGAAATTCCATGAGACAAAGGAGTTATCCAAACCTGGTTATTCAACTCATTGAACCTGAAAACTCACACCCTCGGGAAGATTTACCGTCAAAAGCGGGCACCAATGGCTCCAAGGGCAAAGGGAGTAAGCAAAAATGGAGTAAGTTGGTATGGAATAGATGTAATATTCCCAAACATTGCTGCACTCTTTGGCTTTTATGCTTGAATAAAATCTCCACTGCGGACAGACTGGCAAGGGCTATAGAAGGGGTTGACCAAGGATGCAAGCTCCGTAGCTCTGATCATAAAACTGCATAGCATGTCTTGTTCCACTGTCAAATTTAAATATAAGTAGTATAGAATGAAAGGAATGCTAGAACTTTTAAGTCAGAGCAACGCAGAGAGGAACAAATAGTAGCACAGTTGAAACAACTTGTATCTTATAGGTTTCAGTACCTAGCTAAGTTCAACCCCGAATTAATAAGCTGGCACAGCATTTTGTAAATAACGGTGCACATAGGTTGTAATCTCTACCCTGTTAGCAAGGAATGTTATGTCGTAATATAATTCCCCTTATTACCAAAAAAAAAAAAAAACGATTGAGCAAACAATTCCAATTTTTTTTTTTTGGGGGGGGGGGGGGGCAGGAGAAGCGGTGCTAATTGTTAACTACTGAGCGTCAGTGGCTAAAAATGGGAAACAGAATTGTTTGGGTTGCTGTTAGAAGCCCATGAGACGTGCCCATTGTCTATGGGTCTAAATACCTTCTAAGATTTGATATGTGGCCCGTCCAAATCAATTGTTTAGGCCCGACCCGCTTAATTCAAATGTACTCATTTTTTATGTGGCCAATAATTAAGGTACACGAGCCACAACTTAGGGTCCGTTTGATCCTCAAAAATTTGGTGAAAACAAAAGTTGAAGGAAAAAAGTAAATTTTTTCTCCTATTTGAATTGAGGAAAAAAATACAAGAATTTGGATGAGAAATTTGAATGTTGATGAATTACTTGAATTATGTTGATATCATCTAACCAGTTGAGACTGGAGGAGGCAAAGAATTCTCCTGGGAACTTTTTCCAAACTTTTCTCACAATTTTATGAGGAAAATTTTATCAATTGTTTTCAACAAATTTTTCACCTAATTGTCGTCCATATTTCTAATTTTTTTCTTTCCATCAAATTTTCCAAGGACCAAAAGGAGCCTTAGTGATCAACTGAAAGTACTTTTTTTGCGGTTATAATTCAATGTGATAATTGCAAATTTAACTAGTGAACTAATAAATTTCTTAGTACAATATAGTTTTTAAGTTTCTTCTTTTGACTTAAATCATATTACCATGTTTTAAATTAAAAATGAAAATGTTATCCAAAATGGAAAGTAAATTGTAACTTATAAATTATGTCAAATCATCTTTTTATCTATAATTTATGATATTTCTAAAATAATGCATATCATATGTCTTTGAGGAAAGTGTTGATTTTATTAAGGATCTTATTTTGCACCAGTTGGCGTAGCCATGAATATTGAAGCTTAGCAATGTATAAATAAGTGTATTCATTAAAGATCCATTGAAGATTTGGTGATTTTAAATCATAAAATATATTAGTTTAGTTTTAAGGTAAGACATTTGAGTAAACACCATATGCTTATGTGCAAAGAATCAAATGTGGTACAAAAGAAGGTTAGGGTGCAATTCTGTTGGATACATGAAATTAAAAAAGCCGTACTCATGCAAAAAAAAGGGGGAAAAAAAAAGGATTTAGAGAGCTGTTATTATTTAGTGCAGTTATTTTTTGAGGAGAGGGAGGGAAGGATAAGATGTAACAACTTAAACAACCTCTCTAATAAGAGGTTTGCTTAAGTTATTGCACATATGACACCCATTAACACGAGCTGAAAACGAGACAGCTGGCTGCCTAGTTTAGGAAAGAATAAATGAGTAAATAAGTAAATAAATAACTGGAGTGGTGAAATAGTTGTTGGGGGGGGGGGGGGGAATGACTTTTTACCTTGGCTTTATTACCGCTTGCAAATATTATTCATCTGTGTGCATAGGGATTAGTCACTAATCATTGGCCAAAAGTTAATTATGATTAGCACTCACTTCGATAAAACCTTTTTTGTTCTAAGGACAAGTTTGACTCTCTTACATTAATCATCTTGCCCACAACAAAGACTTTTAACCCGTGAAACAAAAATCTATCCCCCCACCACAAAATTGAGAATCCGATGTCAAGATGAATACACATGTTAGACCAAAATTAAGAAAACACAAATGCAGTGTGGAGGTTCCATGCTGTTGCTAGGCCAAGTGGCCACCACATGCGGTCGTTGAAATTTAAATTAATATTTAAAAAGTGGGAATATAATAATCGCGAAACATATTTGCCAGAAATGGTTTGTTTTGGTGTTGAAAGAAAATCCATTATAATCTACATTAGGCATTTGATTAATACTCTTTAAAACACTAAGCATGTGGCCACATAACAAGAATCCGTATTTTTCTAATTCAACTTTATCCTCCCACTACTTCACTTGACGATCCATTCAAATTTAATTAATTTAAGTACGTGGAAATATGTTGGGATCTGGCTGAAACAACATTAATCAAAATGTTCCTGCTTAGAACCTAATTATCTGTCCTTTGCACATGATCCCAGGTTTTAATTACATTATTTTCGCAAATCTCTCTCTCTCTCCCCCTCTCTCTCCAAGAGACACACATCTAATTCAATATTGGAGGCTTGGACCCAGCCATGGCTGACAAGCTTGAAGTTCATACCTGAATAGAAGGGGGAATTTGTGTATGAAAAGTGAAAATCAAACTTCTAATTCTCTAGGGTAAGAATTACATATATTAACACTTTTTGGAATTATTGTGAGACTGGCCGGCTTTTATTTTTTTTGTTTTTGGGAGGGGATGAGTGGATAAAGGAAACATGCAAAATATTATTGGCATTCTCTTTTTAACTTATGATAAGTACTTACAATCAGCATTCAATGTTGATGAATACTCATTAGTGATTCAGTATCAATCAACACTGCTCAATTTTGATCAACATTATTAGCATCTATAACCATTAGTCAATACCAATTAAGAATAAGTTACTAGTGATAAATTGAAAAGAACAGATCTAAAATTATATTGGCAATTTTTAATTTGAAATCTTTGCACCTCCTCCACCGTGAAGAAACTATTTCCTGTGTTTAATTCCAAGGGCACATTAATTTAATGCTAAATGTCTTTTCTAATCAAGTGCGATTAACGGTTGAAATCTTTGCACGATAGCAAGCCAGGTTAGTTGCTACTTACAATTAGATTGTTAGATAGCTACATAACTTGAGAGGGACTAAAAATATTGCCAAACATGTGCTTTTTTTTTTCATATCAGAAAAATGAATGAGTTGAGGATCGACAATTGTCCTCAAATAATAGTACAAGCACAACTTATCAAGAATTGATACAATACCCCTCATTTGATCTTAATGTCAAATATAAAAATGTGGTTATATTTTTTCATTTATTTATCATTTTTTTAAAATATAACAAATTTAAATAGTCGAATTGGACAAATTTCATAAACATCCATGAATGTTAGAAAATGGTCAAAAGCACACACACACACCAAGAAAGGAAAAAAAAAAAAAGAACAGATGAATAGTCTCTATTTATTCTATTTCCAAAAACAAACTACACATATAAGAAGTAAAATACAAGTGAGTACCCATAGATATTTGAATGAGGAGGTGGGTCCATTTGATCACAAGTTGATGTAACATGGGCTTGATTTCCTCCACATTCCAAGGCCTTAGCAGCTCACATTCACACACGCCGAAGACTTTCTTGCTTCATTTGATGCCTCCTTCACTTATCTTCTTCAACATACGTGGTGGGTGACACTAGGCGCCCCCCCCCCCCCTTAAAAAATAAAATAAAATAGATGCATCACCATGCTCCAAAAGAATAGGGCTCACCACCGTTAACATCGCGTTATTTTCTTTGAAAATTTTACGTAAGAGACAGCAATATCAAATAAATTAACATTTTTATTCTCGAATTCAACTTATCGCTAGTTAATTCTTTTTAATATAAATTATTGACAAAATATAATAAGTCTAAAAGTTGAAATACTGAAAGATATTTTTTAAGTTTACATTATTGGTAACTAACTTTGCACAATTCAAATTATGAAATTCAAGAATCCTATTCCTTTACACACCTAAAATTTAAGGGGGTTTTTTTGGAGATAAAAGCAAAACAAAAACATCGCTAAATTTGAATTTTGATTGGCAAAAATTGGGGGGGGGGGGGGGGGGGGGAGGTCGAAATCAAGAGAGCGACCAATTCCCACTCTACGTGTGCTTTTGTTTTCTGCCCCCTGAAATTTCCCCATCCCTCTTCTTGTCGTTTTTCCTCCTCGAATTGTGTGCTTGATACTATCTTTTTTTTAATTTTTTATTTTGTATTTTGTATTTTTCTTTTTTATTAAAATTTTCATTATGGGTGCTACCAACGCTGCTACATGAGAGCACTCCCAGTCAGAAATTTTTTTGGAACTCTGGCCTACTACGTCAGTAAAAGTTCCACAGCTTTGGAACTTGCATTCCATCACTTTTTCAACCTATGAAACCCAATTTTAATCATCCAATAAAAATATTTGTTATGAATCCATCTTATAACACAAAACCTATTTTTTAAATTATGTAAAAATTATATACTTACTTCAAAAAAACGAAAAAAATATTAAAAAAAGCCAAAAGGTGACCCGCGAGGAGAAACGCCTGTCCGTTCTCCCCGCGTGGCACACCTCCTTTTCTCCTCTCCTATGATGACAAGTGGCAGCGTAGAGCCCGTGTTTCCTTTGTTACGGTCGGCTGCGAATGCTAGCTCTGAGTATTACTACAGTTTTCTCTCACTTTAAAATGTTTAATTTTAATTTAATTATTTTGTCTGATAAATTCGAGTTGATGTTGTTGACTGCAAGCAATATCATAGCATAAAGCAAATTAATGAAATCAAATCATAAGTTTATGATTGCAACTTTTTCACTTCAAAGCAACAATTCTCTTACCACCTAATAACTATATACTCTTTTTTATTTAAAAAAAATTAATATTTGGGGATTCGGAGTAAATTAGACATATTAGTGAAATTTGTGAAAATTATATTTAAATTCATCTGTATCAATTTTTCACATCAAACATAAAAAAATTTATTGACTTTTGTGCTTGAATTGTGTCAACAAGAGAATATTTTAGCTGTTTGAAATTTTATGTCGGTCGGAGTTATCATAGATTTTTGTATTTTAATGCTATGTATCATTGAATTGGCTTTGACGAAGAGAAACAAAGCGTAAATAATAAGGGGCAAAAAAAAAAAAGAAGAGAAGAAAAGAAAGAAATAAATGAAAAACCCAAGACGGTAAAAAGTAAAAACCCCTTCATTCATCTTCATATATTGAACTTTATACACCCACAACAAAAACAGCCATTTGGGGGAAAAAATAAAGGAGAAAAAGGAAGAAAAAGAACTATTAATGTTAATTAAATTGAGTGACTTAAATTCCTGTGAGATCAGCAACCAAAATATTTGCTCATGAAAAATAAAAAAGGAACTCAATTGAAGTTTTGTTGATCAAGCCAAGGCCAAAAGCCATTTTGATCATCAATGGCACAAAACATGTTGGTAAAAGCAGTCTCTTCCTTCACTGATGGAGGTTGTAGGCCGTGGAAGAGTGCTTGGGTGGGCCTCATCGACGACGGTGGGAAAAGGATTCTCCCGCTGGCGGTGGCGGAGGTGGCGGTAGTGGTAGTGGTGGCGGTGGCTGGATGGGCTGAGAGATCCAATGTGCTCCCAATTGTCGTGGTTGGAGTCCTTGAGATATCCAACTTGATCTCAGAGCTATTTT
The DNA here is from genome assembly GCA_029747015.1 of Carnegiea gigantea. Taxonomy (NCBI): domain Eukaryota; kingdom Viridiplantae; phylum Streptophyta; class Magnoliopsida; order Caryophyllales; family Cactaceae; genus Carnegiea; species Carnegiea gigantea. The sequence continues at coordinate 559,244 of JAKOGI010000077.1, forward strand.
CACTTCTATTGCTACTTGACCCTTGATCTGTTTCCTTGTTTAGATTGATTGATTTTGTTGGTTCCCTATTTTTTAGTGCCATTATCTGCATAAAAAATTCAAGTTCAAATCAAGATCAACCAATTGTGATACATACCATAATATGTGACAATAATTTAGCATATGAGACTGACATCAAATACCCTAAGTCAAGATATTGATAATGTTCTTGGATCAAGAATTGCACGTATGAAAAGAAAAGATGACACGTAAATTTCTCTTTGTCAAAAGCATCAACTCAAGGCAAAACACTAATTGGTGCAACAACTAGCAAAAATTTTCCAAAAATATTAACTAATTCAACTGATGAATTCTTAATATATAGATTAATACTGACGATTTGAATTCATATGATACCTCTACCTCGCTTCAATTCCCACGATTTTATCACATTAATGGCAAAATATTGTGAAAAAAGCTATCCATATTTTTGTGGGATTTTGGAAATTAAACATGCATTACCTCAGCTTGGAGTTTGTGATTATGGGCAAGGAGGGCATCGTTATCAGCTTTAAGGGCATCAAACTGTCTCTTAAGAAGCTCATAATCCTTCTCTAATTGCTTAGTTTTCCACCTTGCTCTCCTATTTTGAAACCAAATTGCAATTTGTCTTGGTTGCAATCCAAGTGCCTTAGCCAACTGCACTTTTCTCTCAGGCTCAAGCTTGTTCCCCAATTCAAAGTTTTTCTCAAGTGTCTTGACTTGCTCCATGTTTAGCCTTCTCTTCTTCTCTCCTCCTCCCCCTCCTATCATCAGTTGTGACCCATCATCTGATAATTCTTCTTCCCCTCCTCCATTGTTATTAAGATTGTGATTGTTGTTGTTTTCATGATTTTCTTCACACAAGTCTATCCCTGAAAATGACATGGATCTCTTTCCTAGCATTGACCCTATTCCCATTCCTCCTGCATTTACGCATGCACAGATTCACATCAGGTAGAACCCTTGCAAGAAAGACTGTCATCAGCACAACTGTTAATTTGTACTTCACATGCATCTTAAAGAAAGTATGCACATTCATAAGCATATATAATATAATTTGCAATAATCTAGAGAAAGAGAGAGAGATTACCATGGAAGTCTTGGGGGAGGAGGGAGGAGAGAGAAGGAGGAGGGTGGTGGTGGTGGTGATGGGGGTCACTGTCTTGGAGCATGAAGTTGGGAGCTGGGAAAAAAGCCATCATCCCACCACAAGTAGTAGTAGTGGTAGTAGTACTCATCACCCTTAATTAGCTGCCTCCTTAATTCTTCAAGTATTAGTAATGAAAAGGGCTTAATTATGCATTATATTTGCTAAAATCTGAATCACTCTGCTTAATTCTGCTCTTGTCACTTGATCTTTACGTCAATGTCTCAGATGCACATAGAAACAGAAAGAGAGAGAAAAATTCTAGTGTAGGAGAAAGAAAAAGAGAGAGATTGTTTCAAATAAACTTTTTATTTTTATAAAAAAATATACAAAATTTCTTGCAATTTGATGAAGCTAGGGTGCAGTATCTGCAATGATGGGTGGTTTATATACCTTACTAGCTGGCTCCAAAGAAGATGAGCATCTAGCTGGGAGAAACTGAGAGAGAGAGAGAGAGATAGAGAGAGAGAGAAAGACAGGGAGGGGGGAGAGCTGAGCCTGAGGGAGAGGGAAGGTGGTGATGACTTTATGATTCTTCAAAATAGAATTCTTTTATATTTTTTAGGGTTTTCCATGCTGGAATTTGCTAAATTAATATTTGCATCTTAAAAAAGTTGCTGAAAACTATGCTAGCCTGACTTCAAAGCTGGATTTATTCCTATACTACTATATTTTTCTATCATATAGTATATAGTTGACTAGCTAAAATTCTAAAAATTTAATAATTGACTGTAATTTTTTATGTTAATTTCAAATATAGACCTCTAAGATTTGTTTGCAACCAATCTTTTATTCCAAAAAAAAAATGACTAGAAAACCAATAGGAAAACTTTCTGTTATAGAATTTAATTTTAAAAGTTTCTCTATTATTTTTACCGAAGTAACAACTAGTATATTTTAATAGATTATACTGAAATTAACCTCTTCTCTATTGTAATAATAATGCTCCGTACATATTTTTACATAATTGTCATGTCGTAGAACCCATCACAGGTAAAAGTTTCTACGATCATAGTTAACCCTAATCTATTCTCTAAAAAGATGCCTCAAAAAAAAAAAAATCTGGATATTGAACTTACGATTTTCAATTTGATACACCAGGCCAACAAGTTTGTTGTTCATAGTTATGATTTGTATGTATATCTCGTTCTACCATAGATGCAAAGTCAGTTCTCAAGATCTAGAGAGACAAATTGTCCTTATTATGAAAATGGGTGCTTATTTTGATGGAATTTCCGACGGAAACCTGTTAGAAAATCGATCAAAGGCTATTTCAATGTTATTTCCAACAAAATCCATTGGAAAAGGGTCGAAATTTCGCTGGTTCGAAAACTTGCCAGATCCATTAGAAATTTCGTCGGAAATGACACATATTTTTGTAATGCTTGAAACATGCATAAACAAATTAGTTTGAGGTAGAATCAGGGAGGGACAATTGTCCTGCACAAGGATGGATTCCAATTTGGCATTAAGTTACACAAGAAGATAATGCAGAATGGTGCTTCTTTTAAAATGATAACAAGTGAAGTTAACCTCTAGTTCTTTTGAAACCCCTCATTCATTTTTGAATCCTAATCTAAGCCTTTCAGATGGCAGATGGGTACCCTTCTTATTTTATTTTATTTTATTTTTTTTAAAAAAAAAAGAGAGAAAAGAGTGGTTCATTAAGGAAATACAGAGGTTAAGAAATGGTGTAATGTTGTGGTGGGTTTTTCACATAAGGTAGGTTTTGTCCATGCAAAAGGGTTAGGAGTTGGCTAACATTTGTTTTGTAGCTCATATTTATATCTTTTATTATTTTTTCTCCCCCTTGCTTTTCCCTTTTGTGTGTGCAATGTGCATTGAGAGAAAGAGAGATATGGGGGAGGGGAATCTATGTAGGGGATGGGGCCTAAGAAGGGGCAGAGTTTGCTACCTGACCCACCAACAAGTAATGTGAGAAGGAAGAAGGATGAAATGAATTAAGAGATTATCAAGAGAAGACCCATTTGGCCTTGGCCTTTAATTTTCCCTTTCCCATCACCCTTTTTTATATCCTCTCTATCAAATTCAAAAACCCACCTTCTGCCTTCCCTGTTGTGCCCTTGTCATCAAGGAGACATAGAGAAAGAGAAGGATCAAAATTAAAGGAGAAATGAGAGAATGGCCAAGCTAGTTGTATATGTGCTTATGGACAAGATGGCTTTGTGTATCATCAATGTCATTTTCCCTTCCTTTGGTGTTCAATTCCTAATGGACCTCTATAATTATAATGCCTTCCTAGTTGGTTTCTTTTGTCCTTGAACCCCTTTTCTATTTAACCCATCCCCCTTCCTAAAAAATTGACATTCCTATAATGAATCATTCATTCAGATACCAACTGTTTAGCTAATTAATCTTTTAAATTTATATAAAAAAATCTACCGACTCATATTGATAGAAAGATGTGGCACCAATATTAATTTAAAAATAAAAGTCACCGCTCCCTCTGAATGAGGTCTTTTTTTATGTATCTCCCCTAAAAACAACCGGTTTTAACGAGTTCATATAATCCTTTTAAGATTTCTTGATAAAAAATATAACGCACTCGATTAAATAGATCATCAATACTGAAATTCACAATCGGATAGCCCTCATATCATATGTTGAAGTTTCAACTTTATCCTCCATATGTACATTAGCTATAACTTTCCATTTTAACGAGTATTTATGGATATTAATTCAACAAGCTTAGGTGATGATATTTAACTAGAAACCTCCAAAATACTAGTAAAGGAACCAAAACACTCCCAAAAAGACACATAACTAGTACACTAAGGGTCCGGTTAGCGCACCAAATTAAAAAGAATAGCAAATTAGATTAGACCCCCCAAAGACCTGTTTTTTTCCATTGATTTATGCTTGATTTTCTCAACAGTTTGTACACCCCTCGGGCCTTGGCCCCTGAGCAATACTCATCAACAAGTGACTAGGTGCCTCCAATTTGATTTAATTTAATTTTTGTGATGGTGATGGATGTGAGTTAACACCACTAGCTCGCTCCAATGGGACCATTATCAATCGCATCCCGCCCTACATGTTCTGTTTTTTTGCATGGTTCTGTAGAGTTCTTAATTAATTGTAAATTTTTGCTAATTATATACTCAATAATTTATAAATGCTTACTTCCCTTTTTGTCTTAGTGGGTCTACATACCTTGCATCCTTAATTAGTTCAAAGGAAGAACTAACAGAAGAAAGAAATTAAAGACTATGATTACATTCACCTTTTATAGGCATGCAAATATTACAAAGCATGCTATTATATAGCAATTACCTTGGCCTCACATTAAAAAGCTTGATAGTACTAAGAATTTCTCCACATAGACAGCTTGATAGTACTAAGAATTTCTCCCCATAGACCAAGTAAAATATCAATTAAATAATCTTGTAAGATGTTCTCAATATGCCCGCCTAGTAGCTAGGGATAAAGGAGGATTCGGGGAGGTAAAGTTTAAACTCCTGAAAAATGAAGTGAACTTGGTTCTAATTGATGAGGTACAATAGCGATGGTTGAAAGGAAAGGAAATGAGGAAGGAAATTTAAATATTGACAACCCTTAAAAAAAATGCTTTTCTGTTAGAAATATTGTCCAAAAAATTCTCATATAAAACTGATTTAAAGGTTAATAATTGTTGATATGAGTGGCTCCATTGGTTACAGAATATCTTGGCATGAATCATGAGTTCATTGTACTATCGTGATTAAAGGGCAAAAAAGGAGATTAGTCCTTTCTTGGACTAAAACATTGCACAAGGTAGAAGATTTAAGAAGATATGTTTGATTGGATATGAATTGTGCAAGCCTTTAGGACAAGGGATACTAATTCAAGTATATGTGCGCTGTAGTAGCAGATGGGTGGAAGTTGATTTGTATTTGGTTGGCATATGCATCATCTTTGGATACAAAATCAAGTAGGGCTCCAAATTGTTCCAAAGGAGTGTAATCCAATGGAGAAAATTTTGGATATGGGACCTACAACACATCATATTCTACTATTGGTGCAGGGTGATGGTTCGGTAGTGGGTACCCACAAGTGAAAAAATGGAGCCCCCAAATGGAGATTTTAATTGATATTTCAAAATATTAAAAAAAATACAAATTAAAATTGGAGGGCAAAGACAAAGCAAGTCTTAGCATCACATGACTTTATCAGTTGGAAGATAGGAAGGGATACCCCATAGAAATAGGGTGGATCCATGTTCCTAGAACTCCTTAAGAGGTCACCCTCCAATTTTTAAATTTATTTTTGAATTATATGTTTTGTACGTAATTAACTATTGAAAATATAAAATTAAAAAAAGAAAGAAAGAAAGCAGAGGTGAATCTTCCCATCCACATGGCCTTCTGCTTTGCACTGATCCCCATGTGCCGGTTTTCTCTTGCGTCGTTGCCTCTTTTGATGGTGATTTGTCAACCACTAGTTTATACTAGAATAATAATATACGATTATAGCTAAAAGAACCACCAGTTTTATACATGGGAAATTCAAGTTCTCCGGGGAAAAAGTCAAGCTTTTATTGTAAACGTCGTTCTATTCTTTGTCAAAAGTTAAATTTTTTAACAAAAAAGTTGGGATTAAATATAAGTTTGAAACAACTTTTGGTGTTAAAGGCTTACATAAAATGTCCGCTTGTTATTGTTGTACGGCTCACATCTATTCTATAAGTTTTAGCAAATTATAATTGGTTTTCACCCATATATCTGCTAATAGAGCCTAGAATTTTGGAGTCACAGGCTTTTGCACACTCTTTTTTTTGGGGAGACGGAATTGGATCAATTAACGTATATCAAAAAGGACAGTCTGATGCACAAGCATCCTGCGTTCACGTAAGGTCCGGAGAATGACCTCACCCCTTTGAATTGTAGGCAGCCTAATTTGACTTTGCCAATGGCTGATTTCAAGGCTCGAACCCGTAACCTTTTGATCACATACAGACAACCTCACCGTCATTCCAAGGCTCCCCTTCAATTAATGTATATAAGGCCTGTTCATTTTGTTGGTAAATTTTAATTTACCAACTTCAACCAACTTCAACAAGAAAAAACTTAACTTCAATCCACTTCAATCAACTTTAATAAAAAAAATACCAACTTCAACCCATCATATAAAAAAAATACCAACATCTTCCAACTTCAACCCACTTTGATAAAAAAACTAATTTCAATCAATTTCAACCAATTTGAACTAACTTTATCCATTTTGTAACCTATATTTCGCAACGAAAAGAACAAGCACATAGTAGAGGATTGCTAAAGAGAAACACTATCCAATTAGCCCATGGAAATTGGATTTGTATGTTGTACTTCATCATTTGGACCTTTTTCTCTCAAATTCTGTGTAATGAAGAAACTTTAACCTACCCAAAAGGTGTAGGTTTGAGAAAATTTGTCCACTAACGTAAAATCAATGAAGTGACTGAATGAGTTTGCCTTCAGATGATATAGCCAGTCTATTATTTTCTGGGTAACTTCGTACCTTTGATCTTGTGGTTCCCAGACGTGTTGTGCTTGCTGCCGGTTCAGGGTAAGCTTATTTGCATAAATTGATGTTTTAGGGACTTCATTCTTTCATTTTTTTTATCTTCTTTACGGCACTTCCCTTTCGTTATAGAATTTTTTTTTTTGGGGGGGGGGGGGGGGCGTGCTATATCAAGTATTTCTTGTTCCCCCCCCCCCCAAAAAAACAAAAAGTATGTCCAAGTCAAACAATTTATGAAAGACTAATAATTCCGACACCCAAAAAAAAAAAAAAAAATTAACGTTGAAGCGAGCATGTACAGTTGGGGCATGCAAATGCAAAACCAGTAAATTGTGCATATAATGGCTCATTCATAAGTAGAAGTGAAATAGTGTTTATATAGAACAATGAAGTGGGACGCCATAGAAGTCATCTTCAACAAAACAGACTTCCCAGCAACTCATCAACAACAGTGACAACCATGTATCACTGCAGATTCTGCCAAAACATGGTAGAAGATATCCCCTAAACTTCTCTTATTTCACCCAGGATTTAACAGCAGTTCTTCCAGTCAAATCACAATTGATCGACCTCATACATGTACCATTTACTGATTCACCACCTCTTTTTTCCCAAAAAATAAGATTCCCATATGGAGCGATCCTCACCTCACCCCTGTGTAAATTCTAAGTTCCTATCAAAGATTGCCCTATAGTATACACTACCGCCCTACACTAAATCAAGATACAAACGCCACACAAAATGGCTTAGAAACAAAAAATTGAATTGAATGAACATTGAATGAACAAGAGCAAAATTCTATGGGGGAATATTGATTAGCTGCACATACATGCAACAACAATAAAACCCACTCTGACGACAACCAGCCTCGCTAGCTTTTGCTGGAGAATCAATTACGACCTCATGGATCAGACAGGGAAAGTGGAAATCAGCCAACATGCATTCCCGATGCCTCGAAGTTCCCAGAAATATCAGGCAGCCTACGAGCAGCAATGACGCCAGCAGCCAAGGCAGCCACAGCAGCCAAGACAAAGGCAGGCACGTTCCCTCCACCAAATAGAGCATCCCACGGCCCCGCACCAAGTGACACAATCATCTGTAATATTAGTCTTAAAATTATATGTGTGCGGTATGGAATGCAACACAACGCCAACCTCGGAGAATCTCAGCAGAAATGCAGAACTGAATAGAAGGGCTAAATAATAATTCCAAAGAGAGGTCTAGAACTAAGATTTAACTCAATGTCGAGGAGGGTATATAATAAGAATAATTCAATTTCAAGATAGAACAATCAAGAATTCAAGTATTTTTTATCCAAGCCCAAAAAAAAAAAAAATTCAAGTATCAGTTCCATTTTATGTCCATCTTCAAGGAATATTGCAGACACACACCAGCAGCACAAATTACCTGGGGAATAACGATCGCAAGATTAAGAACCCCAATTGCCAATCCTGCACAACACGAAGACACCAGAATTAACAGGAGATAAGCATCAGGCCAGCAGCGAAGAACTTGTGACAGATCAGTATGCTGACCTTGACCACCTCCTGAATCAGCTGTCACCGCTGCGGTGACAGAATAGGGCACACTATATGTTATCTGCAGTACACACACATGGAATGACAGATGAACTTTGGTAAAAATCATTCACAGAAATAAAATCCAAATCAAGGGAAATTGGGTCTTACTGCAAGAGGGAATCCAAGAATGGCAAATACAACAAGTGCTGCAATCTTGGTTGATGAGTTTCCTATCATATGTTGCACCCCTTGTGAGTAGCTTCTGAGAGACACCAAGCTTATTATAGCAGTACTTGCCATGCAAGCAAACACGATGAAGTCGCTCACAGCCCACACCAATCTGGTTCCCATTTTCCGGCACATTGGTTCAATTAGGAAAGAACCCACAAGAAGGACAACCTATGCACATTTAAGAGTAACTTCAATATGACGAGTAATATCCCGGAAAGCCACAATTTTATTTAATTTTATCCACACAAAAATGACAGCCAAATTGAAAAAAAAAAAAAAAAAAAAAGTGGATTCATGCATCAAATAATACAAGGAACTTAGATTGATAATCTTGAGCACTTACTGAATTCAATAGCAAACCGAATGCACCTTCTCTGACACCGTGATCATAGGCTGTTACTTCAGTGGCATCTCCAGTAGGGTCCCCATGATAGACCTCTCTTCCCATCCAATCAGTATCGAAAAGGAAAAATGGGAACCACGACAACTGATAAATTTGTACAATTATCAGGATAAACACAGAACAACAAGAAACATAGTTAGATATGATCAAGTGCTGTATACATCAATTACACAATCATCCACTTCACCAACTGAACATAATGCTACAGTAGAGAAGTGAAGACATCATTCAATCCTTAAGAAAAGGTACAACCGTACAAGTCTGGCCATAAAACAAATATTGTCCACACTTATCTTCCCTATTTCTTTCCCCCTTTTTCTTTTTTTTTTGGGGGGGGGGGGGGGGGAAGGAAGGGGCTGAGAATTGGGAGTTAAAGCAGGGTAAGAGTGCATCCTGTTGCAAAACTGATGGTAGATAATCCCCACACCAGCACCTCTTAACAATTAATGAACAAATATGCATCCATCAATTCCTAATCAATCTGATGAGTTGATCTGAAACCTTAGCAGGAGGAAAGTTGAAACCAGGCGATCAGCTCGACCTGTGGGCTCAAACATTAAGCTAAGTAAACAGTATGACTAAAAAGGAACCCCTTAAACCTGCTAGGTTTTTTAGATCCAGACGACCACAGTGTGGCTTTCCTTTTTTCAGACAACCTGATCCAAAGCCAAAAATAAAAATGTGGCCGGATCAAAATGGAACCTACCAAAACCTCAGAACCTGACCGATTGCCATCCCTACTGGTCACTGCAGCATGTTAGACAAATGTATGACGTAAATGAAGATTCGTCATCCATTTCTGTAGCTAACATTAAAATGCAGATTGCAGACCTTCTCAAAAGCAACAAAACCATCACATAACTAATGGTTACATTAGATAACAAATCATAAGTTCCGTGAAACCTTACATGCACGCTATTTTTTGGGGGGATTTCTTTTCAACTGGTTTGGCATTATGTTGGGGGGAGACTCCAAGGTCCAAACAATACACAAAAGCACTTAATAGGGCCACCTCCCCTCCCATTCTAACCGAATGCATGGGATAACAAGATCTTAGTTTTAAAAAGCATGAGGCGCACTTAGGCACATAGGGTCCCCAAGTGCAAGGCGCAAGGTGAAGGCGCACACATCATAGATGCAAGGCACACTTCTATGCAAAAATTTTTTATAAGTCATTTAGATTTCACAAAGCATATTTTGCATAAATAAGTTAGATTAAGTGTATTAAAAAAGTAATTAGACATCAATATAACTACTAAAACTGTAAATAACCTTAAGAGATGTAATCTTATCATCGTAATTCCTCAATGCACATACACTTACTGTATCAGCATAGCTCACCTTTAAGCTCCCAAGGAAGAAAAACAAGAAAAAAGGTAAAGGCAAGGCCAAGAAAAAAAAGGAAAAGGGGAAAGATATAGCCTTGCATCCTTGAGGCACCCCTCATCCTCTCCGAGGTGCTAACCTTGTAGCCTCACGGCAAGGCGCGCCTAGGCATGCCTCAAGCGAGCCTTTTTAAACTAAGAACAAGATTATTTCACTTGCAACATAATATTCATTATGAATATGAAATCATCAACAAGAATAAGATACTAAAAGGAATAAAATCAGGAAGACATACCCAAGTAAGAGTTGTTACAATGAGCACTGAATGCATAGCATGTGGTAAATGTCTTAAGCTGGTCAGCAGTTTGACCATAACAGCTCCGGGTGCATCATTGAAATCTTGCCCTTTTTCCTCATTTCTGGGCTCCTGGTGGTTCATTCTTTTATTATCAATGCTCTCACCATTCATAGTATAAGCCGGAGAGCTGTTGCCATTGGGATTTGACTTTGGAAAATCAATGGAAATTCCTTGAGGATCATCAAGCAAAGGAGCAGAATCTGACAAATGTTGTGATGCATTTGCATTCAGTGGAACTTCTTTGGCAAAGTAAAGGGTCACAAGTGTACAAAAAGCCAAAAACACCTGTAAGAATTGTGGGTCAGACACTTGAATCTGCTTAGAATAGAAACAGAAATGAGATATACTACCTATGCACACCATGACAACATACCTTGGAGTTGAAACAGAAGGGAAATTTTTAACAATCACTATATTGCAGAAAGGGGGGGGGGGAATATGTGGCACGTGACAACTGACAACTGAAAGGCTATAATCATTCTTAGGAGAACACTAACCATAAGAATTTACCAAAATAGTATGATGCTAGACAATTACCATGAGTGGATAGCATATAATCAGCAGTCATCATTGGCCAGTGATTTGGTAATGGTCAAGGAAAACCAGGAAGGCTCAACAACCTCAAGAAACTACTTTTCATACTTTGGGAAACATAGGGGAGCTACTTAAATTGTCAATGAAAATTCAGCCAACCAAACAAAATCACATTGCAATTCAAATTTTTGTTCACCAGCTCTACAAAATGGATCAAACAACGGCACAAACAAAACTGAAGATAACAAATATCAGATTCCCTCTGCATAAAAAGTTCTGTAAGAGGACAAAGAAAGAAAAATCCAGAACTTTTTTTTTTTTTTGGGTGAAAGATAACGATGACAGACATTGCACTCCCTCAGCATAAAAGGACTATTCTTCTCCAATGGATATGAATACTTAACATAACTGTGGAGAGGAGGATGTCAAGCAAAACCAAGAACACCATGGAGAGGAGGATGTCAAGCAAAACCAAGAACAAATTGTCACTAATTAGCATTCTTTACAGGACGCTGAAAGTATAAATAGTTGCTTTTTTTTGCTGGGGGGAGGATGTATGAATAATAACTCCTACTCAAAGGGACATATATTGCAAATCTCTCTCACTTCTCTCTGCTTCATTTATCACCAGACAATCGACTTAAGTTGTCAGGTAGACAATAGCAAGTGCAAACACTTCATGATAAAAGACTCAGGAGGAAGAACGAAATGCATGAGCCTTAACTTTTAGGTTTAGGCATTGTCGCATTGAGGCCATTTTTTCCAATTAAACATATCAAATCCCAAATCTAATCTAATAACTAAAAAATATAGCTCCTATGAACTAGAATTTGCATCTCCCGTAGCAAATAAACATTCAGCAAATTAATCACTCTTCAAGCCTCAATGCCAGTCCCAAACCCCACCACCAATAAGAGCCCTTATTTTCAATATCTTCCTTAGAAATGTTAAAATTTGCATGTAGACCCAAATTTTCCAGGTGGCATAAATGCACTTCAAGTCTCTTTAGCATAGAATTCAAGGACCCAACCAATCAGCTCATTACACTTGAAATACCTCCAAGAACATAGTAAAAGGCCCTCGAATAAAGACCCATTAATTTTCCACAATTTTAATAACTTCCCTAGGTTGTTTTCAATTGATCTTCCCGTCCGCCTTCTGTAACTCTCTCAGCAATCATTATAGTACACATTCCACAGCAACCCTAAGTCATTCCATTTGCGTTTGTTTGCCCATATTAAAAAACAGATAGGTGATTAAGCACAGCTCCTGCTCTTCTTAAATCTTATTCCCCTGATTTTGGGTTGTTTAGGAGGCAATGATTGCTGAGGCGGTGAATATATGTAACAGTGCGACGGTCTGGTAGTTCAGTGGCTCCAATTGAAAAATTGTATCTTCTAGTTCCCACGTCTATCTTCACGTTACAGAAGTAACTAATACCATTTCAGCAAGATTTTATGAGGTGCAAATGGACATTATCAACTCACCCAGACTCGGTAATTGATGACTCAGCAAGAACATCAGACAAGCAAAAACTGATTGTTAGTAAAACAGAAGCAGTTAACCGAAAGAAAACTATCAAATATGTGCTTGATCTGATGGACCAAATTATTCAGTAAAACATCAATAGGCACGTTTGATAGCGGGAATGCATATAGCGGTAACGCTACCTACACTTGGATCTCCGCAGACCCCACAATATAGCGGGACCCACACTAGGCAGCGTTGTTGCAATGCAAACATCAATAAGTACCATGAAATGAGTAAGTCATCATCAGGTTTGTCATTTGTGCATGCAAAACTAACCACATACATAAGTAATTAAAAGAAATAGTTTCTCAAACAGATAAGGCGACATCATCAGCAGGTGATAAGCATCTATCCAACATCATATTGAAAATCCCGGCAATAGCCACCAAGAATAAAGACAAGTGACAATTAGCAATACAGATTACTCATGTACGGATATCCATAAATGCCATGGTCAAAGATAGAGCCACAACAAATAACTCACTGCAAGAAGAAAAGACAGCAAACTTGTAAGGAAAAAAATCCTGGAAGGCTTGACATCTTCAGATGAAAGAACAGACAACTGATCATACCACATATAAGAAGCTGCAGGAAAAATTAACAGGAGCCTACCACAGCAACAAGAAATGCTGCTTTCAAATTCCCACAAGCTTCACAGCAAGCTCGGGTTGTCAGGAAAGGAAACCATCTGCACATAAGTATTGACACAACATGAGAAACTCCCAAGGGAGCGACGGGAGACACTGTAACAGCCACTAAACCTCATATCCATTCAAGGAATTCACATTAATTCTCTTAGTTCATTCAAATCTGAAAACCTGTTAAGGAGCAACAATTTAAGGGCTATCTAAAATTCCTCCCCCCAATGCTTGTTTTTCCACTTGCAGAATTCTTCTTCACAGCTTGATAAACCAAAGGTTCTCCAGGAACAAAATATCAAATAACATGACATATATACTTTAATTTTGAGATGAATGGAAAAGGCAACAAGTACTGTGATGGCCTAGCAGATTTCTGAGCCAAACCCAATTCCAAAAAGCTGGAATCCTGCACAGGTAAGGTATAGGGTCCACATGTAGTGTCTCACTAGGGCTGTCAAAAGTTGACCCGACACGATTAACGACCCAACCCGAATACGAAATTAAGTGGGTTTGGAAAAAGACTTTCAACCCATTTAATTAAATGGGTTGACACGTTTAACCTGTTTAATTAATTGGGTTAGGTTCATGAGAATTTTGACACGAAAAAATGCCTATTTAACCCATTTAATTAAACAGGTTAAATAGGTCGACTTGTTTACCTAACTACTGTTTATTTTTAGGGAGAAGATTGTGAAAAAGCAGGGTTTAATCAGTCGATCTGTGTTTTTGGATCGTGGTTCTTACAGCTCATAGACAATGGTTATGTTGTGATAATATATTGAACTTAAAAGAATGGTTTATAATGTTCTATAATCATACTTTAGTCGAAATGTTAAGCGGGTAAATGGGTAACCGGATAACCTGACCTGTTTGTATTAAATGAGTTAATAGGTAAACTTCGCGTCAATCCGTTTAAAAAATAAACGGGTACAGGTCAAGGTTTCCAACTCGTTTAATAAACGGGTTAGGTTTAGATTAAGGATTTCTCGACGCGTTTAAGTTCGATACGAACATGAACTCAACTCGACTGACCTATTTGACAGCCCTAGTTTCACCTATGAATTACCATTGAATATCATAGAGGCCATTCTCATTGGATCCTACATTTTAGTAAGTAGTAACCAAAAAAACTTCTATAGATAGGATTTTGAGATTTTACAAGCCAAAAAAAAATGCAGTATACAAGAAAGTGTTAAAAAATATATATTGTAAAAGCAAATTTTACCTATGCCAATTTCCACTAGCACCAGAAGAGAATCCTAAAATATTTCCAATAGCCATCCAAGTGGCAAATATGGCATTTGCTGCATTTCTCTCATCAGGTCCTACAATACTTAAGTTGGAAAAGATTAGGATTGTTTTGTAATGTAAAACAGCACTAAGGTAATATTCATATAATTTTGGAAGTCCAGACATAATAAGCAACTAAGCAAAGAAACAAGATCCACACCAAAAAAAAAAAAAAAAAAAAAAAAATTGCCGAGAGAGGAACACATTATAGGGCACCTGATAAATCAGCCAAAAGAGCTCGAGCTGGGCCCTGCAATGACAAGAAATTTACTTCATTCTCCCTCAACCATATATTTAAATCTCATTAATAGGGTGCAGATCAAAGACAATTAATCTTTCACATTTATCAATAGCTAACCTGCACAGTATTATTTGCAAGATCCAACATCCAAAAACCCAGAACAAATACAAAAGCTGCTCTTGCTCGAGTACCTTTGAATGTGCTGTCAATCAAAAGAAGTGAATTGAAAGCAATATAGCTCCAAAACAGAAAGAAACAAAGAGAGGACGGCAGTAGAAACCTGCAGTGCTCCTTGGTGTCTCCTAACAAATATCCAATGTCTGCAGAAAAGCCTATTATTATCACCTAAATTACAAGACTTCAACTTAGCAGATATATAACAGTAATAATTGATTATCTACAAAATAGTATAAGATTTAAAGATTCTCACAGCAACGGAGATCATGAGAGATCCTGCAAGAATAAACGGTCGTCTTCTTCCATATTTAGAAGTACATTTATCACTCCATATACCTACGCAGGGTTGGACCTGAAACAAGCTGAACTTAAATTTGATAGAAAACCATATACCTCACAATACAGTTGAAATAACAAGCCAAAATTACGGCGTGGAGAAAAATTCAATGACAATTTACTCAGAAAAAAAGGATAAGCAACCAACGATTATTAATCTTGGTTCCATCAAACTCAACATGATGATCACCGCATTCTCTTAAGGATTATATTTCAGAAATCCATGTAGGCTTTTGGGTGGCTGATTGTAGCTCTCCGATTGATAAATGACACACAGAATAAATGTAATGGATTGTAAAGTGCTTTGGCTATAATCTTAGAGCATCTCCAGTTTCACATATACTTTTACATGGTCTAGTACTCTATTACAAATATAAACTCTATTGAGTTCTTTTAGACTCACACAGTAAAATTTTGCAACACAGAAACCGAAGTGCATTAGCGGATCAATGAGAAGCTGGATATAAATGAAATCATATGCAGATAAATATGACTCCACTGAACAGATAAGTTGTCACTTACCACAAGACCTGTAATAGGACCACAAAGCCAAATGAATGAAGAAAATGCATGCCCTATTCCAAGAGTCTGCAGTGGATCATCAAAACAGTAGAGTCAAGCTATGAAAGTGGTCTAAGCAAACCAGGATATTGAGATTGACTACAAATCACAAAAGGTACCAAATTTGGTAAGCAAGAAGCACATTTGCAAATTGCAATAACAAGGTAAAACCATCAAATTTTCCAAGAATTACAAAAGCAATCCCTTTTTTTTGTCCAGATAAAAATATATGATCGATTCGTTAACCTCCTCAAGCAGTCAAACACATGTAAATACGGCCATTATCCAACACCCCCTTAGAACAGTTAGCAATATGAATAGTCTACCAAGCTTAATCTTGATTCAGGGAATAAGGGTAACTCAGTTGGCTAAACTCCATCTCAGTGAGGTCTCAACTCAAATGTGCCTCAACCCCACATAGAGGTACCATTGTATATGGACTATGGTCTTGGTTACCCCCCCCCCCGGCTCTCCAAAAACACACACCCACACACACAAAAAACAGCTATTGTATTATGACATTGCCTCAATGCCTGACAAGTCTCCTGCCTAGAACATGGTTCAAGTACGGGGTAGAATCTACACCTGCTTACTTTGGCGATTGTGACTGGGTTGTTCCTGATACCCTCAGGTTTGATTTGGTCACCATTATAATCAATCCAAAGTTGACAAAACCACCCAACATAAATTCTATCGGCTACATCGCGGGAAAATGCATAATTCCAAATTACTATCTCCGTTCCCAAATGACAATATCTCTACTCTTAACAATCATGTCCAAGCAGTAATTTTCTTTTCCTAATTGCAGTAAACTCTATCGGCCTACATTGCAAGAGCAAGTAGGAAAGTCATTATTCAATCACATTTGCAATCGTTACCGACAACAACTTCACATTCAACAAAATGCTCTAAATTATATAGTATCTAGCCAAGGCATAATCATAGCAGCACAACATTCAATTGCACAATGACGAATGTTTTCAAATCAGCAATGGCTGCATGATTCTGTAATTCACCTGAACGTAAGGAGTAAGAAGGGAGAGTTGGAGGGCCCAACCAAACTGGACGCCAGCGGCGATCATACAACTAAGTATCAACGTCAACAAACTGGTATTTCTGGATCTGGAGGGCGCATCGCCGCCGTTAGAAACCCTAGAATCCCGGCGATCGCCGTCATGGATGGCGACCAATTCAACCTCGGCGGCTTGCTTCAAATTCTGGTAGGGGACTCGAATCGAGGCTGAGTCCGCCATGGCTGGTTCGTTTTGGAGACTCAGCGTTCCGAATCACGCACCATTGGAATTCCAGATCCAGCAATTTTCTCAAGCAAAATGCAGAGAATAAAAGAGAGAAATCCGATTAAAGGTCAGACGCATGTAAGTTTGAAGATCCAAGAAATGCAATTACTTCGGGAATTGAGATTAGAGAGAGAGAGAGAGAGAGAGAGAATGAGGGGTGAAATTTTGAGCGGGGATTGCGTGGGAATGGAGTTGCATGCGATGCAAGGCTGTCGTCTCGTCGCCAGCCTGAATGAAATGAAATCTGAATCGATGGTTTGGTGCCTTTTGAATTCTGGCTCTGAATTTTCCTTTCTTGCTCACTCTGCTTGCGTAGGTGATAGGTCAGCCCCCGGATTTACAATTAATTAATCACAATATTAGCCAGACACGCTTTGCCGGTCAATAGAATTGTAAGAGACCTTCTTATTTTATTTACTTAAATGATCATTGGCCTTTCGTCGAATTCTGTTCGTACGCCTTGACAATTTCACAATTCGATGTGTTATTGCGTCAAGGTGATATATTTGCTGAGGGTCAGTAATAATTCCATTAGATAAACAAAGCAAACTGTACAACCACCGTGTGTCTCATCCTCTCTAGTTCATTATCATCATTTTTTGCCTATTTAAGGGCCTGTTTTTTTATGGATAAATTAAGATAGATAAAAAATTAAAATAGATTGAAATAAGTTGAAGTGAGTTGAAGTGAGTTCAAGTAAGTTGAAGTGATAAATTAAACTTGATTAAAATAGTTGAAGTGGGTTTAAATGAGTTGAAATAAGTTGAGGTTGGTATTTTAGAATTGGCCCACGAAAAGAACAAGGGCCCTAAGTCCTTTGAATCGGGTTTTTTTAAAGCTAGGATGGTCGGGTTTTCTTTGTGATGATGATAAATGCTGTGAGCTGATACAAGTGATCTTGAAGACGCAATCAGATTTGGGGAGGATCAATGTGACCCATTCAATCCCCTTTCATGCTCCATAATTCTCTGTTGCATTATTACATTCACCTTTGCTGTGTTTATGTACACTACTAAAACAAAGAAAAACAACTTTGTAACAGAATGAACACCTCAGTAACTAACCATCTATAGCCGGCATATTTCTTAACTAACTCCCTCTCTTGTCTTCTTTCCCTTATATATCTTCTATACTCCCCATCAAGCTGGGAGGTGAGAAAATATTGTAAACCCCCAACTTGGATATAAGGTTGTGATGCTAAGAAACAGATATTATTTTGGTAAAGATGTCAGCAATATGTGCTTTTGTAAACACATAAGTAGGCTGAATAATCCCTTCCTTCATCTTGTCTCTAATAAAGTGACAATCCACTGTGATCTGTTTTGTCCTTTCATGGAAAACAGGGTTTGCTGCAATATATAAAACTGCCTGATTGTCACATTTCAGCATTGCAGGAGCTAAGTTTGAAAGACCAAGATCTTTGAATAGCTGAAAAAACTATGTGACCTCACATGTTGTTGTGGCAATTGCTCTATATTCTGCCTCTGCTGTAGACCGTGTAACAACATATTGCTTCTTGGACCTCCATGAAATAGGAGAGTCTCCTAACAAAACACAATATCCTGTTACAGAATTTCTTGAATCTGCACATCGATCCCAGTCACTATCACAATATGCAATCAGTGTAGGTGCTGATTTTGAAGATATGAGAACTTCTTGACCAGGTGACTGCTTGAGGTACCTAAGTACCCTCATAGCAGCATGGAAGTGTGCAGTAGTAGGTGAGTGCATGTACTGGCTAAGTACTTGAATAGTGTAAGTGATGTCTGGCCTAGTAATTGTTAAATAGATCAATTTTCCAACAACCCTTTTGTATTTATCAGGCTCAGACATCAAATTGCCCTCTTGAGTCATGGAAGAATTTGGATCCATAGATAGAAAAACAGGTTTTGAAGTGGACAAGCCTGTTTCTTTGCACTGATCCATACATATTTTCTTTGAGAGAGAAAAATTCCTTGATTTGACCTTGTAACATCGAGGCTTAAAAAATATCTTAGTGCTTCTAAATCCTTCATGTGAAATCACTTATGCAAGTGATCTTTTATTTGCTGAATAAGAGACAGTGAACTTCCCGCAATAAGCATATCATCCACATGCACGACAACTACATATATCCCCCACTTGTCTGTTGAGTAAACAAGCTGTAATCAGCCTTTGATTGTTTGAAACCAAATGTTAGCAGGCTGGCTGGCAGTTTAGCAAACTATTGCCTAGGGCTTGCTTCAGCCCATATAAAGACTTGTGAAACTTGCATACAGTTGTTGGGTGTCTAGATTGTTCTGATTTTGGTTCTGCACTGCACATAATTAGCTCCCCCTCTCCTCTATATCCTTTGGGAAGTTTCATGTAAACTTCTTCTTCCAGATCACCATGTAAAAAGGCATTTGCAACATCCATTTGATAGACATTCTAGCCTTTCATTGCTGCCACATTAAGTACTGACCTGGCTGTTGTCAATTTTGCTACTGGAGCAAACGTTTCTTCATAGTCTATCCCCTTTTGTTGCCTGCATCCCTGAATTACAAGTCTTGCCTCGTGTTGTACCATCTGATCTATACTTTGTCTTGAATAGCCATTTGCAACTTATGGCTCTCTTCCCTACATGAAGCTTAGTAATACTCCATGTGTCATTTCTCTCCAAAGCCTTTAGTTCTACATTCATGGCATCACAGCATTTTTGACTTTGGATAGCTTCTTCAAATGTAAGAGGATCTTGTTGGTTGTCAAGAGCAGTCGTGAAGGCTTGATTTTTGGAATTGAGATGTGTGTAGGTGACTTGATTTACAGCAGAGTACACTATTTTTTGATGAGTTGTAGCAGCTGCAGTCACATAATTTTTCATCCACTGAGGCTTCTTTGATTGCCTTGCAGTTCTTCTGGAACTTGGCACAGGCATAGTTGATGTAGGGATAGATGTATTTGCTGCATCTTCACAGTCTGAAATTTCAGTGCCTGTCCTGGCATGGTCTGAACTTCCAGAGTGAGGTGCATGCTGGATATTCCCTCTGGTTCTGAGGGGGTAATATTGGAATAGATATCATCAATATAAGTCCTTGGGGCCATATTGACTGGAGTTGGTTGCATATAAGCTTGAGCATTATTTTTGTGAAAATGAAAAATGTGTTCTTCAAATCTGACATCTCTGGACACCATGATTTTATTGGTTTACAAGTCCAACAGTTTATACCCTTTTTGTGTTACAGAGTAGCCCACGAAAACACATGGTATGCCTCTTGCCTTGAACATGTTTAGTTCTTTATAGAGAAGTGTGGCAAAAACCAAACATCCAAAGACCTTCATGTGATCATAGGTGGGAGGATGACCAAACAGCATCTCCTATGGTGCTTTATAGTTGAGCACACGAGGTGGTAACCTGTTTATTGTATATGCTACTATTAACACATAATCACCCCAGAATCTGAGGGATAAATTTGCCTGAACTCTCAAGGCCCTAGAGATTTTCAAGAGACGCCTATGTTTCCTTTCAATACGGTCATTTTGTTGTGGTCTATCCACACATGATGTCTGGTGTATAATACCCAAATTATTAAAAATTTGCTAACAAGGATCACTATGAAACTCAAGAGCATTATCTGATCTCACCACCTTAATCGTGGCCTGAAACTGAGTAGATACAAGTTTCATGAACTGTTAAAATGTAGACAGTGCTTGATATTTTTGCTTAAGTAAGTACACGCATGTTGTTATAGTACAATCATCAACTAGAGTCAAAAAATATTTATAATTCTTATGTGTAGGAACTTTGTATGGTCCCCATATATCCATGTGTATCATTTCACATATAGAGTTACTTCTACTAGAGCTAAGCTGAAAAGGCTGTATAGTAAACTTTGCCATTGGACAAGTAACACAGAGTCACAGACTTTATTCTCTTCTACTTTAAGTTGAATATCTGAACGATGCTTCAGCTTGTTTAAGGGAGCATGTCCGAGCCTCTTATGCCAAACTTTATATGAACCAAAAATTTTTGGACAATCAACAGCACTTGCAACTTTAAGCTTGTCCTGGTCTGTCTCTAACAAACTCTTTATGATACTCTCCATTTTACTATCCACTCCATTGAGATTTGATCTTTGAGGAAGTACAAGCCTCTATGCTCTCTATCGACTCCCAAAATCCTCATGGTGACATAATCCTATATTATGCAGAATTCAGGATGAAAAATAACCATACATCTGCTATCTTTTGTCAGTTTTGGAATGGACAGCAGGTTATGTTTGAAGATTGGCACATACAAGACATCTTTCAACACTATCTCAGTCGATAGTTGTACTTTGCCTACTGAGGATATGTCAGATGTATTTCCATTTGGCAAAGTAATTTTTGACTTTTGATTGAGCATCTTAACATCACTCAGATGATCTGACCTCTATGTCATATGATTTGTAGCTCATGAGTCTAGAATCCACTCTGCTTTATTAAGCCCAGCATGAGTACATAAAATCATACCTGCAAAGTTTGTATCCAGCTCCTCATCTATTTCTGTCCACATTGCTTATTAGACTGGGGCAGTGATTTCAGAAATTGCTGTAATTGCTCAATTTGAGACTGAGTCAAAGAAACATCACCAGATCTACTTGTTTCAGCATTGGCTACTATCTTGCCATCATTGGTTCCCTTGAATTTTCTTTTACAAGCCTGATTCTTGTCAAGATTCTTTTCAGGAAACTTCTTGACTTTAGGGTGCCAAGCTGGATAACCAATAATCAACCAACATTTCTCTCTGGCATTCTCATTTCTACTATAGAGTGCAGTTGGTTCAACCTCCAAATTTCCAACTTCTAATATCTCCCTCTGACTCACTTCTCGCTGTATCAAAAAGCATGCTGCCTCAACACTTGGCAGGGGTGTCATGAGAAGCAACTGACTCCTTTGAGGTCCGTACTTATCATCTAGACCATTAAGGAACTGAAACAACCTCTGTTCTTCCCTTTGTTTAACTATAGCTTTCATAAATGGGGTAATTTCATCGGTAATAACAGATAGTTTGGGCAATTCATTTGTGTCTTCTAATTCTTCCCGAAGACATTTCAGCCTAGTATAATATTCACTTACAGATGAGTGATTCTGCTTGACTACATATATTTCTTTGTTGATTCTGTATTTTCTTGAACCGTTGCTCAAGGAAAATCTCTGCTCAAGTTGCACCCAAATTTCTCTAGCAGAATTCAAGAATAGTATGGACTTCCTAATAGATTCAGACATAGAGTTTTGAATCTAGGCAATGATCGCACAGTTACAAGTATCCCACAATTCAGCTTTAATAGCATCATCAGTAGGGCTGAGAACCATGCCCTGAACAAATCCAAGTTTTCTTTTGGTTACAAGCGTAATTTTCACATTTATTCTCCAGACCAATAAGCTTTTCTTGAATTGCCAGAGAGCTTGGACCTTCCGAAGGATGTAAAAACAATGGACTCTGAAGATCTGCAAAACCTAAACCATTTCGATTTCTTTCTGAAAACATTTTGAATCAGGATCTGATATCTGAATCACTGTGAAATTATGGCTCGATCAATTGAGGATTCAATTCAATCAATCGAATATGAAGAAGCATGAAATTTGTGTAGTGTTTGGCTTGATCTTATGATGAAACAAATCATACGATCGAAAAGAAAAGAAGAAAAAAATGTGATTCAGATTTTATCTGCTCTGATAGCATGATGATGATAAATGCTGTGAGCTGATACAAGTGATCTTGAAGATGCAATTAGAATTGGGGAGGATCAATATGACCCATTCAATCCCCTTTCATTCTCCATATTCTCTGTTGTATTCTTACATTCACCTTTGCTGTGTTTACATACACTGCTAAAACAAAGAAAGACAACTTTGTAACAGAATGAAAACCTCGGTAACTGACTATGTACAACTGGTATATTTCTTAACTAACTCCATCTCTTCTCTTCTTTCCCTAATATATCTCCTATACTTTGTTATATTTTTGATTTCTATTTAATAGAAGTAGTATTCCATCTTCTAGTACTAATTATCTCTATGATTGTGAGAGTTATTTTATCTCTCTGATTATGACTTTATGAGGGTATTTTTTGTGGTTAATGTTACTTACTTGTGTGTAGCCTTTTCGTCTATTTTTCAATAGATGAATTGTGATCCAAAGGTGAAATGACTCTTCAACGGATTTCGATGCTTCAAATGAGACCTCTTATGTTAGAAGAATATATCTCCTTATAAGATTATGCTAGATCGACAGATCTATTTTGACGAAGATAATATATCATATCTGTGGATCTTTTCCTTAAATTATATCATAAAACAACAGTGGATGTGGAAAGAAAAACGATCAATATATGTAAAAGTTGTTTTTTAGGGATTGAGTTTTATTTGGACATTAGAGATTGCATTTGTTTGTGTTCAATTTACCTTGTAAATGTTGCATGACTAATTATTTAACAGATCCTTCCCTTGTCTTTGCCCAAAAAAAAAAAGGTGACAAATTTGTTTTATCAATAACTATTTCGTTACTCTTTTCTGTTCATTAAAATTGTCCTACACAATGAGAGCACAAAAACAACGATCTCCTATCAGAAACACAAGAAAAAAAATAATGTTAAAAATTAATGTACTATATGTGTGAGAGGGAAACGGATGTTTTGTTTTTGTGTTATATATTACGCTAACTAAAAGTAATAGAAGTAAATGAGATGCAAGATACAATTTTAAACGATTATTCATATTACCGTAATATAAAATATTTATCAACTTAGTTCAGGTTCAACTCTTTTCCTATACTATGTTTAAACATGATATTCACATCATATACATAACAAACTTTTATTTTATTGTTTCATAATTTACAAGTAGGTAGATGCGTATATATTTTCTTGCGATTCATAATTGGACTTAGTTACAACTTAAATTTTTTATTTTCTAAGGTCAAAGTTAGAACGGTGGAAAAATAATGTGCTTTTCCAACATGTACTGTTAAGTGAAAGAAGGGCATGGCAGCTCCACCGGCAAAGCAAATCAACTTTTTCTAACGCCCTTTAGTGGAGTTTAACGCAAAAATCCCCAGCTTAAAACGAATCTAATTGACTAGCTAGGTTAAGTAAAGAACCCACTAATATTTCCATTTTACATTTGAAACACAGAGGGAATCAGGCTCAAAAAATTAAAATTAAGATTCAATATCTCAAAAATTTCGTTATAAGGGGAGGTGTGATGTCCTATGTATCAGTCTTATTTTCGAGTTGTAAAATTATAGAGAAACTGATTCCAATTGATTATAAATTTAAAAAATACAAACTACCTATTATTCTACATAAACAGAGTACAGCAAATTTAGAAAGCAGCATACTTTAATCGGTACAACTCAAACTGAAAAAAATAATCCACATTTGCCTTTTCCATCTATCCAAATATCAGACTAGGAATCACAAGCTATAAAAAAAAACATTCATATCTTCTAAAATTAATCTCGAAATTACTTGATATCAAGATCTAATACTTCAGTTATATAAAACATTTAAACTCATCAGTATCATTTAAATAATTTTTGTACTTGTTAGCATGCTTATATTTACAAGAGATATATTATCCATGTCTAAACATTCTCAAATCCTGTAAAAATAAGATGCGCACCAGCATGAGTCGTTGTCGTTCTTACATCCCTGGGAAACATAATATGGCGGACATTATGCCGATGCATTAATTTGTAATTAAGTTGGTGTGATTGTTTTGGACAGCGTGGAGCCCAATTGCGTAGCTGCGTGAGAGAGAGAGGAGTTTGGGCTACCCAGGTATTGTCATCAGTGTACATCGCCCCTCTCCGGTTTGGGCTGTTACTCGGAAATTTCCTCACCCATCCGAATTGCAAATCAGTAGCCCGTAACTTGTGAGTAAGATCAACAGTTCAAGTGATCACTTTTTTTTAGTTTTCCCGTTAATATTTTTCTTGCTTAATAATGTAGCTCGGATATTTTCCATTATTAATATACTTATTACAATTTCCAACTCAATTTATCTCGAAGAAAACTAAATATGTCTCCACATTACGATGCAGATTTATTTTGAAATTCTTTTGAAGATAATTTATATGGTGTTTAAACACATTTCTGTTCTTCTATCCCAACAGACTGTAGAACATAATAAGAAAATCTATCATCTCCTTTTCGGTACCTCGATTAATAGAAGAACCAATTAATTTAACAATATTAATGAACATTTTTCAAAACATATTTTCTATTAATTCATCGTGAACAATCAACAATACATGTTTTTGTAGTTTTATTCATATGAACTTTATTACAATTTTCAAACAATATATTGTGTACTATATGAAATGATCAATAATTATTTTACATGACCAATACTTAAAATAAAGTCAAACATGAGTAAACAATCTTAATACACTGGTTAGATCTACATATGTATCCAAATTAGCAGTGTTGAGTTATTTGATTAAGTGAGAGAGGTGGGTTTTTTTATAAATTTTTTTAGGACAAAAACTACAGTTGAATTGGCTAACTAACTCAACATATTTCTGTGCGGGAGATGCTACCTTAAAAATACAAGCATATCACATCAACAAATACAATGTCAGAGTACGGCAACTTGTGCACACTTATACGAGGAAATGTCACAATATCTTGTACAGTAGCTGTAACTTGTTCAACCCCACTTATTCTAATTAAATAAGATCTCGACTTCAAGTTTTGTGAATAGAGAAAATTTGTGTTGTGAGAGCACTGCCGCTTATTAAGCTAACAATAATTCGATTATAGTAAAATGAAAGATCTAAGATCAATCCCCCCAAAAAAAAACTTGCAGAGTTTCACTACACAATCAAAAAGATTCCTGACCACATCATGATTATAAGAGTATCAAATATGATTACCATATTCTTTAGATTTAGCATAAAAGTATATACTTTAATAAAATACAAAAGCTAAAAAATCACTGGAATGAAATACGTAGAAACTCATGATAAGTATTTATATAAATGGTACCCTTTACGCCAACATAGGAAATACATTACGGCAGTGTCTGCAGTGGAAAATATTTTTTCAAGAAAAATTGATTTTCATGTCACATTTTTCGTTGTTTAGTACAAGATAAATAATTTTTCATGAAAAAAAGAAAACATCAACTAAACTGTTTAAGTGACAAAAAATATTGACTGAATGGCCATTGTTGAGGTAAATGTTAACCAAATGAAGGAATTTTGAGCTTAAAATTCATATTTGAGTTTTTTTCAATGCTTTCTCTCAGATAATCAAGTTTCGAAATAAACCATTGAACTTATTTTAGTGACCAAAAATATTAGCTAAATTGTTTAAGTGACGAAAATATTGATTGAATTGTTGTAGTAGAGAAAAATATTGACCAAATGAAGGAATGTCGTGCTTAAAATCTAGATTTTGGTCTATTTTAATCTTTCATATCCGATGATCAAGTTTCAATCCAAACCATTGAAATTGTTATAGCGGTGAAAAATATTGGCTGCAATGTTTGAGGGGCGAAAAATATCAATTAAATTATCATTGTGGAAAAAATGTTAACCAAATAAAAAAATATTAAGTTCAAAATCTGAATTTGAGTTTGTTATAATATCTTTTATCCGGTGATCAAGTTCAAATCCAAACTGTTGAAATTATTTTAATGACGAGTCAATTAAATTATTTTAGTTGCAAAAAATGTTGATTAAACTGTCATGGTGGAAATGAATGTCAATCAAATGAAAGAAATTTGAGTTGAAAATTTAGATTTGAGTTTATTTTAATCTTTTTCATCGGATAGTCAAGTTTCAGGCCGTGTTCGTCAATAATATTTTCAGTAGCGTTTAGTATTTTGACCAAGTTAATACACTAATTCGTTAATTTTTAGTGTTTGGTAACCTAGTATTTTGACTAGCATTTCAAGCAGCGTTTTTGAAAAGCTAATAATATTAACGTTTGGCATTTAGAAGTAATGTTTCATATTTTTTTTACCCAAAAAAAATTCTTTTGAAGGTTTATATTTGAAAATTATCTATATCTATTTACGTCAATTTATATTAATCAGTTAACCCAATAGCTAAATTTACTAAATAAATTTATTTCAACCGCTCATCTAAACAGCTATCCGCTGCACAGTTAAATTAGAAACGCTAACACCTACTTAAACAGCTATTCGCTATTTAAAAAGTTAATTTTGCCGAACATGGCCTCAATCCAAACTGTTGAAATCGAATTTTTCACTTAAATTTCTGCTGACCATATCATAAAATAATTGATGGAAGAAAATCAACTTTCCATCTTCTCAAAAAGGAAATCATTTTTTCATCCGATGAGGGAAAATTATTTTCCTTGTAAAATAGTTTTCCATCCTTTATTGTGTCAAAAGACAGAAAATTTGAAAACCATCTTTTGAAACAACCATTTTTCCTCCAACCAAACACTAGAGCTGTGCAACAGATCAGGTCGAGTCGGGTTCGTGTTCGTGTCGAAGTTAAACAGGTTGAGAATTCTTCAAACTGAACCTAATTCGTTTATTAAACGGGTTGAAAAACCTTGACTTGTACCAATTTAGTTTTTAAACAGGTTGACCCGCTTAATCCATTTAAGATAAACAGGCAAAGTTCAGTCGCCTAATTACCCATTTACGCATTTAACATTTTCAACTAATACGTAATTACATAATGTTAAAAATTAAATTTATACATCGCATTAAGCAATTACTTTCTAAAACTCCCCCCAATTCATTATAATTCATAATTTTTAGATTTTTGTATTCTTAATTATATAATAGTCAGGTAAACGGATAAATGTCGACTAGAAAAATGAGTTGACTTATTTAACCTATTTAATTAAACAGATTAGATAGGTACTTTTTCGTGTCGAGAATCTCGATCTAAACCTAACCCATTTAATTGAACGAGCTGAGCGTGTCAACCTATTTAATTAAACGGGTTGAAACTTGATACCAAAACCCACTTAACTTCATGTTGGTTTTAGATTAGTAATTATGTCAGGTCAGCATTTTTCAGCTCTATCAAACACTACCTAAATATATTCAATTACTTTTTACTATTATTAAATAACCTTTCGTTATGAACTCGGAGAAGGCATTCCAGCCAGTTAAAATACTGAAACTTTATCTCTTTCTTTCTCTTTTGTCTGCCTAGAGACCAAACCCCGGATCGATAGGTGGGGGAGAAACATTTAAGATTAGAAAAAGAAAAAATAATAACGAACGTTGACCAAATTGGAACCAGTACAGTAATTCCATTTAGCTAATTAGCTAATTATTTAATTAGTACTTAATTATGCTACATAAGTAAGGTTCTAATGATGGCTGCTTGAGCACTGTCAGTGTCTGTTGAAGCCAAGAGCTCGGATAATCGATCACTTAGGTCATCCACTTCCCTGTGCAAGCTCCTTATATAGTTGCAAGTCTCCTGCAATACCTTACTTGCTGATGCCTGTGGGAATTAAAAATAAAAATGGATAATTAGCTATATTTTAAAAATAGATAATCCAACATATTTTTCCTACTAATTAGAATCTCGTGGATGATGGATGCAAAGCACCCTTGTTAACCAGAATCACAAATTGATACATTTGTTAGTAAGATATGTGTACGTATCTGAAATTTAGATAATTGAAAAAGATAAGTTTGGACTATTTTTTTTAACTTGGATTGTACTTGTACGGAATAAAGCAAAATGTCTCTCTAACCTTCTTGTGTTTCGTTTATACGGAGTAATAGATAGTTGACGATTTTTAAATTTATGGTAAACCGACACGAATCTCTCTGTAATTTTACAAGTTAGGAACATGACTGTTACATCAGACCCCCCATATCCTGCTTGGTGGCGGAATTTTTGAGGCATTGGATTTGGATTTGGAAACTTACATGTAATTAAATATATGAGTATTTCGATTCCAATAATAATAATAATAATAATAATAATAATAATAATATGAATTGAAACATGGAGAGTCCCACGCCACGAGGAAATTGTTGACTAGTTGCATCACAAAGATTGTACCACTCCCTTCCCCCTTGACGTGGTCGTATGGCAGACATGCATGATCAGTACAAGTCCTACACAACATAAAACATGTGACTTATCTACCAAAGACAATCAAGGCCACACAAATTCTATGTTTGCTTAACCAGCTCTCTCTAGCGACCAACTCATACACAAATTTCATGCCCCTATATATATATATATATATATATATATATATATATATATATATATATATATATATACCCAAAAACCCTTGAATTATGTTAATTTTCTCTTAAGTTTTCAAAATTTATTAACGACGCTTTTGACTACGAGGATGTATGGATATTTGATCCACAACTCCATTTCAGAATATTGATTTGATTTCACTTATTTGTTGAACATATGCATATGTGACAAACGTATACTTTTTTTTTAGTTTGTGTAATGAACTGAAATGGAGTATATTCTAAAATAGTCTTGTTTATTTGGAGAGACGAATGAACTACATTTGTACCTCTCAAATTTTTTACTGTTTCAAAAAGACTTAACACTGACTGTTGGTTTTGGACGTTTATAATCGGTAACCGAATGTGTGGACATTTGACCTGGCATTTTGACCTAAATTTACACGATATACAGTAGGAATATATATGGAGGTATGCATGGAGAAGTACCTTGTGAGAGGATCTGGTGCGACGCAGTTCAGGAACAAGTTGGTGCAGCTTGTGAATGAGGTCTGCAATCTGATCATCACTGACTCCACCGGAGCGCGATCTTCTGCTAGACATGATGGTTGGTGATCTTAACTTGAGTTCAAGGATGATCAGAGAGAGAAGAAAGAGATGAGGTATGTACGTATGTATGGCAGAGAATGATGATGGGGTGGAAAATGCAAGGAGATGGGCCGCAGTATTTAAAGGAGAGAGAAAAGCGAGATTACTTATGGTGAGAGAGAGATATTGAGGTGAGGGAGACAAGGGCATATGTTGGAGATGAACGAGACAAGTGCATGGGAGAACGCATGGCCTTTTTACATAGAGAGACTTGGGGTGTCCGTAAATCAGGGCAAGTGGTCAAGTCCACCAGGGGGGAGGGGGTCCTCTTTGGCTCTTTATCCTTTCGTTTTCGTCTCAAGACGCACCCCCACCTCCCACGTTATTATGCCTCAACCGTACGTACTATTTCTCATATATTTAACTTTAAATTGCACACTAGTCTGCTCCATGATTTATTATTACTTTACAAATTTTGCCAACTGCTTATATATACACTATTATTATAGCAATATATAGATGTATGGAAAAATATAATCTAGGATGTTGTCTATGCATGTATTGCTAAGTAATTATTAGTTATTAGTTATAACTTATAACATGCCAATTATCAAATTCTCAATTATATATTACGTATATGAAACTAAATTACTGCAGACAATAAATATAATAAGTAATAATCCTATAATTAGATAGAGGGGTGACTATAATTCTTTGATATATAATGTATAATATATCAGTTACCAAATTCAGTTAAAACCAAATAAAAGAAATTTTTAGCATTTTAAATGAAGACGTAATTTCTAGAATTGTGACTGTGGTAAAAACCCCAAAAAAAAAAAAAAACCAAAGATTTGTTCGATAATTACAATGGTAGTATTAGGGATGTGAACGGATCGGATTCGGATTGGATATTGAAACATCCGAATCTGCATCCGATTTATATTCGGATCGAAAAATCCGATCCAAATCAGATCCGACGGATCGAAGGAAAACCTCCGAATCCGATCTGAATTGGATCAGATCGGAGTCGGATTTAATCTGATCTGAAATAATTCATTTCGTAACGCAATAATTTTATACAATTTTTCTATATTCTAACCACCGGTCGATGCGATGATGTGCCTTCATATATCGTATTAACTATATCCTGAACATTTAAGGTAAACGAAGAATAAAAGACAGAACATGTTTCAAGCTCAGCAAAATGAAACATGTTCCAACAATTACGTACAAGTCTCAACAACTAGGAGATACATATGAAATATCACAAGTAATATGTCCAACTAGCGAGTAGCGAGAGGCCAAGAGCGACTAGCGAACCAAGCAGCGAGAGTAACTGGCGAAGTGGTGAGGAAAGAGAAAGTAATTGAGGGTATTAGAGTTTTAACGTTTTAATTTTTACATATTAAGAAGAAACGTTGCTGACCAAAAAAAAAAAAATAACTCGTCTGGGCTGGCACCTTGGGGGTGGGGGAAGGGTGGGTATATTGGGTAGGTTTTATTTCTAAAAAATTTTAACTTTAAACTTAAATTTAAAATTTAAAATATTCAAAAATCTAGTCGGATTGGATTGAAAGTCGGATCGAATTTTACCCTTCATTCGAATCCGATCTAAATCCGACTCGAATTTAAATTATTTTTATCAAATTCGGACTCGAATTTTTCTGTTTCGAGTTCAAATCGGATAATTTTACATCGGATTAGTTCGGATTTACCTTAAATTCGAATGCAACTGTTATCGTTAGGTAGTATCCACATTCAAATGGATGGTAATACACGACTCCATGTCTTGAGCGAGCCGCACTGGTAATGTGACATTGCAATAGTTGACCAGTCGGACATTTTTTAGATTTGGACTCTGCAAAATTCCCCCTCAAAAATTGCAGCATGCATGAGACGATGCATAGAATTATGTTAAAAGGACTCGTGGCATCTTGGAAACTGATCAAACTGTAACGTAACATTATACACCGACCCCATTCCCAGGCCTCTTCTTCAGTTGTGCATTTTCCTACGTTCCCTGCACTCACTGTCACTGATGAATCCACACATCACTTACTGACTCCATAATTTGGACCTAAATTTCTTCCGTCTTGTTTCATATGCCCTGCATTTCTTTCTTTTTTTATATTTTCTTTTCACAATCAAAATAGAAATATCCAGTAAAAGTTTTGACAAAAAACACTGTGAATTAAGTTCAAATGATTCAATTAAATTATTTAAGTTAGATAGTGATGTTTTTATAGATCCAAGGGTAAAAGTGCGAATCAATTAATAGATGTTGACGATTAAAGAAAAGAGGCATGTGGGAGAGATATGCTGCATCTTTTCTCCGGCGAGATTCCTGCTTCAAGGGTCAGTGTATTGTCGACGTAATTGCATTTGCTTACATCCTGGTCCTGTCTGGTTGAATTATATTAGCTTTCCTTCGGGAGTTTCCATAACTAAACTCTATGTGCTACGTACTTTGCTAGTTTCAAACTCCCTTCTTAAGTAATTGCAACTTACTAGCAATTAGGTAACTATGGCTTATAGGTTTATCACGGAATTTGTTGGTCTTGCAGCTTATTTCCATGATATATAGAAGTATTAATTTGTTGTTTAGGAGGGTGTTACTTAAAGACTCAAAGGTCTTGTTTGGCCATCCCATTGATCGGTACCTATAATTTGGACATTGTAGTAATCAAAGTCTAATTAAATGTCTTTGGTATGCATTTAGAGCCTGTTCTTTTCATTGGTAAATCCCAATTTATCAAATTCAATCAACTTTAACCCACTTTAACTAACTTCAACAAAAAAAAAATTCTAACTTCAACTAGCTTCAACCTACTTCAATCTACTTCGACAAAACAATACCAACTTGAACACATTATATAAAAAAATATACCAACTTCTTCCAACTTCAACCTATTTCAACCTACTTCAGCACACTTCTACCTACTTCAATAAAAAAAATACCAATTATAATCAATTTTACTTATTTTTCAATCCATATTTTCCAACGAAAATAACAGGCCCTTAGTCATAAATGTGAAAAATGATGTTTGCATCTTTATAATTAGCTATATGATTAAAAGCAAAAGAATCACGAGACAAATTTTTTTACTACTAATACAATATTTGCACATTACAGTAACTAAAGTTGGCGTTGGTATTACTAAAGTGGATATTTTTTCTAAATTGCATAGCTTGCATAAGTCGTGTATAGAATTTATAATATCTATTCCAAAAAGAAAAAATACTATAGATATTTACTTCCTCATACTATTTCGATCCTGTATATTAGTTCCAAGGAAGGGGGAGGGGGAACCCCCAACCTTAAAAAAGTCACACTCTAAACAGCTCTCAGATGTCATTGTGAACAGGGGGAAAAAAAAAAATGTAAACCCACAACTAAGCTTTTACACGGGGGCGCCACGCACGCATAAGCACGTCTATGCTCACTAGTCTCTAGTCTCTACAGAAAGTAAGTAGTGATCTATCCTCTTCCCAATTCCCCCTATTTCTCATGTTTTGTCCAGACTCCAGGCGCATGTTCAAAGCATCAGAACCAAAATCTAAGGGGAAGACTAGTCTCTCTAGGGCACAAACACCAAGATGGATGCTACTCGATCAGGTTCAGGAGGAGAGAGATCATAGCTTCTTTTTCTTTACTCTTTTTTTTCACATTTCGCAGGTCTTGGCCACCTTTTTGTTTTTGTTGGTGCCCAGCACCGAGTCCTGCGTATGATATTGTCCGCTTTGGACCTCAACCCTCACGACTTTAAAACGCGTCATACGGGTGAGGTATCCAGCCCCTTATAAAGAGGCCTTCGTTCGCCTCACCTGCGGATGTGGGACGCTCAGTCCAACACCCCCACTCAGGTGAGGCGCCCCCACCAAGGGCACATCGGCACGAACCTGGCTCTGATACCATGTTGGTGCCCAGCACCGAGCCCGCGTATGATATTGTCCGCTTTGGGCCTCAACCCTCACGGCTTTAAAACGCGTCATGTGGGTGAGGTATCCAGCCCCTTATAAAGAGGCCTTCGTTCGCCTCACCTGCCGATGCGGGACGCTCAGTCCAACAGTTTTTTCTAGCTAGCTCATTCCCTCACTTCCCCACGTGGATTCATATGTAAATATAATTTCATGTTTGTCTTCATCTTTGGACTAGCTACTTGCTCAGTCGGACCTAGTTTCTGCTAAAGTTAGACTGTTTAACTTGGACAGTGCACTTCATTGACAAATAAATCTTAGCTTCTGGTTTGCTTGAAGTTTGTCTTTATATGCAGTCAAACTTGTTTTTTCTTCCGTTTGAATTGGAGCTTCAGATTAAGCCAGCATGCGTAGGTTTAGTAGATCGAGTACTTTTCTAGAGGGTATGGCTAGCTACATGTTCTTCAAGCATCATCTCGTATTCTCGCATGGTTATTTTACACTTTTTCAGGATGGGATTTTAGGTTTGAAATTCGAGAATGTATATTCTTTATTCAGAAACTACTTGATTAGGTCCATTAGACAGACCTTATATATCACAAGAGTCCAACGGTGAGAATTTTATTAACCACAAATTAAAGAGAAGGAATAAAATTATGTTGCCTTTTATAAGAAAAAAACAAATTGACCTTTGCTATTACTCGAAATCACAAGTGGATTGCTTAGAAGCTAGGTATAACAATTAAGAAAAGCATCAGGTACTGATTATTTGAATAGAATACGTAGGTGTCAAATACTAATTAAGAAAAATAATATTGTAGACATGAATTAAGGATATTATTTGAATTGAATTCGTACGTATCATATACTAATTAAGAAGATAATACTGAAAATGCAACTGGCATAAATATTAATGTATCTAGTACAAGTCACTAACCTGTTTAGCTAAAATACAACTCAAACTAACTGTTGAAAGAAAAACAGCATTTATTCTAGTATTTTTCAAATTAGTTGCATTACTTTGATTATAGTACCATTAATGTATAAACTAAACAGCAAGTACTAGATCGATCTGAAGAATGTGAGACAAAACCAGGATAAATTGTGCTGTTAGATGCCCTGTCAAAGTACTAGATTTTATTAACACGTCCTAAATTAAATCATAATTTGCCAGAGAGATAACAAGACAAAACAATTTGGAAAATAGGACGTCGGCCACGAGTGCGCTTACATGCTTCAACTCGCCATTGCAATTTGTTAGGGTTTGTTATTATATATTGACTCCGTTAGACAACTATTAGTTGTTTACCGTTAGCTGTTTGCATTAACTGTTTGTTGTTAGTTGTTTGTATCGGCTGTTATTAGCTGGTTGCTTATGTGAATTAAAATTTAAGTAATATGTACAATAACATTTATTAGTAAAGTCATATTTTATTAATTGTACTAATTTTTGTCTAATTTTTTTTTAATATTACGAAGTAAAATTTAAATAACACCTACTATCCACAATATTGTTTGCTTTTTATTTGGACATTGCTTTTATTTATTATTAGTCTATTTTTAATTTTTAATATGGGGTGAAATTTAATATTTAAAATATTTATTATGTAAAATTAATTGACATAAATAATTTAACCTTTTTGTTGTAAATGGTAATTGGTGTAAATTTGGATCAATCTTTGGACGCTTTGGTCATTTGAAACCCAAAATCTAAACAACCATTTGAAAAGGCCACTTGATTTAGCTTTTTGATTTTGAAAAATGGTTTTTTCTTTTTTGGGACCAAAAGGCCATTTCAAATTGCTATTAATCAAACACTTGAAACAGTTGTTTGACTCGATCAAACAGCCAAAATGCTCCCAAACGGTCAATTTTGATCAAAAAGTCATCAAAACAATCAACAACCAAACGCTCCCGTTCTATACATCATGTCACGCACATCACATTGCGTTTCACACGTGCTATTGAAGTGTCTACCCCTTTTAAAAAAAGAAAAGAAAAGAAACATTGTAACATCTAATTAGTTGCATGATAAATTAACCATCACAGTGTAAACATGGCCCAGGACTAAAGGCCTAATCTTACCCACAGAAGTACTTAAGCATGAATGTATATGAGGATTATTTAAATTCTAATAGGCTCCATAAAAACGGGATACTCATACAATTTGAAACAAAGGAATGTTTTTCAGACAATTTAATTAATCTGGCAAAGAAAAGGACCTTTTCAGTGCCTTTTGAAAAGAGACCCAAAAGTTGGCAATCAACTTGTTGAACGAAATATTGAGGTCCACACCAATTGGTAGAATAATGCCAGGGAAAATGACATTATCAACAAACTGCGCAGTGTTGAAAGTAATACAAACCACTCTCACACCAGAGGCAAACTACATACGGACATATATTTATATATACATATAACCACAGTAACAATCGCGTGATGGTTGAAGGAGACAAGAGCGTTGTTTCGTACCATATCGTTCAACGCTTTCTTATCTTATTTGTAGCAAAAATTATACAGTCCTCAGTCATCGAACGAAGTCATGGGACAAGCCATGAATCTCGCATACCCAATATTTGCAACAGGTCACGTGACAACTTGCTTGCCTTCAAAGTGATTGAACCAACAATTTTCAGCACTTTTGCATGCATGTGGTGGAATACTGCGAACGCTGACAAGCGACAAATATAGCTTGAAATGCTTTA
This sequence comes from Carnegiea gigantea, assembly GCA_029747015.1. Lineage (NCBI taxonomy): Eukaryota > Viridiplantae > Streptophyta > Magnoliopsida > Caryophyllales > Cactaceae > Carnegiea > Carnegiea gigantea. The sequence continues at coordinate 595,736 of JAKOGI010000077.1, forward strand.
TTGCATTTTAAGCACTCGTGACACCTACTCTTGCATGACCTTTGTTTCCACTTGGTATGTTATCATGAGTTGTGACACTGAATGCTTGATATATGATTATCATAAAAATGGATACGGATATGTAGAAGTAGAATTCCTTCACCTTTCAATTGGAGGCTCTATATATATATAAATCTTCATTTTCCGTGTCATGTTTAGGAACACTTTATTCATATTATATCAAGCAATATCACTTGAAACTCTCCATCACTCCACGTCCAGTAAGACGTAATATGGGGTATGGCCATATGGGAGATTTGGATGTAAATTAATACCCTTACCTCTTAAAACATTTCCGTTTACGTTGTTAAAGAGACTGATTTCAACTGATTAGATATTTAAACACTTTACTTTGGGCTAATCAAAGAATGCGAAGTAAACAAAAAAGACGTTAGAGCAACATTCAAATTTATATTTAATAATATGCATTTGCACGTACCCAATTATTTCGTTCTCTATAAAAAAAATTTCAAAAAAAAGGCATCGATCTTAGAATTACAAAGGAAAATTACAAATCAGCCCGTCCAAGAGTTTATGAATGCTGTGTATAGTGCTAGCCACTGCAATTTAAGCATCAATCAATGTCGATATGTTTCAGACAGGAACACGCTAAGTTAGGCAGAATCAAACTGCTAGAACTGGTTTACTACTTTGATACGATTGTTGTTATCTAATTTGTTTGTGTCTACTTTGATTTGGAACCACCAATCTATCAACCTCATGCTTAATTATACATGTTGAATGACTCCAAAACCAGACTTAGTTTCCACTTGCGCGCAGAAGCTATCACATGTCCTGTTTTAATCAACTATGATTTCGACACCACTCGCTCAGATTTGTCGCCCAACCTTTTTCTTTTCTTTTTTTTTGGGGTATAAATTATAGTTGATTAAAGAAAAACGTCCTAATCAAATATTGTTGATTTTCTTTTGTGCAAATTAGTAGATAACTAAAACTTCTTTATTTGAGGTACAAAGAAATCACAATCTATAGATTTGGGAGATATTTGTTCAAGACTACATGTTTGGGAACCGTAGTTCATTTTGGAGGTAACATAGTCATTTAAATTATCACTGTAAATTATGAGTTCATCAACTCCTTCAATTAACAAAGTCAAATATTTTCAAGGATTTTCTTTATAAATGATTTTTTTTATAGAATATTATAAATGATTTGAATAGTCTTCCTAATTTAGATTTTCAATTGATTTTATTTTTGTCTTGTATGGTGATGACCAATACGGGGCAAATTTGTAAAGTATTCATAGTAGGTCTTGGTACTAAAAAAATAATGTGAAAAAAGGTGTCAAAACGAGGCAAACATGAGCTCACCTCAATTAAAAATGAATAACTAAATAAAAATTTAACAAAATGGGGAAGGCAAAAGTAGACTAACGGGGCAGATGTTTCACGTGAACTTTTCAGAAAAGGGGCGAACGACAGTGCCATTGGCTCAGAATTAGGCCCAGTACATGCCTCAAAGTTTTGTTAATAGCCCAGACTGAGGCCCATTCCTTGTTTCAAAGTTTGGTTCAGCCCAGATGGACACTATAGACATCATCAGGCCCAATTTCGCATTTCTTCGAACATTGAAAGCCCACAATTGCCGGGATATAATCTTTCTTATCTAGTAATTGTCTGAAGGTCATGCCGAAGCTCCTAGTCAGTTAGCATAACTGACAAAGTTCTCTAGACTAGTTTTAGAGATCTAAATTCGAAAATCACTTTTATAGGATTTAGTACTTCATTAATCCCCCCAAAAAATGTCCAATCTATTTTTATTTTTTTTGTGTGTTTTAAGAAACATTAGTAAATTAATCATTATAATATAATGACATACCAATAACACCCTCAATAATTTGAATTAAAAAATATATTTTTGATAATGAATTTTAACTGTTGAAATGCACTTATCTTTAAAAAGAAGTTAAATAATAACCATTAAAATGTAAGTAAAAACCTATTTTAAATAAGATCATCTCAATTAAAGCAACTATATAATATAGAATAATAAAAACAATCTTTTTTTTACAGTAAGACTATCTAACAAGGGGAAAAAAATTACCGCGAATGGTCATCTGCACATGACACATCATCAAAATTAGGTCATGACCTAAACAATTTCTGCAATGACCAAATTGATGAGACTTAACATAATCCATTTAACATCATTAATTCCGTCACCATAATCTATTATCATGTACTAACACCCTTTTTCCTGTCATTTCTTTACAGCTAATTTGATCTGATCATTATCAACTTTACACAAGAGTAGACTTCTAAACAGTGTCATTTTAAACATTTTATCTATCAAGGATCAAAATGTCTCTTCCCATCAAGTGTAATCATAATAATGGTTTCCACCCTATGATTTAACTCTTGTCTTATCAATCATCCATAACATATATGTTTTCCTAAAACAAAAGGGAGAAAATTAAATTACTAGCACAATCCCAAGTCAAAAAGGCTCCATGACCCTTTTCTTTGTAAATGACAGCAGAGTGTTGCAATCAAACATTGGTGAGAATAGTGTTATATAAGAGGAAAGTTGATCTTTAAAAAAAAAAAAAAAAAAGATAAGAAGTATAATTTAGGAAGTCATTCTCTCGAGGATTCTTCCTAAATTATCCACGACCAATGTCCCTATGAGGAACAACATCGTACACACTCGTGGAATAAAGAGATAATCTAAATTTAGCCTGTCAATCGACTGCAGTATTACCCTGTCTAAAAATATAACTGATAATAACATTATTAAATCTAGATAAATAAGTAGTGATATGTTGAACAATCACTTGAATCTCCCATGGAATTTGAAGTTGTCTTTGCACTGCTCGGATGAAAATATCATTATCTCCTTCAATATGAACATTAGTAAATTTTTGCCTGTACAACTGCTTTAATCCCATTGCACGTGGATGGTACTTCTGCTACTAAAACTGAGGCTACTCCTAAGTTAAATGTTACAGCATGTATAAATTTTCCTTCTCAGCCACGACAACTTCAAAAGAAGGTAAAATGAAAGCACAAAATATTATTTGAAATTGTTATGTCATACTTATGATCAATTGTAATTTAAATAAGCAAACTAAATTGAGAAGTTATAAGGTTGGATTGTGCATCTGCTTTTCTTTTTAACAGGAATTCACATAATATCTGACATGATTATACAAAAAATTATTCATTTTAGGTGTTTTTTTTTTTTTTTCCCCAAAAAGCTGCAACCTGTTTTGGTTATCTACTTGCATCCTTAGATAAGATTATCTAATTTAATTTTTTTTTTAAAAGAAGGGTTTGGACAGCTGTAAAGAACTCAAGGATTTGGCAAGCAGTAATGTCGAAAATTTTTGGGTTCCAACAAATTGCATCTCCTTTAAGTTGGAGGGTGCATAAATCTGCAGAATATATTTTTGGGTCTAAAAAGAAAAATGCTTTTGTTATTGTTCCCTTTTCTTTTTAAGAATGTGATTCTTATTTTGTTAGTGGTTTTTGGTATATGGATCAAATGTCAAGTCCCTAAAGGCAAGTTTGTCTGCAGAATCACTCAACTTACATCTACATTTCTAATTTATAAGTTCTCTCTAAAAAAGATATATAAAAACAAGCAATGAAAAGGGGAATAATTTTTTAGGAAATTAAGTGGGGGCCCCATGACTTTGGTATCTTTGTTGTAGTAAAATTGTCATATTCCACAAGAAAGAGGCTAGCAATAACTCACCATCATTCCTTTCAAATTGGGGAAAGGGATGTGAAGGAATATAGACCTTGTAAAGAAAAGTCAAAAAAATCTACTTGCCTGTAAACGAAAGAGAATTTCAACTAATTAAGATAGAGAATTTTAAAAATAGATGATGACAATGAATTAAAAGACAAGAAAAGAACGGTTCAACTTTATTTCTAATGAAATAACGATAGTATTTACTAGTGTTTTTTTTCCTGTTTGAAGATATTGATTGAACTATATATATTAAAGAATAAGCAATACATACATAATTGGTTTATGATCCAACAAAGTGTTTAGGTGACATGAGTGCTCCAAAGCATAAGCTTGGATAGCTTCCTGAACTCAATTAATTATTCCCACACCAAAAAAAAAAAAAAAAAAAAGAGATTCCGAATTATAATTTCAAAATACTGTCAAATCCTCAACTAACGTCGTTCATCAAATCAAATGTACATTACAGTTTTCATAGTTCAAAGCACATAGACATATAGACAGGTCATACATATATTTACATCGTCATTTGTACTATCTAGAAGATCTCATCTTAAAAGATATACATTAGTTACCACATCTTTATGTGATGTTAATATGTTCCGAAAAGCTAGTTAAATCCTGACCCATCAACCCACTAGGTTTGCAATCTAGTGAAAGAAAGAAACATGAAAATAACACATATTGGTTTGTTTACTCAACTTCCGCGCACAAAAGATGACTTATATGTCAACCATGCATGGAAAACAATTGATCCACATTTGGCAAAATCATCTTCTTATTCCCTTTTTACTCTTTTTTTAAATTAAAAAAAATAGATTAAACAAATAAATTTCTTATGTAATAAATGGTTTAAGTGGAGCATACGCAAAACCAACCCTAAGCACAACGCATTTCAACCAAAAGTCTCATAAGTGGATTCTCTGCATATGTAACAAATCAAAGCAGCCATATCTCTTATACAATCATTTTCTTCTTCTATTAGCCAACAGGTACCTAAAAAATATCCCCTCCCCGTAAATATTAAAATAGGGCATTTGTGGAAAAGAGATTTTTAAAAGGGTAACAAATATTTAAATAAACAAGAGAGTTTTTTGTCATCAATGTGTCTATTTTTAGGAGAAAGAAATTATCTAAATCCTTGATGTTGAACATGGACTTCAAAAATAAAATACAAAAACTCCCATTGTTACTCATTTAAACAAGCTAGAAAGCAAGGTCCACCCAGCTATACATAGAGATTCAAATGTTTGGCATGCATCTAAGCTCAATCAATGTCAAAAAACTAAAGCATTAACGAACACATAATTTGACATTGTTGATCAAATGAGGCTTGGAGATTAATAGTTCGATAAGCATCTACTTCAATGATCATACCCGTCTTATTTTGTACAAAATATTCTAATAGTTCCACAAGCGTCTACTTCAATGATCATACCTGTCTTATTTTGTACAAAATATTCAACACTTTTGGTCGAGGCTTGCGTAAAGTTTTAGAATTTTATCAAAGGTCACAGAGTATATACTTTTGACACATCTACATGAAAATAAACTCTATTAAGAATTTAAAGTTTGTATTAACTAAATTCTTAGAACAATACAACAAATTCAATTCCGAGCAGGTCAAATCGAGTGACTGCAACTGAAAATATTTGTGGAAATGATTTAATTATCACATTAATTAGCAACATTAGTGCACCAAAAACCTATATGTAAGTGCATGGTTACATATGAACTTATATGAACTTGTATGCTAGCGAGGAACTATGGTGCGCTCCCTCACGATAAGTTCATCCTCCAGCAATGTAAAAATTTGATAGCACAAGAAGACTGGGAAATTAGAGTGACCGACTGCTTTCGGGAAGTTAACCAAGTTGTGGATAGGTTAGCGAATTTGGGCATTACCGCTAGATTAGGAATGACAAGATTTCATGTTCCTCCTGTGGAGGTTAGAGATGCGGTTTTTGCAGATTGTATGGGGGCTGCGTGGCCTAGGTTTAGAAGAAAGGAATAATATTCACCTCGGGGCATTGCCCCTCTTCCGCACCAAAAAAAAAAGCAAGGAACTTTTTGTCCATCCCCGTCCTGTTCTCGTATTGATCAAATGAGGCTTGAAGATTAATAGTTCGATAAGCGTCTACTTCAATCATCATACCCATCTTATTTTGTACAAAATATTCTAATAGTTCAACAAGCGTCTACTTCAATGATCATACCTGTCTTATTTTGTAGAAAATATTCAACACTTTCGGTCGAAACTTGTGTAAAGTTTTAGAATTCTATCAAAGGTCACAAAGTATATACTTTTGATACGTCTACATGAAAATAAACTTGTATTAATTAAATTCTTAGAACAATACAACAAAAATTCAATTCCAGGCAGATCAAGTCGAGCGACTGCAATGGGTATATACTTGACCTATCCTAAGAAGACTCAAATAGAAACATTTGTGGAAATGATTTAATTATCACATTAATTAGCAACATTAGTGCATCAAAAAGCTAAATGCAAGTGCATGGTTACATATGAACTGTTATGAACTTATATGCTAGCAAGGAACTATGGTGCGCACCCTCACCAGAAGTTCATCCTCCAGCAATGTAAAGATTTGATAGCACGAGAAGACTGGGAAATTAGAGTGATCGACTGCTTTCGGGAAGCTAACCAAGTTGCGGATAGTTTAGTGAACCTGGGCATTACCACTGGCTTAAGAATGACAAGATTTCATGTTCCTCCTGTGGACGTTAGAGATGCGGTCTTTGCAGACTGTACGGGAGTTGCGTGGCCCCGGTTTAGTAGAAAGGAATAATATTCACCTCGGGGCATAGCCCCTCTTCGGCACCCCCAAAAAAAAAAAAAAATGCTAGCAAGGAATTTTTCGTCCATCCCCGTCCTGTTCTCGTATTGATCAAATGAGGCTTGAAGATTTATAGTTCGAAAAGCGTCTACTTTAATGATCATACCTGTCTTATTTTGCACAAAATATTCAAAACTTTCGGTCGAAGCTTGCGTAAAGTTTTAGAATTTTATCAAAGGTCACGAAGTATATAATTTTGACACATCTACATGAAAATAAACTCTATTAAGAATTTAAAGTTTGTAGTAATTAAATTCTTAAAACAATACAACAAAAATTCAATTCCGGGCAAATCAAATCGAGTGACTGCAATGGATATATTTATATACATGGAGTACTATGTTGGCAGTGTCTCAAAAAAAGGGGGGGGGTTGATTGCTGCAATTCCTAAGAGTAGTGTTTTCTGCACCCTAGGATATGTGGGAAAACAAAAGAATTCAGTGCAAATTGTGCTCTGGCAAATCAGAAAAGGGGGAAAAAATCCATACGGAGCTGCTTCAATTAATGTTTTATTATTTAATTTTGTTTCTTTATATTTATTTATTTATTCGGTTTTTCGGTTAAATTAATAAATATAATGTACATTTTTCTTTGGATGTTGTGAAATAAAATCATATATTATTATACATGAATGATGGGGATCTTAGGTTTAAGAATAGGAGGGTGAGGGTCCACATGTGATCCAAACTTATGGCATAAAAATAAAAGAAACATCAAAGTACAACAAATTTTGCCAGACTAGTGATTGGGAATTGCATTTGCAGGCCAGGAAAGCAAATTATTTCATCAGAAGACATGGGCCTTTCCTAGAATTCAGATTTCATCATTGCAGGAAAAAACAAACAACTAAAAATTTTTATTCTTGTATTTATTACTATTTAAAATAAAAATATATCAATAAAAATACAAGAATTTTTGTATGAGATTGTATGATAAGTATTAAATTTCTATGGAAGGAAAACTAATGAACTGACCCATTTATAGATATATGATATCTTATTAAAAAGAATGAAATAATCTCATATGGGACCAATATATCATTTAAGAATATCTGTACACTTCACTTCAAAAGAGGGGAAGAAAAGGCATAATGTCTGTAAACCTTTACTATTGCCAATAATGTCTTGGATATTAACCTTGAAAAGTAAGTGTCAATTAACTTAACTGGTAAAATTTATAAAAGCTGTCGCCAAAGATTTGAGTTCAAGCCTTATTTACGTCAACCTTTCTGTCTCATTTACATCAACCGTAGGTGGCTGTAGCTCGATGGGGGCGGGGAGGGTTTTTGTGTGCTTGTCTACAGGTCGTGCTTGACTAGACTGTGCTGACTTCTGACGCCCCGAGTTTGTTGAGGTATGTCCCCGCTCCTTATTTATCTGCTCTACTTACCCTTCTCCCCAGTTGGTTACTTGGTACGCAATCATTTCCTCTGTAAACCATTTTCCCCCCAAAAAAAAAAACTGTTTTGTGGGTCTTTAGGAATCAACCTCTCTATGGGTAGGAATACAGGTAGGGGTAAGGTTGCGTATAGCTGGATCTCCCCAAACCCCGCGAAAGCGGAACCCACACTGAGAGTTGTTGTTTCTGTCTCAATCATATAAAAAGGATTTTTAAAAAAAAACCCATATCATTTATCATATAAGTATTTTTCCAACCAAGTGATTATTATAAAAATAAATGTCATCATCGTACCTACTTGGGTTTCTGAGAGAGATAAAGAGAGATATCAGAGATTACAGAGAGAGTTTTTTAATTCAGCTTTTATTTATTTATTTATTTTTGGCAACTTGATCAATGTCGGGCGATTGATCTGTAGCACCACAGCTGTTTTATATCATAATTTCCCACACAAGATTGATCGAATGTAATTATGAAAAAGAAAAAGAGAAATAAAACCAGAGCTGCAGGCTAGTGTGACATCATGTGATGGGGGGGCATTTAATTAATCAAATATTTATTCTGAACTAATCTTTGTGAATTATGACATTATATCAGCCCACGTGTTTGGTGGTGGGATTTTTAATTTAATATGGATTAAATTTATTTCTGTCAACTGAATTAAACTACCTTCATTTGTTTATATTAAATTCTAAACTTATTTTTACTAAATTAATTGAAGTGCACTTATTTTTGTTGAAATTACTTTCCTAATTTGCCCTTCACTGAAACCAGTACTACCTTACATAACCACTGTGGTCCATCGTTATTATTTCCAAACATTTTTTTTTGGTTGGTGCATAATTTATATACATTGTGATGACGGTGATGAAAAAATGCAGAAGGAGGGATTTTTTTTTTTTTTACATTTTTTTAAAAAAAAAAAAAAGAAGGCAAGTACAACATCATAACAGTTCAGCAACTCTTCTTTCAAGGGATTTGTCCATATTATCATCAATCAATAAACATAAAGTACTTGAACGAGATAACCTGATAAAGTAAAAGCTTAATCTTGAATAAGATTAATTTGCCACGATATCTAAATTTCCGAGTGAATTGCTTTTATAAAAGATCTCCAATAATGTAATATAGTATTTTTAGTACATCAACGTCATCAACCTCAACTCCCATACAGATATTAGATCAGCAGTCGACCCCGGGCGGGGATAGTGGGGGATTAAATAAAGTAAAAAGAGAAAACCCAGAAGAAAGATTCTCCACTAAATAATGATTATTCCATAAGCCAGCAAATCCTGATCCATGATTAGTGCGGTTTATACAACATTGTGCAGATTAGTGCAAATTGGAAACAAAAGGAATAAGAGTTGAGAAGATGGGGAGCTGTATCTTACCACCCCTCCAAAAAAATCACATAAATTAATGTATTATAAAATAGATCTGAAAAATCATGATATTGTAATAGAAGAGATTTTTTTTTTTTTTTTTGGTGGATGGAATTATAGAAGAGCATCATTAAAATATCTATAAGTTATAAGGAAGTGGCGATGTTGATATGAAAATCTAGATAAGCTCTTTTCTTATGAATTCAACTAAAACCTCACTTAAACAAGATTGGTATTTATTTCGCTCCTAATCCAATCAAATCAATAGTCCACGATTTGAATTGCCCACACAAACCAGAATTTGATATGGGTCTATGTTACAAGTCATGTCCATCAATAGTACAGTCTTTAAAAAAAAAAAGGAAAAAAGAAGGCTTAATATTGTTGATAAGCCATTGAATAAGAATAATTACACCTTAGCACGAAAAAAAAAAAAGAAAAAGAATAACTGCATCTCACTTGTTAAAGCATGTGCTTCACCATCTCTCTCTTTGAAACTCATGATCAGCAAAATTGGTCTTCAAGAATCATATAGATAACAATTGTTTAAATAGTAAATAATTATTACTCATTTCATAAAGACGGTATTTTATTTCATAGAAAATTAAGTACACTATTTATCATTATTCACTAATTAGTCATAGCAAGACTGTTAGGTTAGATTCTTGTTTATAAAATATAAAATACTCTCTCTATTGCGTATTTATCGTCAACATAATTAAATATGCTAGTTTCATATTATTGTCAAAGTTTATCTTTTAAAAGATTTACCATTGTTTTTTTTGGGTTTAAAAACTTATTTTAACGTTATAAATATATTTAATACTTATTTTTACATATTCTCTAAATTAAAATTGATTATAAATATAAGATGGATGAAATATTTTTATTAAACGTCGTAGTCAAACGCAGCCAAAATCCGTAATAATTGCACCGCTTTGTTTAGATGGAGAAGCCACGGATGATGAAGTTCAATTCGTTTTTACTCGGATGTTTTTGGATAATAAATGGGCGGTTGCTTTGGGTTTGGCGAAATTCACGGATTTTCCCCTTTTTTTCTCCGTCGTATTATTAATTAGCGATAAAGAGTGTGCATGACATAATGTCAATGAAATTGTTGGATGCAAAATGAGCTTGCATGTCAGCTATAATTAAGTGGGTGTTAACTGTCACATAATTGGACTACTCAATCTAATATCAACTCATTTTTATCATGAAATTTATCTTGCATTATTAGATATGAGTTTCATGCGTTTTCTTCGTACGGATTTTTTCATTCTGTCTATCCGTATATTTTGACAAAGTATATATAGGTCATGTTTGGCAAAGAGTTTTTTGGGTGCAAAAAGAGCTTTTTGGGTATTAACTATTTGACTTTCGTCAAAAAGCTTTTTGGGGTGTTTCGTTGATTAGCTTTTTTGATTAACTTTTTATACCCAAAAAGTTCTTTTACAAAAAGTTCTTTGGGATAGCTTTTTCAAAGAGCTTTTTGATGTTTACTATTATAATGACCATACTAACCTTATAATTTGGACCAATTTACATTACATGTTATTCACAAATGATATTCCCGAATGTTGGATGCTTATACTTTAAATTTTTCAATTTTTTTTTTTTTTGGGACAAGAGTTGTGGATGGTTATGATGTTGAAAATAATACTTTTAATTTTAATGCTTTCTTAATTTAACAAATAATTTATGTTAGTTAATCTTACATGATATATAAATATTTTTTATATCACATAATTTCAATTACTATTAAAAAAGAAACCATTTAACATTAAAAATATATTTTGATAATAAGTACTAAAATTAGAAAAAAGTATAAATGTAATTTTATATATCACATAAGTCTTAATTCATAGTTCATATCGAAAAGAAAAATAAATAGCCAATGAAAAATTGTTTAGTTAGAAAAATAATGAAATTGAGTAATGGGTAAGTGGAATTTTATCAAATAACTTTGTTAGAAACAGCTAACTTCACCAAACACTTTTTGCACAAATAACTAATGCAATCAGTTAGGTCAAACAGCTAATACAATCAGCTAACAGTTAACAGGTAACAGCTGATTGTCAAATAGGACCATAATTAAAGGTTCAATTAAAGGTATGTCCTATTCGCTATAATGTCAAGCCCACATGTATAAATTATTGGTTGTTTTTGTCCAAAGCCTACGCCGGCATTTTAAGTACATAAAACATGGCATAATTTTGGTTGGTTATTTTTTTTGGGGGGGGGGGGGGGGGAACCTTGCGTATGCATATTTGTATTCTCTATAACATTTGTTCCCCCTCATCCAAAAGACATAAGAAATTTAGTCACGTCAAATTGTGTCATTTGAGGCTTTAAAGATGATGTTTGCCTAACTAAAATGTTAGATATCTTTATTAAAAACTCCTCCCTACCAACATAGATTGGTTCAACCATTTAAATAATTTGACACATTTTTCTCTTAAACAATATCTCGAGTTCAACTCTTATTAATTGAGAAAAAAATGCTACAATAAAAAATATTTATTCTTTATTAGATCAATAATAGTTCAATTGCAACATTATAAATAATTCAAGATCAAAAATTCCCTTCCTTGAGAGAGGGAAAAAATCTTTTTTGGAGTTTTTTTTTTTAAATATGTGGTATAATTTGGACGGAATATTGTCTTCCAATGGAAAATGGGGACAAAAGTCGCATAAGTGCAGACGTCTCTTATTTCGACCTTACATTCCTGCTTTTCTTTTAAGATAGGGATGTCAATAAAACCCGTACCCATTTAAAACTCTGAAAACCCGCCCCGTTTATAACCCAAATGGATGACAAAAATGGATTTTAAATGGGTATGGGGCGGGTTTGGGAAAAAAGGGTAGGGGTACGGGTACGGGTATAGGCTTCACCCGCCCCGAACCCGAACCCGCCCCGTACCCGTTTGCATATAAGTTATATAAAAAAAACTAACCTAAATTAAATAACTAAAATAAGGCAAACAACTGAACCAGCCTAGCATGAAAAGCCCTTCCCGGTGAGATACTCAGATTAAAGCCTAGCCCAAACCTCTAGCCCAAATCTCTTTGTGTACAATTTCTTAGACTGCAAGTCTGCAACCCATTTGCGTGTGAGACACTGAGAGTTTGAGATTAGTGTTTTAGGGTTTCTCAGACTGCAAATCCCGAGTGCCTTCTCTGATTCTTTCGTTGCTCTTCTCTGTTCCACACATCCATCTCTCATTCTCTCTCTATTCTTCTCTGCATCTGGAATGGAAATCACCTCTGCAGTCTGCACTTGTGTAATGAACATGTGATGGTCCTGGATCCTGCAATTGCCAAAAAGGAAGAGAACGTAATCTGAATCTCCAAACTGCACGAGCTCTTCTCTATTGTAGTTTTGTAAACTTATGGTTTGTACTTGAACAAATTTGCATGTCCTACTGGTTGGATGGGTAATTCAAATATGGGTTTAATATGGATATTAATTTTTATTTCCTATATAAACCCGAATAAAACTCGCAAAAACCCGGCGGGTAAGGGTACGGGTATAGTTTTTTAATACCCGATGGGTAAGGGTACGGGTATGGGCATGATTTTTGAAAACGGGTATGGGTGAGGGTACAATTCAACCCGCCTCGTATCCGCCCCATTGCCATCCCTATTTCAAGCTGGTTTTCCTTCGCCCCGCCCCCCCCAAAAAATCCAGGGGTCCGTACTCCGTAAACCTTGTTGACCGGGATGCTCGAAACTCATAAAAAGCCAGCTTTGCTTAATTCACAACTTAAGTACCTCACGTTGCTACGGATTTGGAATTGGACCTGTACGGGACCACATTTGCACCCACTTAAGCAGTCACACATTTGCATACGTATATAGAGCATATCTAGATCTGCCTTTAATGTCTCGTTTTTTAAGTATTCAACAACCTAATTACATGCTCAATAATACACATTACACAGCCAACAACTACATTATCAATCGAAAGTTCGAATCATGTCATATAATATTAATAACTATATTAAGTAGTTTGATATTTGTTTCTTTAATTTAAAGCAGGTGCTGAGTTAAATTCAAGTTGAATAAATTGAAAAGAAAATTGACATAAAAAATGAGAATTTTGTCTCTTATATGAATTTATAGTTAATTAAATAAATTTTAGTCAATAGAAAATTAAAGATGAGAGAAAAAAACACTCGGTCAATAATATTAGTATATCTTATCCTTTTTATCATGTTGAATAATTCAATAGACTCACAATGTATGATGTAATTCATGTATTGATATTGAGTAAACAATATTTTATGTTCATGCATGTAATATAACGGCAAAAATAATGGATGAAAGAATTAAGAGCTTGACAACGATTGAGATAAGATTGGTTGGATTATCGCTCCATTATTAGGAAATTGTGATGTGGACATGATGAGATTTAGGGCTTGGCCAGTTTGACTACCTTTGATTTTTTTAGGGTTTTCAACGATACTTACATTCTCAGTCCTTTCCTTTTTTTTTTCTTTTTCTTTTTTTAAATGGATTCTCAACCAGGGTAGAACCTAGCTTCTTATCTTATTGGAATATTATAAAATATCGATGTACATATGTGATATGAGCATATTATAAAAGAGATTCAATAAAAGTAGGTTTATGTTTTGGAAGAAAGTAATTAACAAGTTCTGTTTATTTTGAAAATAACAACTATTTTATGGTTTCACATCTCACATAAAACTAGATATATTTTCATTTTATTTGAACCTACTTTTATGGTTGAATTTTTTAAACTTTCTTGGTAAAAAGTTTGAATAAATTCTATAATACAACTTATATATTAATATAGGTAGGATTTAAATTAAACAAACAGTACATGTTAGAATCAAAGGTCCCTTTTTTATGATATAAATGAGACTATTAGCTTTAAAATGAACTTTCATTTTAAAACAGAGAGACTACTTAATTCATATTTTCAATTTTTTTTAAATGTAAAATTAATATAGGTAAATTTTAAATTAAGTATTTATTCTAACATTAGTATTGAAAATCAAAATAGTTGGATGAGCAACAACATGAGAATTCTCATTCCTGATGGCTAGCTAATTAGAAACTCACTTTTAGAGAAGGAGGTGCACTTTGTGAACTGCGTGGGCCAATTAAGACCCTTGTGACTTAGCTACACCCCCCCCCCCCCCCGCGCGGAAAAAAGGAAAAGGAACGGATGGAATTATGTTATGGACCAACCATACAAGGCACGTGGTCTAGTCCCGACCTCTTTCCGTTTTTCGCACTTTTCTTGGCCCCCATTAATCCCACTAATTAGCTTGGGTCTTATTTTCTGTGACTTATTTTATCTAAATTTACTATAAAATAAATTTATTTGAACTTATTTTAAAATTATTTACTGAATTTATTTTCAATTTATTTGTTGAGCCGATTAAGACTGTGTTCGGTAACAGCACTTTGGGTAGCGTTTAGTGTTTTGACTAAGTCAATACATTAATTAGTTAATTTTTAGTGTTCGGTAAACTAGTATTTTGATTAGCATTTCAAGTAGCGTTTAACATTTTAAACAGCGTTTTTGAAAAGTTAATAGTATTAACGTTTGACATTTAAAAGTAGCGTTTCATATCTTTTAGCTAAAAAATATCCTTTAAAAATTTTATTTTTGAAAATTATCTATACCCTTGTATCCGCTAACAGCTAATCTAAGCAGCTAAATTTGCCGAACATATTATTTTCAATCGCTAATCTAAACAGCTATCCGCTAACAGCTAAACTAGAAACGTTATCCACTATCTGAACCACTATTCGCTACCTGAATTGCTATCCGCTACCTAAAAAGCTAATTTTACCGAATAGGACCTAAGAGTAAAATTTCGAACTTATTTGCCAAACTTATCTGAAATGATCTTATTATTAATTTATTTGTTTAACTTATTTTGAATTGAATTTATTCTTAGTTTATTTGCTGAACCTATTTTAAGGCATTTATCTACTAAATTTATTATAAACTTATTTGAACTTATTCTTCAAAAAATAAGTCGAAGAGAACAAGATCTTAATCAATTACGCCATTCATCTTATTATCATGATTATAGTTTCTATTTTGATTTGTCCTTAATAACCATAACGAGGAGTTTTTTTTATGTAAAACAGTCTTACCCAAAACAAACTTCTAATATTAACATAGCTAATACTTCTTTTCCCACCAAGACATTAATCATATATTTTCCAATTCAGTTCTAGAAAGCTTTACCATCCATATCCAATTTCCAGAGAATTTTCTTATATTTTATTTTATAATCAATATTAATGGAAAATTAAAATTAAATAAATATAATAAAAATCTTTAATGTACACAGTTATTATCTGAAACAAGAATAAATCCTTTAACAGTGAAGTTGAAAAGCGGCCGCAAAGAAAGATGTTACTGAAGAAGAACCGTAAACGCGTTAGGTATCTCCACATGTGAATGTACTGCTTAGCTTAAAAAGGTGGGAATATTTGGGACGTTAACAGTCAAGTCAAAGAAGGCTAACTTTGACTCTTTGAGGGATGCCTTTCAAATTTAAGTACAAAAGAGGGAAGAGAAGGGGCCAAGGGGCGGCAATTATCATGTTTGATTTGTTAACTTTGTTTACTTTAATCTTAATTCCTAATTAAGAACTAATTGTAGTAATTAAAGATTGTGGTTATTAGTGCGCGTGTGTCTTAGCTTTGTGAGTTGTGATTAGTCAATTAAGTACCTTTCACACCGCCCAACAATGCTTCACATGCCCACACGTCTTTATATGAGGGGATGATGACACATGGACTGTCCGCATTGGAAGACTCTTCTACCCAAGTCTCTAAACAAAGGGGTTTTGTTTGTTTGTTTGTTTGTTTTTTCCCAAAGGAATGGCGGCATGGCATGCGGTAAAAAACGTAAATATTTTACGTAGTGCACTAAGAATCAAAGTTGGTGGTCCATTTTTCATGACTTGTTGCCTTCAATTTTTTTTTATTCAAAATAAGTACAAGTTGAATTTGATAAAAATAAGTTTATTTAAACTTAAAGCGGTAGAAATAATCTAAAACTTATCATAAATAAACTGACTTGAAGTTAGACAAATTCAGTTCAATTGAATCTAATAAAAATAAATTTAGTTTAATTCAAACAAATTTATCGCAATATTAAGTACATAAGAACGTAGTTTAGGTGAATTCTTCTTATAAATTTTAATTAAAAATAGACAACAGTTATAAGTAATATCCGCTCAAAAAAAAAGGCTAATCAACCTACATCTTTTTTTCTCAATCATTTTAAATACACAAATTAACACTGAATGAATTTACAAATCACTATGATATTTAGAGAAAAGGCCCGGCCCTCACCTCTAAAGATGGAGGGATTTAAAATAAAATAACTAAGCAAACAAAAAAATGGGTACACTTTTGAATATTTGATGCGATTTTAATTGATTCAAGTAATCTGTGTTCTGAATCTTCATTATCATTATGGTCACTAGTCGTTTTCGACCTTGTGTCAGAAAAAAAAGAAGTAAAGTCCATTCGTACTATGTTTACTGCCATTGGATGAAATTACAAAGAGTGGCCCCCAATTTCAAGGTACTCACAAAATGTTTTTAATTACCACAAATGTTATTTAAAGATCAAGGTGGTCAATGATCATAGTCACAGACGATCCATTTTGCATAGTTTCTTCTTTGATATGCAAACATAGGGTTGATATTAATAATTAACATGAGTACAACATTATGCCTGTCTATACAATTGTTAAGTAAAATATTGATTATTTATTCATTGTATCTTCTTAATGCATAAATAAAGGTAGATTGTTACTTAAATGAAAGAAAAGACAAATTAAAATTGCTACTAAAGTATCTTTTTAAAAAAAAGAAAAACGTTATGGGACAATGTGATTTTTATTTTATTTTTTAAAAAGACGCGTACGCATATATATGAATGCAAAAATACTGTGAAGATTGGGACTAATCAACGAAAAAAAAAAGTTAATAGTAGCTAGCTCACAAACTTCTATAATAAATAAGGTAGTATATAACGCTAACACACATACATACATACATACATATATAAAACAATAAAATACCCATCAAAATATATCAAGTTTTCAATTTACTAAATTAAAGTGCAATATCCATATCTACTTATTAAGGTAACAGTTCGATCTATTATTGACTTACTACTAATAGGCTTATTAATTGTGAGCATCTAATGGATTATAACCCCATAAACCATTCAGGGCTTCAGGCATGAAAATTTTATTCCCAAAAAGGCTGGCGAACATATTACAAGCCATATTCAAGTACCACAAAGTGCCAATGATGAGTGATGAGCGATGAGTGATGAGCGATGAGCATATTTACCCCACTCCTTTTGGCTATATGGCTTTCAATAACAATGCCCTAGTGAAAACCCTAAATCAAGAGACTGTTACAATTGTGAACCCCATCTTCTCCTATTGGCTATTGTGTTTTACATAAACTTCTTATATAATTGCGATTCCTTTTTATTTCTCTCTTTACCTTGAAGCGGGTATTTCGATTAATTTTAAGACACTTTGCATCTGAATTTTTTTTAGTAGACTATTTTAATCATCACAAGGGGGTTGATTGCATGAGTCTTCATCTAATTTCTTGAAGATCTATCTTGTCAAATTCGGTGATATACTAAATAAACATTACTCAGTATTAATTTTCATCATACATCTGATAAAATAATTTATTAAGACTTTAGTACAAAAAGAGGAATAATTGAATATGAGGTGTTAAAATTAAAAACAAAAAGGGACTGTACCATTGAAACTCTTGCAAAATATATTTTTATGCACATATTTAAATTTAAATTACTAAACTTTTTTATAAAGAAAAGGACTAAAAGCAATAACTAAGCAACTTATGTCTAATATTTTGTTAAATCATAAAATAATGGATAAAAAGAGGGAAGATGAAATTAAGTTGTCATTTAGATATTTTCGATGGGTGAAAATGCATCACTGTCACAATAGATATATCCCTCACCATCTTAGTTGTTGGATCTTAGTCACCTAGATGTGCTCATCCAAAGAGTGAAAATGAGAGATAGAAAGAGAAAGTGAAGACAATGATCTATGTCAAATTGCTAATTTGTATACTTTATATGTTACAATTAAATAAAGAGTCATGTTTATGTGCTAACTACTCAATTAAACTATACCCGCAATTCCCTAACAGCATTGCCTTGCTAGTTATTGTTTATCACACAAGAGGGCCATATAAGGACAAAAGTACTTAGCAAATAGGATTATACTCTGATCTCAAGATTAATACTTTATTGTTAAAAGCTAATATTTAATTTGATTAGAATTAAGAGACCTCATTAAGAAAGACTTAAATCTAATGTAATTAAGAGGGAAATGGCAGGAGGCGGAGGCAAAAGCCGGCAGAGGCGGACATTCCCTCCATCGTTGATTTATCCGCAATATCAGGTTGGCAACGGCGGCTATTTTCTTTAATTATTTTTTTGAGAGAATTGTTTTCTTTAATTATTCAACTACGTACCAAAAAAACCACCGCTATAAAACTCTGTTTTAGTTTTTAAGAAATTTTTTCAATTACTAAAAAGATCATCCATATTTTATATTTTCGTTTGTTATAAGCTCGGATACATAAAAATAATGAGATAATTCTACAAGATTTTGTTGTGAAAGTGTATTTTTTTAGGCTTCATTTGGACCTTGAAAATTTTGATGGAAAGAAACAAAATTTAAAAAAGTTACTTTTTTTCTTGTATTTGGTTTAAAGAAAATCAGAAAGAAAGAAAAGAATGAAGGAAAGTTAGGTGAAAAAATTGTTAAAAAAGTGATAAAATTTTCCTCACAAAATTGTGAGGAAAGTTTGAGGAAAATTTTCAACCTTCCCCAACCTCACACTGCTTATATAACATCAACATGATTCAAGTAATTCATCAGCATTCAAATTTCTCTTTCAAATTTTTGTATTTTTTCCTCGGTCTAAATAAGTGAAAAAACTCATGTTCTCCATTTTTTTTTTTCCCTTCATATCTTTTCCCTTCAACTTTTCTTTGCATCAAATTTTCTAATGACCAAACGAAACATTAAGAAAATCAAAAGAAACACACTATCGTATTAAAATAAGAGTTGTGACTTGTGACATATCCAATGAGTTTTGCATAATTAAGAAGAGAAAATCAAATCAGTCTCTCTTAATAGCCTTTTTTGTGATTGACCCTTGTTTTGTAACTTTAGCAAAGCAAAGCCTAATTTCGCTAAACCTTCCCTTGTCAGCTACTTTTTTCTCTTTGTGAAAATCTTGAACAAGGGAAACAACTTTGCACAAGCAATATGGAAAGGGCCAAAATTCTAAATTGGTCTGCTGTCAACGATATCCTTTTTTTTTTTTTTTTAATGCATAAGACAATAGCATGCATCGTTAATGGTAACACAAAAGAGACTTCGTATGATACCATGTGTCAATTTAAATTCAAGTAATGCACTAACGTTCGATAATAACCATATCAATCAAGAACTAGAATTATATAAAACATTTTCTTTGTAACATACAGTTCTAAAAGTTTGATACAAATTTTAAAAAGAGACAAATTCTCTCTTTGCTTCAAGGGTGATAAGAGTTGACATCGTCATATATAAATTAAAATTCATTATCTTATAATAAGTATGCATGTTTTGATAAATGAGTGTTTGGTAATAATAGCTTTTTAGGAAAAAGAGCAGTTTGGGGGTGTTTTAACTGTTTGGATCAAGTCAAATAGTTAAATGGATGTTTGGTAAATAGCTGTTTGAAACAGCTGTTTGACCCCAAAAAGCTCTTATTGAAAAGACTATTTTCATTAGCCTTTTCAAATGAGCTTTTTGTAGAAATGATATATTTATCCAAGACTTTAAACAAATTACATTACATGTCATTGCATTATATTTAATTAGTTATATAATATTATTTTACAAAATATAACTAATATGTAATATTATAAATTATTCTTTAGTAGCATTCGAACTCGGTTATATCTTAAGAATTAACAAGAGTAGATTTTTTTTTGAGGCAACAACAAACTATTGAAGTTGTATTGTCTCTTTCATTGTTTGTATTTTTTCCTTAGCCAAATAGTATACTTTTTGGTGTAGATTTTTCAATTTCGCTAGTATACTATATCACGCTTATTCGGTTATCTCACAATTTACCTTTATGAACATCTAATATTATGATATTTATACTTTAGATTATTCAATCTCCCTTTCGATTATCCCGACAATGAGCTTTGGATAGATGCAAAATAGTAACATTAGATACTATGTTTTGTATGAATTGAATCTAATGAAGATAAAGTCATTAGAAATTCGTATAAATTTTAATTTCAATTTATAAACCCAAAAAATTTAAAAAATAACAAAATAATGTTATAAAATATTGACATAATTTATATAAGTACAAATTGAAAAAAATAAGATAGACGATGAATGCAAATTATGTAGAATTTAATAAGAAAGTAAAGTTTTATCAATGAAGTTTTTCTTCTATTTTTTTTGTATGATCACAAATGAAGTTAATTTATACCTATGACATCAATTTA
Source organism: Carnegiea gigantea (assembly GCA_029747015.1). Classification (NCBI taxonomy): domain Eukaryota; kingdom Viridiplantae; phylum Streptophyta; class Magnoliopsida; order Caryophyllales; family Cactaceae; genus Carnegiea; species Carnegiea gigantea. The sequence goes on from JAKOGI010000077.1 coordinate 616,707, forward strand.
ATTATTTTAAAAAAGGAATTGATCAATAAATAAAAAAATATTCTATTAAGAAGAAATTTAGAGATAAGGATATAAATAAAATTTTATCAAATATTTTTATTAGAAACAACTAACTTTACCAAATAAATTTCCTACAAATAGTGAATGCAAACAACTAATTTAAAGTTTCAAACAGTTAATAATTAATAGTTAATATTTAATAGTTGTTTGTCAAACAAGATTAAATTCTCCATCATCCTTCAAGCAAACAAAAAAAAGGTTAATAAATGAATTGGCCATAGAAGTTAGGAAATTAATTTCAGAAAAGAAAAAAAAAGGTGAAAAGGGTTGGAAAGAAAGGGGGAAAAGTTAGACTCAATAAATAGAAGGTGAAAGAAATAATTACAGTTGCAAAAACGTAAAAGCAGTGTGGAGGTTATATTAGTTGGCACAGCATGGGAGCCGTGCAGGGATGGACCCCACTTCCACACTGCCCCGTTTTTCAGTTTATTTTCTTTTTATTTTCCATTTTAACATATCAAAACGTATCGCCACCGCCAAACAGCGGTTACCGGTGAACTCCACTCCAATACTCCACCTCCACCGTCCACAGGCCACACAGAGACGGCTGAGTATGACCAACCCACCAGTCAGCGCTCTGGTCAATATCGTATGCTACGCGCTAATATAAGTTGATATCTAAATCTATTTCAATTTGTTCTGAATAAAGCCGATTCAATTTAATTTAAAAAAAAATTTATTTAAAATTCAACATAAATAGACTAAGTTTCATTGAAATAGTAACAAGTTCATTTTAGTTTTATTGAGATAAGTTTAGCATAATTAATTAAGTTAAAAAAAATATTGTCATTTTCTTTCAATCTGAACATTGATGTATAGCAATTAGCTCATAAAAGAAATTGAATATTAGTTTATAAATAAATTCAAATTGAACATTTTAGTATTAGCTGTTAGCTGTTTGAGTTAACTGTTTGTATCAACTGTTTAAATTAGCTGTTTGTTGAAAAACTGTTTGGTAAAATTAGCTGTTTTTGATAAAGTTGTGAAATAAAAAGTTAATTTTTCAAAAAACTATTCCAAAACACTTATCGAATTGGCTTTTTCAAATTAGCCTCCAAAAAACTCTTCTAAAAAGCTCTTTCACCAAACACTTGGATTAGTTTTTTTGCTTGCTCAACGGTTAATTTTGGTCAAAAAAGCTTTTTTAGTTAAAAAACTCTTTGTCAAACACCCCTATAATCACAAATTATTAGACATAAATTTCTAAAAATGCACAACATACCAACCTTCTCTTTTATTAAGACATGTTAAAATATAATTGCTACCCAATTCCCATTTACCAATTCCCACTTATTCTTGCGCTACTTCTATTTTAACCCAGCTTAACATATAACTTTTAAGAAGTTTAAATGTTATGCAAATGTTTTTAACACAATTGGTTAGTTTTGCCAATTCATGTAGAATAGAACATTCGCAGCAACTATTTAGCATTTGCAAGCTGAAAAATGCATCGACTTTACAGTACAAAAGCAAAATTAATTATCACAAGTTCTGACAAATATTCGGTTACATGATGTCTTTTTGCGGATACAGATTCAAATATTTATTACAAATACTTAGATAGAGGTGGCGAAAATATTTATGAAAAAAGCACAACATGGTAGCTCTCTTTTCAGGAAGCTGAGATAAAATATCAATACCGAATTAATGTTTATCTAAATATTATTTCCGCTTTTAACTTAACTTTACAGACAATTTTTAAGAAGTTTAGGCATTATGCAAACGTTTTTGAAATGATCTATCAATTTTTTCGGCACAGATATAATGAAAATGTTAATGTTGACTATTTAGCGTTTCCTAATATTATTTGTATTTATAGTATACGCCGCAAGTTACTTTTAAAAAGTCTAAGCATTACACAATTAATCTTTAAACATATTTTCAATCTTATTCATAATCTAAGTGAGAAAAAAATTTAAAATGTGATTTCTTTAGGTCTTGGTCAATGAACTTTTTAATTTCTATTAATTAATGCACAAAATTAAAAAAACGCTCATTTTTGAAAAGTATCGACCGTTTTATTAACATGAAATCAAGGTTTGAAAGTAGGTCAATAACCCTAAATCAATGCATCAATTGAGAATTACACTAATTAAATTTAAAAAGAGGGGAGAGGGGGACCGTACGCTGAAAAGATACGTGCCTCCAAATACAGCTCTAGAAAAAGGAAAAACTGAGAGCATAAAGAAGGGAGGTTTGAGAGCGAGTGATGAATTGTAATTGCAGAGGAGAATCCAAAGGACGGCTTTGATTAACGACCGCCCCCCTCCCTTTCCTTCCTTCATTTCTTCTTCTGCTCTGCGATGAGAGAGAAGCAGAGTATCCAGCCGTAGCAACAGAACAACCTGAAACTGAAGAAAACTGATACAAAACTCAACCCACAACCCACAGGAGGAGGGGGGAGAGAGAGAGAGTGTGTGTGTGTGTGTGTGAGTGTGAGTTGTTGTTATTCCCCCCTATATTTCTTTCTCTCTCTCTGCCTGCTTGCCCCATTTCCAATGAAATTTTAAGGGAGTGATTGATTTAGTTTATTGTTTCTGGGGTTTTCTTTTTTGTGCTTCCTCCAATCAAAAACACCCCGCTTCTCTTTATCCAATTCGTAATCGTAAGTCCCGTCTTTTTCTTTCTAATCCTTTCCCTTTCTTTTCTCAAAGTTATTTAGAAATCTCCCCCAAAGTGGGCAGATCTAACCCATTTTCTGTTTGTTACAGAGTGTGATAGAGTTGCTTTTTTATGGGTTGTTATTTGCTTGATTTATTTTTCCTGGGGTTTTTATGATCTGATTAAGAGAGATCTGCCATGGTGGTTTTTTTTTGATTTCTAATTGTAGTGCATGCATTGGGGTTTCTATTGCTTTCTGGGTTTTTCATCTTTTGATTCTTTATAAGTTCTGGAGCTCGGAATATTTCTCTCCCCTCTCTCCACAACAAGCGGCGAAGAGAGGAAAAAAGATTGTTATTTTTTTAAAACCATCTCGTTCTGGGTACAGGATACAGTCAAGTGATAAGGGATTTTTCACAGCTGCGGCTTGCAATTTGATCGACAAGATTCGGTTGTTTTGCCCTTTCTGGTCATTGCGGGTTGGATTCAGATCGGTAAGCCCTCCTATCTAGCACTGAAATAGCTGTTATCTTTCCAAAATCTTTCTGGGTGTCTTTTTACTCTTTCAATTGATATGAAAAATAGAATCGTTTATAGGTTTGTTTCGTTTATCATTCGCCAATTGAATTAATTCTAGATTTCGCTTATCTGGGGGTAGATTTGTTGATTGTGTAGGTTTTGTTTTGGGGGGACTTTGGCACTTCAATTGCCTGCCCTTTTTGATTGATTTCATTGGAAAGAAGGAGAAACAAGGACAATTTAACAGTTTTGGATTGAATTTGGACTGGATTCAGTTTATTGGTGTAGGTTCCCTCTTGCCTTCATTGGTTGAACTAGCCTAGACATGTTGGAGGGGAGATCCTGCTTGGTTTCGAGGGCATTACCAAGCTCCTGTGAGCAGGAAACTCAGTGGGCTTACATGACTTATCGTGTTGGAGTTGAAGTCTCTAGTGGCAAGCGTCGCTCAGACATTGATCTTGAAGAGGGAGGGGGTTTGAGGAAAACATTTAAGGTGTGTGATACTGAGGGGAAACTTTCTAGGGCTCAATTCGATATGCTTACTTTGTCCCTTGCCCCGGCTGATCAATCTGGTGGCCAGCGCCAAGCAGGGGACCAGTTGGACAATGACTCCCTTATTCACCATCTTGGTCGTGACAGCAGCATAGAATGTATTCTTCGTTGCTCAAGGGCTGACTACGGTTCAATTGCCTCCTTGAATCGAAGCTTCCGCTCTTTGATTAGGAGTGGTGAGATCTATACATTAAGGAGGCAGAAGAATGTGATTGAGCATTGGGTTTACTTTTCTTGCCGCCTCCTTGAATGGGTGGCTTTTGATCCTGATAGCCGCCGTTGGATGCATTTGCCTAGGATGAATTGTCATGAATGCTTTATGTGCTCTGATAAGGAGTCCTTGGCAGTTGGTACAGAGCTGCTTGTCTTTGGTAAAGATATGATGTCACATGTAATTTATAAGTACAGTATATTAACCAATTCATGGTCTTCTGGTATGAGCATGAATAATCCTAGGTGTTTATTTGGGTCTGCTAGTCTTGGTGAAATTGCAATCTTGGCTGGTGGTTGTGATTCTCAAGGCAATATCCTTAGCTCTGCAGAGCTTTATGATTCCGAGAAGCAAACATGGGTGACTCTTCCTAGCATGCATAAGCCTAGGAAGATGTGCTCTGGTGTATTTATGGATGGGAAGTTCTACGTGATTGGTGGGATTGGGGGAAGTGATGCAAAGGTTCTGACTTGTGGTGAAGAGTTTGATCTGCAGACTAGAACGTGGAGGTTGATCCCCAAGATGTCTCCCGGGAAAAGCACCTGCCTCCCGGAGAACGACATGCCAGCCGCAGCTGAGGCTCCGCCACTCGTTGCTGTTGTAAATAATGAACTGTATGCTGCTGACTATGCTGACATGGAAGTAAAGAAGTACAATAAGGCAGCTAGGGAATGGGTTACTGTAGGGAGATTACCCGAGCGCGCTGGGTCGATGAATGGGTGGGGGCTCGCTTTTAGGGCATGTGGCAATCGGCTTATTGTTATTGCTGGGCCGAGAGACCGCGCTGAGGGCACCATTGTAGAGGTCAATTCTTGGGTGCCTAGTGAAGGCCCGCCTGGCTGGCTGGTGCTCGATACCAAGCAGTCTGGTAGCTTTGTCTATAATTGTGCAGTGATGGGATGCTGAGGAATTGGAGTCCAGGAGGACCATTTGAAATCTTGAATCCAATTTCCCTGAAACATATAGGATTCTGCAAGATTGGTTTTTCCATGAGCAGCGAATTCTTGCTGATGGTAATTTCTCTTGCTGCTTGTTTCTTTGTTTCCGTTTTTTGATGGGGGAAGCACAGGGAGAGGAGTTTCTGATTTTACTCAAGATTCAATTAAATGTTTTCTTAGAAGCAGTGTCTTGGTGTCTCCTCCCCTTCACCTTTCTCACATGATGAATATTTTTCATCCATTGAACTCTGGCTTCCCCATCTCAGTAACATGAAAAGGGGGGGGTGGAAATTTCAACAGTTGGTGTCGTGTAGCACAGAGACAGAGTTTAATAATTTTGTTATCGATACATGGGTAGATTTACCTATAGCGTTTGCTGTTATCTTCTGAAGTTCTCAGAAGGATTCTCCTTTGTATGTGTTTCATGATCTATAATTTTAATGCTGCTGTTACAAATAGGACAATAAGGTCCAAGGCGTTTATCTTGAAGCATGGTTCATGTATCTTTCATCTTCTGTTTGGTTTTTGTGTGCTATAATTTTTGTCCTTTGCATTGGTTATGCCTATTGTCAATTGAAATTCTCAATCTCATTCCTTTTCTGGACTTCTAGCACGTGTCTCTTGAATTCATTTATGTTCAAGTCTTCTCCGCAGCGATTTGATAATTTCTTTCATGAACGACTGATGAAATCTTCACTTGCTGTGTAATATTCGCCTGACGAAAGCTTTCTTTCGAATTGGGTAGAATGACTGGACCACCTTGACAGAGTACATGACCTGGAGATGATACTTCAGCGATCACTACTCTCAGTGAGCTTGTTTTATCAGTCGAATGGCCAAGTAATTGTGTGTTAATGATAAGTTGTTTAGTAGCTGCTTTATGTTGCAAACCTTGGAATCTAGAAAGAAAGGATACGATTGACACGATTGCTTTTCCATCTCTGTTTTGTCTTGTTCTTTTCTCCTCTTGGTTTATTCTAGTGACTGGGAAACGGGGATGGTCTTTTGGGCTGTCTAAGATTTGAGTCTTTAGAACTTGTGGCTTTTTGTTACCTTCCAGTAGTTGGAAGTAAGATGAAGCGAAAAAGGCGGGGGACGTACAAAAAAAAGCTGGAGATATCTTCCTCGCCCTAGCACACGAATCCTGGTCGGAAAGCTATTTTCGGCTACACGTTACATGATCCAAAGTAGGAAATAGAGGTGCTGCTACTTTTTGAGTCGATGTCGATATGATACCCACTTACAGGGATGCATGTTCTACTATAGGCTTCATTTGAGCAAAACTATTGAAAGTTGCCTGCAGAAAGTGGGTAACATGTATTCCCCTATTTGATTACGTACTTGTGCATTCTTAGCAAATGTCCTGACTGGCAGGCCATGAGGCATTCAGTGAAGGTTTACTTTCTCAGAAAAATTAGTTGCTTTTTGAGAGATTGGGTTTCACATGTCAGAGCCTTCCTAGGTCTGATGTGGTCATGTACTCATGTCTGACTGGAGTCTTAATCTAGATTGTTCCGTCACAAGATGTCAATTTTCTTTTGGTTAAAGGACTAACCACCTCGGATGATTCATAGGCGGTCTCAAGACCCTGCTGCAACGGGACCCATACTAGGACGTTGCACCCATACTAGAACAAACAGAAAGGGTCTCGGTCAAATTGGGTTCAGCTCAGGTCTTATGAACAAGAGTTGATTGTGATATGCATATCAGAATCACAGACACAATCGAGATTTTCTTTTAAAACTGTTTTAGGGCTTGTAGTTGTAGCCTTGTAGCTTACGGGTGGCTCATGATTCATTGAGGATCTATGAACTGCAGTAGCACTTACCAGTGTAAGTGTTTTGTGTCGATATCCTTTTCTTTATAGCTGGCCTGGCTGCATGTCTGGACAGAGTACAGCTTGTTAGCTTTGACAACCTTCTCTCCTTGGCATACGTTTCTGTCAAATTCTGAAATTTTTATCAATGCCGTTAGCTGTTAAATCTCTCTCTCTCTCTCTCTCTCTCTCTCCTTTTAGTGACTTTGATTAGGACCTCGGTTGGGGGATGTACCATTTCGTGGCTTTTGTACGACTTGACTCCTTAGTCCTTCCTTTAACATTGCGTTCAAAGAATTTGGTGTTACTTTGCCTTGTGGTTTAAGCGATTCAAGTGTTTGCAATCAATGTTGTGTGGTGGAGCCTTAAAAGTTCAGCGTCACTCCTCCTTTTAAACGCAGAATTTTATACTATTATTTAATTTTTGCGGGTGTCTCTGTTAATAATTTTATAACTTTTTCATGAATGGCGGGTGTATTGGACACAACCCCAAAAAAAAAAAAAAAACTGTTAGTATTTAACATCCATGTCAGTGACAAAATCTGTTGGGAGTTATGGGGTTGGCATCAGTCTAAAATTTTTCAGTCAATACCATAACTTTGGAAGTGGATGATGTTTTTTTTCCCATCTCAATGGCCCATACTCAACCGCCAATAAATTAAAAAAACAAAGGAATAAAGGATGAAAGATGTTTCTTGCACGAGACCTCATTGTAGTAAGAGTGTCATGCTGATCTTCTTGTATTCCACAGCCACTTTAGATGAACTGTTTGGAATAACATCATATGGTTGATGACCATCTGAAAAGGTTATTCAATTGTTGGCTTTCCATTTCTTTTATTAAAAAAATAAGGTCATTCAATGAATCTGGAGTATGGTGTACATAGGGTGGTGGCAGTCGGTAGATATCCTACCACAATAGCTAGTAGGCATGTTCATCGGTCTAAATTCGGGCCAGATCAGTTTGGACCCTGAACCGAATAAGAGTAGGGATTTCCATTGATTAGGGATTTCAAGTTTTCAACTTTTATGGATTAAGCAACCTAAATTAAAATAGAATGTCTAGAAGCAGGATTTTGGAGCCATTTAGTTGTATTCAAAAATTAAAAGTTTATTTGAAATTAAAAACTTTATTTAAAAAAAGGAACTTTTAAGTATATACGGACCAACAAAATAATGAGAGATTATAAAGAGAGAGAGAGAGAGAAAGAGTGAGATGAAAGAGCAATAGGCGAGTTGGGAGTTTGCGATAGCTAACAAAACTCAAATCGAAAATTCCAGTTTTAAGTATGTATGAGCCACTTTGACGACTGACTTGATAGTTCATAATTTTTCTTATTCGGTCCTGGGTCCGGACCGATGAACTAGTGGACCAGACTCGATCCAAGCCCAAATAAGAAAAATTCATGGACCGTGGGCCGGACCGAATTTACTCGGTCCAGACCGGCCTGGTTCGGTTTTCAGCGGTCTTTAGTTCGGTTCGGTTTCGGACCGAATAATGAGCACTCCTAATAGCAATCGCCCGTTCAAAAACCACAAGTAAATTTATTTATTCTTTTGATCACCAGAAGTAGTGACTAAGGTCCTGCTCTTTCAATCGGTAAATCTTAATTCATCAATTTCAACCCACTTCATAAACTTCAATTAAAAAAAAGTATCAACTTTAATCAACTTCAACCCACTATTTTAACCAACTTCTATTCATCATATAAAAGATATATTAATTTGAACTCACTTTAATGAAAAAATAGTCAGTACAATCCACTTACGTCAATTTCACACATTTTCCAACTCAACGAAAAGAACAAGCGCTAATATGGCAAGGGACAAGCCACACCGGGCCTGGGCCAAGTAAATAGGTTGGCATTGAGGTTGAAGGTGGTAGGTCCACAAATGAAATGAGTGCTGCCCTTCATAAAAACACAACTCTACTATGTTATATTACATCATATATGTCAACATCACCCTAAATTCAAGCTGGAGTTTTTATTGAAAGGTTTGGTGTCTGTTAGCCCAAAGGAATTCCTCTCCAGCTGTTTGGAATTTGTCCCAACTTTCTTCTTCTTGTTATGTATTATACCTGTTCCTTTGTTTTTCAGCGTAAATAGCAGTACAATATCATGGGCTGAAAGTGAACAAAAATAGAAGTCAATTAATATTTAACATACTTAGATTTCAACAAAAATTGAATTCAATTAAAAAATTCCCCATTTATCCAAAATCTGCTTGCCCAGCATTAGGACTGTCAAATAGGTCAGGTCAGGTCGGGTTCGTGTTCGGGTCGAAGTTAAACGGGTTGAAAATCTCCCGACTTGAACCTGACCTGTTTAATAAAGGGGTTGAAACATCCAACCTGAAACCGTTTAACATTTAAACGGGTCAACCTGATTTTGACCTGTTTAACCCGTTTAAGTTAAACAGGTCAGAATCAGGTACCACTTACCTGTTTAACCTGTTTAACCCACTTAAATTTTAAACTTTAAATGAACATGTGTGTGACCCTGAGATTACAATTGGGCACTTTGTAAACAATACATAATTACATGACTTCTTGGTATAGCAACTACTCAACAAACCGGCTTCTAAGGAGATCAGTAAGTCCTAGAGATCAGTAGTAAGGAGACGGAGCGAGGGGAGTGGAGAGGAGATGGGGAGATCGAATCAGTCGAGAGGAGATGAGAGGGGCGACTGAAGGTTGAAGTAACTCAAGCAAGCTCTAGCTCTGTGTGGAGAAGTGGTATCGCGAATGAAGAACTGAAAAGGCAAGAAGCCTTTTATATCTAGGGTTTTCACTTGATAGGGTGAGCTTTATGAGCTTAGGAACCAAAAATGTGAAAAATATAAAATTAGGAACCAAAATCTGCTTGCCCAGCATTAGGACTGTCAAATAGGTCAGGTCAAGTCGGGTTCGTGTTCGGGTCGAAGTTAAACGGGTTGAAAATCTCCCGACTTGAACCTGACCTGTTTAATAAAGGGGTTGAAAAATTCAACCTGAAACCGTTTAACATTTAAACGGATCAACCTGATTTTGACCTGTTTAACCCGTTTAAGTTAAACAGGTCAAAATCAGGTACCACTTACCTGTTTAACCTGTTTAACCCACTTAAATTTTAAACTTTAAATGAACATGTGTGTGACCCTGAGATTACAATTAGGCACTTTGTAAATAATACATGATTACATGAATTCTTGGTATAGCAACTACTCAACAAACCGGCTTCTAAGGAGATCAGTAAGTCATAGAGATCAGTAGTAAGGAGATGGAGCGAGGGGAGTGGAGAGGAGATGGGGAGATCGAATCAGTCGAGAGGAGATGAGAGGGGCGACTGAAGGTTGAAGTAACTCAAGCAAGCTCTAGCTCTGTGTGGAGAAGTGGTATCGCGAATGAAGAACTGAAAAGGCAAGAAGCCTTTTATATCTAGGGTTTTCACTTGATAGGGTGAGCTTTATGAGCTTAGGAACCAAAAATGTGAAAAATATAAAATTTGAACTCCCCGCCCCCCAGTCAAAAATCTGAAAATTAAAATTTCAATGGCCCCCAAAAGTGTTCAAAAAAACTACACATAATTATATATTGATAAATAGGTTAAACGGGTTAAATGGGTTACTGTAAACAGGTAAACGGGTTGACCTCTTTAACCTGTTTATTTAAACGGGTTAAATAGGTATTTTTTCGTGTCGAAAATTTCAACCTGAACCTAACCCGTTTAATTAAACGGGTTAATCATGTCAACCCATTTAATTAAACGGGTTGAAAATCTTTACCCAAATCCGCCTAATTTCGTGTTCAATTCGGGTCGGTAATCGTGTCGGATCAGCTTTTGATAGCCCTACCCAGCATCAGTTTTTTATTCGCGGGCTGGGCTACTAGGGCCACTACCAAGGGGATTACTTTTAACTTTGGGCCTCTGTCAATGGTCCAATTAGCAGAGCCCGTAAAATTTTATGTCCGCAGGCTGAGTTCTTCACATTGGGCTTGGGCTTGGGCTTTCACTTTCAATTTATTGTTTGCACTTCAAAGCATTCACTTTTCTAATCCCATGGGCCATAGTATTATCATAGTCACTAATGCTCTATTTTCTGATCAACAGTGATGATGATGATGATTACATGGCCATGACTTATGACGAATTAAATTAATCCTGCAATAGGGTGGCCTTTGTTAGACTATCTCCTAATCATTGCAGTTAGGCATGTAGTAGTGAAGTCAAATTGACATCATGAGTTCGGAATTCATGTTTAATGTCTAAGCCCAAATTCATAGAGTCCATTAGTCTCAATACAACAACACCACCACCACCTCCATTAGTCTCAATCCACGATCAAAAGATCACAGTCCTGTTAAACTGTAGGCTTGGGCCAAAATTTTGCATCAGCACGATCGAGTTCTTTGCCCAACCCTTATACAAGACTTTTAAGCTTCGTTTGGATCTTGGAAAATTTGGTGGAAAGAAAAATTTTTCGAAAAGTAAATTTTTTAATTTTGTTTGGTTTAGATAAAATCACCAAAAAAAAATATATATATAGAAGAAAATTAGGTGGAAAAATTGTTAGAAACAAGTGATAAAATTTTTCTCATAAAATTGTGCTGAAAGTTTGGAAAAAGTTCCCAAAAGAATTCCCAACCCCCTCCAACCTTGCACTGTTTAGATGATATCAACATGATTCAAGTAATTCATTAATATTCAAATTTCTCATCCAAATTCTTGGAATTTTTCCTCAATCCAAAGAAAAGAAAAAAAACTCACTTTCTCCCTACTTTTTTTCCTTCAAATTTTCTAAGGACGAAACGGAGCCTTAATTTCAACGCTTATCTCATAGTTACATTTGATTATGAAATACTGGTAACTTTATAATCAATTCCCTTTATTCGTTGCATTAATTTGGCCCCATTATTTATCTCCTTAATCTCTCCAAACTCTAGAGTAATTTTACAGATTTCTCTAAATTCCTATTGCTTCAAATATAAGATGTCCTTGTGGACAGGTGAAATTAAAAAGCAGTTATTTATATGTCTTGTGGATGCTTCAATGACAATAAAATTAACAAGAATGGCTGGACTTGCTAAACTAGAGCTGTAGAAGTCAATTGGAAAATATGTAAGTGGGAGACTTGATTTCATTACCAAAAACCCAACCCCATATTAATTAAAAATACGAGTTTTAAGTTATCAGAAAAGCGAGGAATAAAAACAGCAACAGGAGTTTTAAGTTTTGATGATTTCGTGTTGCTCATGAGATTGCGATCTTGTTATTTCCTTATGACCACCGTGTGCTCTAATCCCATATGAGGGCTGGTCGTCTATTTGGGAGGAGGGGGAAGTCGATACTTTGACACTTGACTAATGTAAGGATGTACATAAATGACCCGGATCTATATCCGACTCGATCTTCGAAATAGGCTAACTTAAAAGTAGACTTGAAATTCGAATTGACCCGAACCGAATCATTCCCGACCTGAAATTTTCAACAAAGTTGCTTCTTATTGCATGACAAGCTTATTGGACAAAAAATCGGTTGACCCAAAGCCGACTCGAACCGAAGTTCACCCGACCCGAACTGTTGCTTAACTCGAAATATGACCTGACCCAAAGTCAACTCTACCCGTGCGTAAATCGAATGACCTATTGACCAGATCTAATTATATGTAGCTTTTACTTTTTTGTTTTTTTTTTTGGCAGTAAGGTTTAAGTGAATCGGCCAAAAGTCACTACACTAGAGTTAAGATATACCCAAAGACTCAATAAGCACTTACAACTTACAAGTGTCTTGACATGCCACTCAACAACAAAGCCCTCCACAACAGGTTTCTTTTTTGTTTTTTGGTCCCCTTTTTCTTTTTTGAAAGTATTCTAGTTTAATTTGCGTGACTTCTAGAAAAATCTAACAATAATGGAATGAGGGAGTTACCAAAGAAAATCAACTCCAGAGGAATACTAAGAAATCAACAATAAGAGACATTACTGATGATCAATTAATCATATCTTTTGGTATGATCCCAAATTTCTCCACCCAAATCATAATGCCGAAGGTAGGATTCCAGTGTACGATCCTTGAAAGAATCACCGTATGCATAACAAACAATAAGACACCATACACAGTTTTGTGTGATTTTTAATAAATCAATTACAAAACCAAAATAGCAGGAGTATGAAACACTTTAATCATGGCCCACAAAAATTAACATAAACTAATTAAAGAGCACTTCAACCATGCCAGCTTGATGGATTGGTGGGTATAATTCTTTTCTCGATGCCCTCATTAGTGGTTTACCTCTCCAATTTTCCCACTCTCTTTAGCTCTCAAAATGAGAGATAGAATAAAAGATTTCATCCCCTTTTTTGATTTCCTTGCTCAAAATCTTCCACAAAAAACAATTATACTTCCCCACGTATCATGAAAAATAGTAATAAAAAGGGCAACCTTAATTATTTTCTCCGAACACTTGCTTGCTTTATCCATTTATTTGTTTATTTTTATTTCCCACCCACAATTTGCCATGCTTCTTTAGACTATGAGGATTAGATATGGCTTAACTTAATTATCCTACATATGTTTTCCAAAAAAAGAAAAAGAGGAATTTTCACTTTAATTTTGGACCCTCCACCTTGGAGAGGAGACCGCAGCATCTTTTAATGGGACCGTAGACGAGGCATCTTGGCTTTAAAATATTACATGCTCCAATATTCACTATGTGGGGAACAGTTTAATTAGCACCTTGTACTATCTATACATTATCTATTCCTCAACCATAGTGTTTTGCGATCTTAATCATGATTAGATAATCTGAGACTGCACTTTAACATGATTGCTGGAAGATTTTTCTTCACTTTTTTCTCTAGTAACGGCTAGTGGTCAGTCGGTGAATGCTTGATTTCCATTCACAAACAAAATTTCTTCAGTTATCAGATTTTTCTCACCTCTAATAATTATTTTTTTGGGAATAAATACTCAACTCTCCTATTGCTGCAGCACACACCAAAAATACGTTGCCAAGGCCACCTTATTGATCGCTGAAAAACAAACAATATAGGATTTGCAAGTTAATGATTCAGATCATGCATGCATGTTTCATTGTGAAACATGGTTTGAGATAATTGCTTATTAGTTAGTTGAGCTGATCACTAGCTCAAATAATGGTAAAGGATTAACACACTTAAAGTTAATCTAATAACTAATTGGAGGTCTAAAAATATATATTTTATTACGTATTCTTCAATGTGCTTACTAATTAACTCGTGTGAAAATCCTTTAAATTCAAAATATAGATGTAAAAATGCTACATATTTATTAAACTACTCTATGTACTTTATAAATTAAAATAATTTAATATTAAGTATATTGAAATCCGAGCTGAGAAATGTTTATTATCGAAATTGGTCCTTAGTTAATTTAGTTAGCCTAATATCTGTTACATGCATGATAGGTCGAAGGAGGACATAAGATTCTGCACACGTTCTCATCTTTTGCACAAGTCTAATTTGATCATAATTGATCCCGCACTCCATGATATTGACTCCAATTATATATATATATATATATATATATATATATATATATATATATATATATATATATATATATATGTTGAAATCAATGGTAGGGAAATGAAAGAAAAAGTTGTGCAGTGGAGTACCACTGCGTTAAAAACGATATCGGCTCGACTTGAGTGTAAATCACAGCAGTCATTTACTCCCCAAGGTTTACACAACTAGCCTATGAATGTATGCATTCGCGGCTAGAAGTTTGGTATACACAAGATTGCAATTGCTCATAATAGTAGAGAAATAACAGCAGAAGAAGAGAGGAGATTTGCGACCAACAGGCAAAAAATAAAAGAATTTCCTCCGAAATTTAGCAAGGCCCACAGCTATAGTCGAGTGGCGCTGCGCCGCGTCGCATCCGGCCTGAACTGGGCGGGTAGCATGCGCGCGCATGTAGTGGTTAACCCTCACCCCACAACACAAACAAAACCAAACCCAAACCCAAAGAAAAAATTTAATAAGTCAATAAGGAAAAGAGAGTAATAAAAACTCCACAGGAAACCTCCAAGCCTCCTATGTCAGACGAGGAATGGATATGAAAAAAAGGGAGCTCGCTTTTGTCAAGATATTGATAAATGATTTATGCATAACGGTGTTACCGAAACCACCGTTGATTTTGGAGAACAATCAACCCTAATATCTAAAAAGAGATACCATCAATATGATGGAACTTCACATGTGCCCCGTGGTTAAGAAACCATGCATAAACTGCAAAGCGAAGGAAAGGTGCATGGAACCCATTTCATAACTAAAATTTCACGCTCTTTACATTTCTTACATAATTGATTGCTTCAATCATAAACAAAACCAGCTACGCATCCCAGCCTCTTGTCTTCTTCTATTTATAATTTTTACAATACTTATCTACGGGCTTTGGCTAACATTTAATCTTCTAATAGAACATATTTTTTTGCACTTAAAAATAAAAATGCCCTGCCTGTAGCAAGATTTTAAATGAGAATTGTTGACCAATAACCTAAATTTATTTAATTCGTGAAAAGCCGCACAAAACACAATTTAGGTATATTATAAATTCTATCAGTTAAGTTATTTTATGTTCACAGATCGATTATTGCTAATAGTTGTTAGGTAGACTTAATATATAATTAAACACGTGCAAAAGGGCGTTTCCAGAAACTACTGAAATTTCTTCTCACATGGAATTCTCATCATATTTGGGTGATTATTCACCTATTCACATGGTGTTGTGTCTGCTTTTGTTTTCTGTGCCTAATTTTGAACCTTTTTTCTTCGCATAATTAATTTGCGGTTGCATGTTTAGTTAATTGCATGCATACCGATATACGATGAATGACATATTGTCTATATATGGACTTCTTTTCAACATTTTTTTTTTTTATTTGACATGTTCATTTTCAATCTAAATATTTTAAACCTTGTTTTAGATTCCTGCATATTCTTCCAAATCGATGTATACAAATTGTCGTACTTGCTTACAAATCGTCCACAAGCTTTAATCTAGTAAGTTAGTTTAATTAAAAAAATGTTTTTTACGACTTATTTTCGAGAAATTTATTTATTTTGATGTCACATATTATTGTTGAATCTAAATATTTTAAACTTTGATCTTTTGTATTTTCATTTTTTTTACATATATTTTTATTTCTATAAATTTTTGCAGATTCTCCAAATTGGCATGAATTTCTACATTTTTTGTGTTGATCTCTATTACGGGATGGCAATAGATTGGGTCGGGTCAGGTTAAGATTGACTTGTTCACAAAGCGGTCCGAGTCGGGTCATGATCGGTCCGTCAATGATATGGGTCGGGCCAGGTTTTGTGTTAAAAATGTGTCTGATCGGGTCGGCCCATTGGTGACCTACATTTGGCCCTTTAAATTGGAACAAAACATGTATAAAAAACACTATATAATAATTATTATTATGCACAAGGCGTTGATAGTAAGTTTAATTAGTTATAGTATGTAAATTAGTGTGGCACGCATGTTTAAAAAAATTACAGGGTCATTAAAAGGACTATTAATAGGTCAACCCAATCCGACCCGTTAACATGTTTTAAAGGACCAATCCACTATTGACTCGGTCTGTTATTAATCTGATTCTTTATCAACCTTATTTTAAACGGATCAACTTACTTAATATAATGAATACTCAATCGATTACCCACCCCTAATCTCTATGCATTTTCAATTAAAGGAAATACAATGCACAAATTGGGGGAGACTTTTAGGTCAGGACCGACCCCCAAAACCCCCCAAAAAAAAAAAAAAAAAAAAGTGGCTTTAGAATAAATTTTACGGTATTTTCTTCTTCCCTGCGACCCACCCTCCACAAAGTCGATCATGACACCGACTTTCTTTTGCCCCGTAAAAAGTATTTCACCAGCTATTTCCTGAAGATTGATGATGAAACTTGATAATTATGAAACTTGATAATTAATCTTGTTAATGGAGTATCATGCACCTTCTTAATCCTTAATTGATTGCTGTCTATCTTCGATTCATAATCTACCTGAAGAATAATTAGTAGTTGAAGCATCTATTTGGGCAAATATAATTATATATATCATCGACCCATTTTGCAGCAAAATATACAAAATAATTTCCCTAATTATTTTTCCAACTCAAATTTCATGGTGTTAGTATACCAAGTTGGCAACTACGTTCCTTTCGTTAACCCCCCCCCCTCTTTTTTTGGGGTTATACTTGTTGATATCAGTCTTTTCTATTAGGCCTCCACTATTTCTTTTAAAAAAAAAATAGGTAGATTTTTTTTCCCCCACATATACAATTTTAAAGAAGAGTTACATCATATTATTTATTATGATTAAAACTAAATATTTTACAAATGATGTCTAGATTGTCTATATAAATGTTCTCACAATTCATCATTTATTTATGTAATTTAGATTTTTTCTTTATGTAGCCTTGTGAGACAATGTTATATAAGACATTTTTTCTCTTTTTTTGATTGGGCGACTAATTAATTTTTGGATTAAAATGGATTAAGATTTGACTAGATAGATCAGTTGCACTTTTAAATGGATTAAGAATTTAAGATCTAGTAAGATGGAGTTCGCTTTAAGATCGACTTTTTTTTTACTGTAGCTAATTGATTAGGGCAAATCTTAGACTTTAATGTGCCTAGAATCACTCTAGGTGATCGTAAAATTTTGAATATTCAATTGGAGTGGCCAACACGAATCAGACAGAAAATTAAATTTTTTAAAAAGATTTCTATCTAAATCTGACTATCATGTTCCCAGCATTTTGTCCCTCTTTTTCATTTTCTTTTAGTTTTCTTGTTTATGGTTTGTGATCTTAACACTTCATAAATGCAGGTTCGAGAATAAACCTATAATAATTATAATTATTTTAAGCGTAGGCCTAGTTAATCAGTATCCAGGTTGTGATTACCTACATATTTGTTGCATGTTTTGCAAGTCAGATCCAATATTGTTTAAGCTGGAGTTCCAAAAATATATTACCCTTGAACTCTTGGTTAAATGTGTTAAATACCCCTCAACCTTAAAAATGAGGCAAATACCCCTTGAGTTTATTATCCAATCTTATTTCTTTTTATTAATTAATGATGTGGCAAATTTAAAAAATGACATGTCTTGTTAAAATGATGCAGCTTAATTTAATGTATATTGTGTTAAATGTAATTTTTATTTCTAAAAAACAATCAAATTAAATATTATCTTTGGTTTTCCTAGTCGCATCGCCCCAAAAAAAGTCTTATGATCGAACAATATAATACATCATATTTTTTCCTACATTGAGGTGAGGCCAACAATAAATAAAGCACAATTTTTTTCCTTCCCCTTTTAATATAAAAGTTAGCCCGAAAGATCATCTAGGTAGATCGAAGTCTTTCATTTCAATCTCATAATCTTATTTAGCTTGATAATTTAACTTACAATTAGAAACCATTAACAGCTAATATGAATTGTTCAAAAATTACTTTGCGTATTGTCAAATCAAATCATGTTGGGGGCATGTATAAAACACAAAATTAATACATATAATTATTTTCATATTGAAGGAGGGGGAACAATCAACTATGTATGAACCTAATTTCTAGAGCATAGCATAGGACTTTTTAAAATTTTCATATGAAATTTATTTTTAATTAATCTTATAAACAGAAGCATTTTTCAACCAAAAAAAGCATCTTAGTAATTTTTCAAGAAAGGTGAAAAAATTATCAAGAAATAGGAGAGTATAAAAAAAATAGACAACAAAAAGGTGATGTGAGAATGCGATGTGCCCGATTGATAGGAATGAAATTCTCAATTTGTTTCAAGCAAGTCTATGAAATCATTCTATAGAAAAAAGAAAAAAAGAAAAAGAATAATCCATATATCTTTATGATAATTTAATTACCATAATATGTTCCTGGCTCAAGTATGATGAAATTATGAATTTATCAATTAAATTAAAAAAAATTTAAAAGTTATGTTATAAATTGACGGAAGTAATTGCCTTAATTCTACATTTCAAATACGAATCACTAAAATACAATAATGTTGTCTAGCCTGTACGGTTTTAATTTGTCTTAGATTTTATCAATGAATATAATTGTGTAAAGTAGACTATGTAATTTTTCTAGATAAATTATTTAATCTATTTACATAAGAACATGCTTCTGTGGCTTTTTTCTTTTCAAATCTTGCAATGTCACATTTTAGGAAAGCCAAATCATCAATTAACATAAAAAAATAAAATTAATAAAGTAACTTAATTAAATCAAAAGGTATTTACCTCATTTTTAAAGTTAGGGGGCATTTTGTTACATTGATCAAAAGTTCAAGGGTTTTTTAATTTTAGAACTCGTTTAAGTTGTATTCTAAAACAAAACGTAACTCTTTCATATTTAATTATCAATCTAAACTCTTAAATCAACTAATTGACCACTTACTATAACGGTAAATCGAAATTGCCTTAAAATCTTAAGTTCAATACTCAACAACGACGATACTGAATTACTTTGCATGATTGCATGAATAAAGGTGATTTTATTCAATATTCATCTTTCAAGTAAAGGCAAAAAGCATTTATATGATATGCATGTGTAGTCTTCAAAGACAAACAAACTATAATTGTTGTTACATAAGAAATACTATGGTCATGGTTATTTTTACTCTTTATCAACTTGATAATTGCACCTTTCCAAATATGATTGTGTTTTAAACTTTAAATATCTTTTAAAAAAATTTAAAAAATAATCAATGTACGATTCCAACCCAAGATGTAGCCGTGGCCAGCGAGAAAAGTAGACAACACACCTTGGGCTTTTATTTGTCAAAATCAGAAGAGGCCTTTTCGGAGCATACGTGTACAATGCAACAACTTGCAGAAGGGTGCAGAACATTATCCTCGAATTTTTTCTGGGAGACAGCGTTCTGGCTGGCTAGTTGGCCAAGGCAACTCTTTTTATCAACAATCTGCGGCCATCTTCTTGCCAAGTCTTTTACTCCAGCAAAAGTTTAAAATAATTTAAGCCCTATTCGGCAAAACCAGCTATTTAGGTGGCGGATAGCGATTTAAATAGCGGATAGTGAATAACGTTTTTAATTTAACTGTTAGCATATAGTTCTTTAGATTAGCGATTGAAACTAATGTGTTCGGTAAATTCAGCTGTTATGCTAGCTGATTAATGTAAATTGACATAAAATGATATAGATAATTTCCAAAGATAAAATTTTTAAAGGATATTTTTCGGCTAAAAAATATGGAACGCTACTTTTAAATGTCAAACGTTAATACTATTAACTTTTCAAAAATGCTGTTTAAAACGCTAAACGCTACTTCAAATGCTAATCAAAACACTAGTTTACCGAACACTAAAAATTAACTAATTAGTATATTGACCTGATCAAAATGCTAAACGCTACCTAAAACGCTATTGCCGAATACGGCCTTAAATTAAAACTTTTAGCGTTTTAGAGCATCTCTAAAGGTGAGCTAGTTTTTTTGTTCGTCAATAAAGACTTATCTCTATCGTATCATATTAAGAGTTAATTTTTATGCTCACAATCCTTCCTTTCTCAATATAAGACCCACGACTTTGACTCAACAAATAAAACAATACCTATGAACCCTACCACTAAACATACTTTATTGTTATTATTTTACCAAAATGACATTGTTTAATCAATATAAATATTTTTTTCTATCTTTGAAAAATAATTTATCGTTATCTACTTCAATAAAAATAATTTATTTTTCTTTGAAAAAAAGTTCAAGTAAAAACAAAAACCTCATCAAATTTTACCAAAAAATTTCTATCCGAAAGAGTCCAAAAGAAAAATATGGGCTAACCCAAAAAAAATTCAATAGAAAAAAGAAAAATTATCCAACCAAAAAAATTTTCTCTCAAAAAAAAAAAAAAAAAATTGGAGCAAAAAAAAGAAAAAGGCATGAAAAATCTGGGCTAGCCAGCTCATGAGCCACGAAACACGAGCCAGCGACTGCCCAGCCACAAGCAGCTTGCACGCAAACCAATGCCATTTTTTGGCTCCCAAACCGTCCGTTGAATGTGCCCTTAGGTAGCCTCTGTGGCTCGATCTCTATGAAAATTATCAACCTACTGTCCGTCATGCTCATGTCTATATTTTTTTTTTTTTGAAAAGTGTATAACCTTGATTTGAATCCCCCAAAATTTTACACAATTTTATTTATCAGCTAGCCCTTTTATGATTGCGTGTCGTCTAATAAAAATTAACAGATGGGCTAAGAAATTAGCAACCGCCCTTGTTCTTCCTCTCTCCTTCATCTTCTTCCAAATCTTTCTTCGAACCTTCTCGCTGTATTTTGTGCGGTAAAATTTTACTTTTTGAAGGTTGGGATAATCCGAATTCCGACTATCTTGACAATTTTCAATTTCCTTACAACTATTTAGTAGTGTTTTTATTTTACTTAAATATTTGTCTTTTCAATTGTAAAAACAATTATTCTGTTTAATTGTGAGAGTTTCTTAATAGTTTGTATGTATATTGTTGATTTGTTAATTTTCAAGGAATGAATCAGTTCTTAATTGTAGGGTAGTATTTTCATGAAGATCGACATTTTAAATGCAATCCTTTACGTCAAAAGGATATCCCACCCAAGAAAACTACACAAAGCAGCCGATTTTCTACCAAGAAGTTTCTTTAGCTATATAGATCTCGTCTACAAGCTGTGTTGGGAAACAACGACATAAGTGGGAAGCCGAGCAATCAATGGGTAAAAAGTTAGTTTTTTGGAAATGAAGATTGCATTTTTGCTATAAGATTGGTATCTGTTTGAGCCTACCCTACATTGTAAGTGTCATCTGATAAATTACTGATTATTAATGAATTCTTTCCTTTATTTTGCAAACAAAAAAAAAATGATTTCATATTTAGACTAACATATTCATAAGATTGGATGGAGAATGTTACTTGTTTACTTTTAATTAATTCTTTGGAGTTTTATTCAAGGATCTTTATTTGAATATTGTCTTCAGTGAAGTATGTTGCATACCATTAAGCTAAGAAAGACAGGTAGAAGAGAAAAGCCCAACATACATCGACAAAATATCTCGCTTTTTTTGCAGAAAATTTCCCGGATCGCCTTGTGAAATACAAATTAATACTTCAGCAGTCCAGCTCATAACTTGCAATTCACATATGAGAATCAGGTAGGCTTTAATTAACTTTTTCATGATTCTATCTCGTTAGTTTCCTCGGACCGTATGTGTGTATATATATTCCAATTTTCCGAAATAAAAAACCCAAAATGGCCTAATTAGATGCCGCTTTTTGTGATTTTGTCTTTTTTTAAAGGGGTCTCTTTTTGTCATTTTAGCGTAAAACTCTGTCTACTTTTTTCTTTTCCATTGTAAACAAATTGACGTGTAATTTATTCAAAACAATTGATGTGCAACTTTCAATTGAGCAATAAAGGAGACGTGGATATATTTGGTAAATAACTTTTTTAAGGGCGTTATGGATCAAATTTAATGTTTGACTAAGTAAAAATGTTAATTTCGGTATTCGAACAAGATAGTTTTTTAGAAAAACTTTTTCCATCCGAAAAGTTAATTTGAAAAAGCTAACTGAATAACTTCTTCGAGACTTAGCTTTTTGTCTCATACTTTCGTCAGAAATAACTAATTTTATCAAGTAATTTTTTTACAAATAGTTAATTCAAATAGCTAATAATTAATAGTCAATACAAACAATTAATAACTAATAGCTATTTATTAAGAGTCATAACAAGCCCCTTTAAAAAATGGAAGTTGGGTAGCTAGCATAATAACGAAAGCTAGTACGTTCATTCCTCTGGAAATTATTTCTTTTTCATATAATTAAAACGACGTTGTTATTAAAGGTAAGAATATTATTCGAATTCGAAAAATTTAATTAAAATCTACCTCATTTAGCGCCTAAATGGGTGATAAAAATAGGTTTCGAGTGAGTATGGCTATGAGTACAGGCATTGGTATGAGTATGGGTATGGATTCTTTGAATCCAAATCCGAATATGTGCCTGATTTGCTAGCAAGATGCAACAAAAATATACAAAAAACGAAAAATAAATGTTAGGCATGAAACTCTTATTGTATAATATTTATTTATGTAGAATAAAAAATGAATTGTTTTTTACAATTTTAATTTATGTGCGATTAATTGGACATGAATTTTATTTGCGTTGCTTGAAGTTAATAATCAAATATAATGTGTATGTAAATATGAATTGAATATGGGTGACACTTTTTGCATAGTCTATATATGGCCTGTTCTTTTCGTTCGAAAATATGAGCTGGTAAATGGGTGAAGTTGGTTGAGATTAGTAGAAATGGATTGAAGTAGATATTTTTTTTATTGAAGTGGGCTGAATTTTTTTTTGGGGGTATAATTGGTGAAAGTTGGTTAAAAGAGTGGGAAGTGGGTTTAAGTGGGTTGAAATTGGTATTTTTTTTATTAAAGTTTGTGAAATGGGTTGAAGTTGGTTGATATGTGTTGAAGTTGGTTAAGGTTGATAAACGTAGTTTTACCAACGAAAAGAAAGGGCCTATGTGTAACCAAATAAAACCCGTGAAACTGAAAACCCGATAGGTATGTGTCTAGGTATAGCCATATTAAATCCGATGAGTATAAGTATAAGTGTGTATATGATTTTCGTGAATTAGTATGGATCTATGTATGGTTCAGCCCGCCTCGAACTTACCCCCAATTGTTTTTTGAGAAGGAAACCAAATACTGTAGGTTTCTTCTGGTCTGAATTAGCTCTAGCCTACGATAGCCTAAACATTACGGGTCCCGTAGGGGTAGGGGGCCTGGAGGAGCTAGGCAAGAGCTTGTTATCCACACAATATTACATGAGAATTTACATTGCTATGTATATGTTCACAAATAAAGATTAATTCAAGTAGTCTCCACTTATTTTTCTTAAGTAAAATTATTTCAAGAAGCAATTTAACTAAAAACTTAAGTTGATGGTTGAAGGTTCAGGAATATGTTTGTACTCTAACATGTCCCCTCGTGTAAATGTCATTCGGGATTGAAGCGTGGATGTTATAAAAACTCCATATACCTTGTGCAATATTGCGCAATAAATTAATATTGGGGTTGTTAAGATGGAACTCGAGACTTCTCGCTCAGAAATGCTCTGATACCATATTTAAGAGCAATCTCAACCAAAACTTAAGCTGATAATTAAAGACCGAAGAATATGTTTACATTCTAACAAAAATTTTGAATTCGAGTCTTTTGAATGAAGAAAATTTATAGTGAACAGTAGCTTGACTGTGCTAAATACATGAGTGACCCAAAGACCAAAAACAATAAACATTTTCCACCAATGATTTATGAATAAGATGTTTTCAACCAATTATTTTCATAAATAAATCGTTGTATTTTTTATTCTTTTGTATGTAATTATTTTTCATTTTCTTTCCTAGACTGCTAAGGTCAGATGGTTCTAACTCCTAACTTATTGTTTGTTCAAATTATCTAAAAAAATATTACTACATAACCCTGTGAATCATGGAATTTAGGATAGTTGGCTCTAAATTTGAATTTGGAGGTGGTGTATATGGAAGGAGTTTGTCATATGTTGTTCAACATGTTAATTTATGATTTTAATTCATGATTTTTTATTTTTTTACTTTGGCGGGATAAATTTTTTTATGAGGCAACTGTCTTTTTACTAGCACCGTCCAAACTACTCATGTCATTTGCGTGTAGAAATATCTGATCTCACATGTTCTTAAGATATAAAGCAATCTATCTTAGGGCCTATTCTTTTTAATTTCATTAGTATATTTTAATTTATAAACTTTAATTCACTTCAATCTACTTCAACCAATTTCAACTTTAACCACTTCAATTAAAAAAAATCAATTTCAATCCATCATATAGAAAAAATATATCAATTTTTTTCGACTTTAACCCACTTTAGTTTCTTTTAATCCACTTCACTTATTTTAATAAAAACACATTAATTTTAACTTACTTGAATTAATCTTAATCAACTTCATCTATTTTTTAAATTATATTTTTTCAGCGAAAAGATAATATCACCTCACAGATTAATCATGAAGGCAATGTAGATACTCCAAAAAAGTGCTATAAAAAAGAATAGGTTGGCGAGGACATAGAGGTCACTTCATCACCAAAGCCAAAGTTCCATTCTACCCTTTTGGCTCCCTCCGCTCGTCCGCAATTCACATCCTTGTCAATTGTCATTTGGTTGGCCTCTCCTAACCCCCCCCCCCCCCAGTTAATTACTTTCCCCCAATTGGATATGCATATCGTATGCCTCACTGCTTTCGATTTTGATAGCAACAACTATTCAACAAATATAATGGGACCAATTCATTGCATGTTGCATCATGAGCTGCTCCTTCACCGAGTTCCACCAATGCTGTCCAAAGATTAAATCTCAGCCTTCCAGCACCCTTCCAACACCCCCCCCCCCAAAAAATCATATTTAATTTAGAACAATAAAAACAATATATGCATAAATCTCACTTTTAATGGTTTAAAGATATCTAAATATATACAGTCTTATTCCAACAAATTTTTACATAAAAAATTCTTTAATTTACAACAATGAAAACAATTGATATGGCAACTTATTATCCTCTCAGGAGCAACATGCTCGCATAGACTATATGTATATATTTTTCACAAATATATTAATCATATATTAATTTTCAATATATATGTATTGATATGGCCATTAAAAATATATGCTCTTAAAAATAAGTGCATAAATATTGCTAAATATATTTAAATGTCAATAATCTTATCCCTACAAACTTTTCTATATTTGTAAAAAAAAAGAAATTTAAGAGACCGACTGAAATATATATATAGAGAGAGAGAGTTGGATTCTAAAACAAATTGAATACAGACGTATGAGACAAAAATTAAATAAATCATCTTTAATTTGCCCTCTCATCTCGGCCTCTCGGGTATCATGTTCTTTGCACCACCCTGTATCTCATGAATGGCAAAATAGCCAACAAAATATCCCCCTTCCCACTTGACGCCATTAGGCTATGGCTGACAAAAAAATCTATATCTACTTAAAACTCGTAAATTCCATCCCAACATATATGAATATAGGTATTAAAAATAAGAAAAATGGGGTGGGTATTGCTAAAATGGACATAGATATGGATATAACTCCAGGGCAGAGTTAGGATTCAAAGCAATGAGAGGCGATATTAATAATACATAATATAAGCTTTAATAGTTCTAAAAATGAAGTGCGTAGCTAAAATCAATAAAATAAACATAATTATTTGCAAAATAACAAAACTAAAACAAAAATTTGGAATTTTTGGAGTTAATTCAAATTGGGAATTAGGAGGAGGCTGGACTTGCCGGGTTGCGGCGGCCATCCCGTGGGCGGCCACTAGTGGCGGTGGCCGGCGAGCAACTGGGCAGAGTGTGGTCTGGTTGGGGCGTTGAGCGTGAGTGAGGGCAGAGAAAGGAGGTGCGTTGATGCGCCGCCAGCGAGCAACTGGGCAGAGTGTGGTCTGGTTGGGGCGTTGAGCGTGAGTGAGGGCAGAGAGAGGAGGTGCGTTGATGCGTTGGCTGAGAAACAAAAATATAAGAACTTAAAGAGCACTCACCAAAATTTTAAAAAAAAAAATACATAGAAGGGACTACGAGGAGTTGAAGCAAGAGGCAACCAACTAGTCTGCTATGCACATCTTTGTAAAATATCTAAGAACTAATTAATATATATCTATTTTTATATTTCCACCAGAATATCTCACATTTAATTTTTTTTCCCAAAAAGATGGGGGTCAATTGACCCCCTTGCCCCTTAATGGCTCCGCCCGTAGTATAACTTCTACTCATCCCATACCCGTCTCATACCATTTTTATCAATACTCATCCCATGTCATCCTTATATAAGTCTCGTCCGTTTATTCAAAGTTCTATTTTATTGTTTGTGCTTGAATATTTTGCTAGTTGCTTTGATTTATATTATATTCAAGATTCTAGTGGGACATTTTGTTAGAAAATATAGCTATTGACTGTTAATTTGTTGCTTGAATTTGAAAACTTTGAGTTATATTTGGTGTGATATGATATTTTGTTGAAAAATTGATGTTCATATGATGTATTGGCTATTTGATGTTGAATATGAGTATAAAATGTGTTTAATTTATTTTCATTCATATGTACCCGAATAAAATCCGCATACCCGCTATACTCAACGGGCATGGATATTGGTATAGTTTTATAATACCCGATGAATGCGGGTATGAGTACAGGTATTAATTTTAAAAATAGGTATGAATGAAGGTATGTCTAAATCATCCCGTGTCTGCCCCATTGCAACCGCTACATTAAGCCCATTACCCTTTTTAATGATACAGATGGTACACATTTGGTGGAGCTCAGTGATCACGGGAACTCTTCACCATCCAAAAACGAAAAATAACATCTCTATCATTTTTGAGAAATTGAATTCAACTTTTGCAAATTTAATTGAATATTTTCTACAGGCAAGGTTTATCTGGATTTAGAAAACTATTCATTATGTCTGAATAATTGCAAGATTAACTACAGGTTGCATTATGCCGTGGTTGAATTAGTTTTAGTTTAGATTAGGCACAGATAGTGTTATTTTTTAGTTTGTTTCAAGTTGAAATTTGTTATTATCATATCTTGCAAACATAAACAAAGTTGGTGGGATACCTCAAGAGGAGCCTAAATCATGATTTGGAATATCAATTTTTTTTCTTGATTTTTTTTTTCTTTTTGAAACGAGCAGTCAATTTCAAGTATTGATTTACATATATTGTCGAGTAATTTGAATGAGAAATCATTATGATTCAATTTTACTTGGTTAATTTTTTTCGTTATAGAACTTATTTTTATGTAAATATGTAATAATTCTTAAACTAATGTCGATCATTCATTCATACATTGAAAACAACTTAATCATTCTAGTAAAAGCATCTCAATAATTTTCATTAACGATGAATTAAACAAGTACGGCATCGTTTATAAAATGATGTAGTAACTTAATAAACCTAGCACAATAATAAGCATGTCTCATTTCAAGTGTAGATAATGTTGTACGTTATAAATTAGTGCTACTACGAAAAAATTGAAAAATTAAATTATTAATTATTAAACTATTTCATTGAGTCGGGGTTACGATTAATAATTTAATTTGAATCAATGGAGTAAGCCTCCTTGTTGACATCACATCATGTTGGGTTTTATGGCCCAAAATCTCGGGTTTAGGCACGGGGTGACCATGCTGCATGGGCACGGGCGTGCCGCGACACAGAAAACCGAAGAACAGAGCAGACAGAGAAGTGACACGGTGTGCCCGTGCCAGGGGAAATTTTCTGCCGCCTTAAAGTGGCGGCTAGGGTTGAGCTTTGGTGACGGTTTTTGGAAGGCGGCAGCTAGGGTTTTCAAGGGGAAACCCTGCCTCACAGACCCTATATAAAGGGGGTCTAGGGCCTTGTTTCAAAATACTCCAATATAGAAAACACATTGAGAGAGTGAGGTTATTTGTGAGAGAATACAATTGAGAGTATTGTAATTCTGCTCTTAATCACTGGAGTGATTGTGGTGTACTACTCTGCTCATAGTGAAATTTGTCGGTGTGCTGTCGCCGTCCGTGGTTTTTCCCACATTGGGTTTCCACGTAAAATTCTCTGTGTCCTTTATTCTTGTTTCTTTCATTGTTGCGTTGTGTTCTTGGTTGAATTCTGTTGCATTGTCACATCCTATTATCCCCTTTATTTCCTAACAAGTGGTATCAGAGCGAGGTTATAGGATGTCTTCAATCATGAAGGTGGACATACAGAAATTCGACGGGGAGATTAGCTTTAATCTCTGGAAGGTGCAGATGAGGGCGGTCCTCATCCAGCACGGGCTGTGGAAGGTCCTGCAGGGGCCTCGCGTCAAACCTACAGGCACAACGGATGAAAAGTGGGCTGAAGATCAGCAGAAAAGGCGTGGGAAGTTGACAAATGAGGAATGGGAGGAACTGGAGCTGAAGGCAGTTTCAGCCATACAACTATGTCTGGCACCTCACGTGCTCCGCGAGGTTCTTGATAAGGTAACTGCTGTTGACCTTTGGGCTAGGCTAGAAGAACTATATATGACAAAGAGTCTAGCCAATAAGATCAGGCTAAAAGAAAGGTTGTACACCTGTCGTATGGCTGAAGGTACGCCTGTCCAGAAACATCTGAATGATTTCAATTCAATTCTAGTTGATTTGGAAAGTCTGGATGTAAAAATTGATGATGAGGATAAAGCCATTTTGCTTGTTGTCTCACTACCCCCTTCATATAAACACTTTAAAGAAATCATGCTGTATAGTAACACGGATACTATATCGTTTGAAGATGTCAAGGCTAACCTTCTTTCAAAAGAAAAGTTTGACCATGACATTCATGCTGACCAGGGTGAAGGGCTGGCTGTTAGGGGTAGAACAACTGAGAAGAAGGGAAACGGTAATAGGAAGAGCCGTTCTAAATCGAGAAATCCTCATGCTAATAAAACCTGCCATTTTTGCAAAAAATTAGGTCACATAAAGGCTAATTGTTGGAAGCTAAAGAACAAGAATGAGGAAACGGGTAAAACTGCTACTGCTGACTGTGTGGTAGAGTCTGAGTCAGATGGGGATGTTCTGCTTGCTACTTCTTTAGCTACCACCTCTGGGAAAGGGGTGGATAACAATTGGGTCTTGGATTCTGGTTGCACATTCCACATGTGTCCTCATAGGGACTGGTTCGTTACTTATGAGTCTGTGGATTCTGGGGTGGTACTTATGGGCAATGATAGTGAATGCAAGGCTGCAGGGATAGGTACAGTTCAGATCAAAACCCATGATGGCACTATTAGAACATTGTCTAAAGTGCGTCATATTCCTGATATGACTCGTTGCTTGATTTCCTTGGGAACTCTTGAGTCTAATGGTTGCAGAATCGTCATGGAGAATGGAGCTCTAAAGGTGGCTAAAGGAGCCATGGTGATGATGAAGGGACTGAGGCAGGGCAGTCTCTACATCCTGCAGGGAGCCACAGTTACAGGAGTAGCTGCGGTAGGTACAGCAGATGAGACGATGTTATGGCACATGAGGCTGGGCCATATGAGTGAGAAAGGGATGACCATTCTGGGTAAGAAAGGTTGTCTTGGTAACGCTAGTACGGGTAAGTTGGATTTTTGTGATCACTGCGTATTTGGAAAACAGAAAAGGGTAAGTTTCTCAAAGGCTAGTCACCGTACTCAGGGGGTCCTGGACTACATCCATTCTGATTTGTGGGGTCCCTCTAAGGTACCTTCGATGGGAGGTAAGCGTTACATGTTAACATTTGTTGATGATTTCTCACGAAAAGTTTGGGTGTATTTCTTGAGACAGAAAAACGAGACATTCTCAATGTTCAAGAAATTCAAGGCTCTGGTTGAGAACCAGACTGGCAAAAGGATCAAGAAACTCAAGACTGATAATGGCATGGAGTTTGTTGAATCTGAGTTTGAAGAGTTCTGCACAGCAAACGGCATAGTCAGACATAAAACCTTGGTCGGGAAACCACAACAGAATGGGGTCGCAGAACGAATTAACAGGACATTGTTAGAGAAAGCACGGTGTTTGCTTTCAACTGCTGGGCTTTGGGATCGCAAAGCGTTTTGGGCTGAGGCCATTTCTACGGCCTGCTACCTGGTGAATCGATCACCACACTCCTCCATGGAGTTTCAGATTCCAGAAGAAGTATGATCAGGTAATCCTGTTGACTACTCTAATCTCAGGGTATTTGGGTGTCCTGTGTATGCTCATGTAAATGAGGGAAAACTAGCACCTAGAGCAGTTAAATGTATGTTTTTGGGGTATGCTAGTGAATCTAAGGGGTATCGTATGTGGTGTCCTGATTCTAAGAAAGTAATACAAAGTAGGGATGTTACTTTCAATGAGTCTGATATATTATCTTCTGGAAAGAATGCTGCTGTTCCTTCTACTGGTGCAGGAACTCAGCAAGACACCAGCATGGAGGTGGAGCTGGAGACTGCTACAGCTCAAGGTGGAGCTGTTGAGGAAACTATGAGGGAAGTCCAGGTCACTGAGCCTGGGGCTATCAGCACTAATCAACCTCAGGAGGAGGTTGAGCACTCTATAGCACGTGATCGTCCTCGTAGGGAGATCAGGAGACCGGCCCGGTACAACGATGATGAAGGGCTGATAGCATTTGCACTTTCAGTTGCAGAGGAAGTGTCTGAAGGAACTGAGCCTTCAAATTATACTGAAGCCATCACCTGCCCAAGTTCACCCAACTGAGTTCAGGCTATGCAAGAAGAAATGGAAAGTCTGCAGAAAAACGGGACTTGGGAGTTATGTAACCTGCCTAAAGGCCGACGGGCCTTAACTGCCAAATGGATATACAAGAAGAAGGAGGGCATTCCTGGGGTAGAGGATGCAAGGTGGAAAGCAAGGTTGGTTGTTCGTGGTTGCAACCAACGGGAAGGTATAGACTACAATGAGGTTTTCTCTCCTGTAGTCAGACACACCTCTATTCGATTATTGTTATCCATTGTGACATTGTTTAACTTGGAGTTGGAGCAGCTTGATGTAAAAACAGCCTTCCTGCATGGTGAGCTGGAAGAGGAGATATATATGAAGCAACCTGAAGGGTTTGCTGTTCCTGATAAGGAACACATGGTATGTAAGTTGAAAAAGTCCTTGTATGGACTCAAGCAGGCTCCTAGGCAGTGGTATAAACGTTTTGACACGCTTATGATTGATAATGGTTACATACGTAGTAGATATGATAATTGTGTATACTTTAGATAATATGGTGATGGGTCCTTTATATATCTACTACTGTATGTTGATGACATGCTAATTGCATCTAAAGATAAAAACCTGATTAGCATGCTAAAATCTCAACTCAGTAAGGAATTCGAAATGAAAGACTTAGGTGCAGCTAAAAGGATACTGGGCATGGAGATTTACAGGGATCGAAAGGAGGGAAAATTATACTTGTCTCAAGAAAAATATCTTGAGAAGGTATTAAGCAAGTTCAATATGAGGGACTGCAAGGCAGTGTCTACCCCTCTTGCTGCACATTTTAGACTGTCTGCGGAATGCTATCCGCAAACAGAAGAGGACATCGGTAGAATGTCCAAAGTACCATACTCTAGTGCTGTAGGGAGTTTGATGTATGCCATGGTCTGTACCAGACCAGACTTATCACATGCTGTGAGTGTGGTAAGTAGATATATGCATAATCCTGGAAAGGACCACTGGGAGGGTGTAAAATGGGTCCTACGGTATGTAAAGGGAACTGTGGGGAAAGAGCTAGTATTTGATAGAAACAAGGCTGCTACATCTGATGTAGTATGGTATGTTGATTCTGATTATGCTGGTGATTTGGATAGGAGGAGGTCCATATTTGGGTACATCTTTACTATGTGTGGGGGCGCTATCTCTTGGAAAGCGTCTTTACAATCTATTGCAATTCTGTCCACAACAGAAGTTGAGTATATTGCTGCCACGGAAGGAGTGAAGGAAGCTACCTAGGGATGGCAACGGGGCGGATCGGGGACGGGGGGTGCGTCCCCGTCCCCGTCCCCGCTGGGTAGCGCCATCCCCGTCCCCGCCCCATTCCCCGCTGCGGGGGAAAAACTTTCCCGTTCCCGTCCCCGTCGGGGCCCCAATCCCCAACGGGGAATATCCACCGACTTTCCAACCAATTGTAGTCAAAGTTTTAAACTCGGTCGTTCCTTCTCAGAACGGCCATTACATAACAAAAATCAAATTTCCCAAAACTTCGCCCATCCAAAATGGGCAAACTTTTCGCAAATTCTAGCCTAGACATAAACAAGGCCCAACTTTGCACAACAAAAGGATAAATTTGGAGGCATTTATATAGAGTTCTTAGGATGCCAAACAAGTGTTCAAGGGCAATGTGGGACTCTTGGTGAATGCAAAGATTTGCTAGTTTTCACCTCTCCTATCCCAATCATTTTTGAATAAAACAATTTATTGCAATATAAGCTTCATGATCTTCACCCATACAAAATGGGGCAAGCTTTTCACAAGTTTTAGCCCATAGAAATAAACAAGGCCCAACTTGGTGCAACAAAAAGATTACTTGGAGGCATTTATATAGGATCCTTAGGATGCCAAACAAGTGTTGAAGGGTGATGTGGGAATGCAAACATTAGCTAGTTTTCACCTCTCCTATCCCACATCATTTCTAAATAAAACGTTTTATTACAATATAAGCTTCATGAACTTCACCCATCCAAAATGGGTCAAGCTTTTCACAAGTTTTAGCCCATAGACAACAAGGCCCAACTTGGTGCAACAAAATGATTGCTTGGAGGCTTTTATATAGGGTTCTTAGGATGCCAAACAAGTGTTCAAGGGCGATGTGGGACTCTTGGTGAATGCAAAGATTTGCTAGCTTTCATCTCTCATGTCCCACATCGTTTCTGAACGAAATAATTTATTGCGATATAAGCATAATCTTGAGAAGTACTACTGGTGGAGTTGTATGTGCAAGCAATTTGCAAATGTAGGAGTAATTGATAAAATAAGTTGAAATTTTTCGTTATTTTAATTGGAAATGGGGACGGGGACGGGGATTTTTCACCAATCGGATTATTGGAGACGGGGCATATTCGGGGATAAATTCTCGAACGGGGAAACGGGGACGGGGACGGGGCCGATGTATGGCCCCGCCCCCGCCCCCGTCCCCGCGCGGGGATTCATTCTTCACCCCGTCCCCGTCCCCATCCCCGTTGGGGGCGGGGATTTTTCCCCACTTCGGGGCGGGGCCCCGACGGGGACGGGGATTCCCCGCCTAATTGCCATCCCTAAAGCTACCTGGCTAAGGGGACTGGTAATGGAGCTTGGAATACCACAATCTGCTACTGTGGTATATTCTGATAGTCAGAGTGCCATACATCTGACAAAGAATGATGTCTACCACTCGAAGACCAAGCATATCAGCGTCAAATATCATTATGTACGAGACACAGTTGCTGCAGGAGAAATAATGATGAAGAAAGTTCACACCTCAGAGAATCCTGCTAACATGCTTACAAAGCCACTACCTACAGCTAAGTTCGAGCATTGCTTGGACTTAGTGGGAGTTCACAGTCATTGAGAAGCCCTGCGGGGTATAGCCCCATAGGGGGCATCACCCCTTGGGGTGTGACGACGACGACGGTAATCGAAGATTGGCGATTTTGGTCCAAGGTGGAGATTGTTGGGTTTTATGGCCCAAAATCTCGGGTTTAGGCACGGGGTGACCATGTTGCATGGGCACGGGCGTGCCGCGACACAGAAGACCGAAGAACAGAGCAGACAGATAAGTGACACGGTGTGCCCGTGCCATGTGGCACGGTCGTGCCACATGGCACAGCACGACCGTGCCAGGGGAAATTTTCTGCCGCCTTAAAGTGGCGGCTAGGGTTGAGCTTTGGTGACGGTTTTTGGAAGGCGGCAGCTAGGGTTTTCAAGGGGAAACCCTGCCTCACAGACCCTATATAAAGGGGGTCTAGGGCTTGTTTCAAAATACTCCAATATAGAAAACACATTGAGAGAGTGAGGTTATTTGTGAGAGAATACAATTGAGAGTATTGTAATTCTGCTCTTAATCACTGGAGTGATTGTGGTGTACTACTCTGCTCATAGTGAAATTTGTCGGTGTGCTGTCGCCGTCCGTGGTTTTTCCCACATTGGGTTTCCACGTAAAATTCCCTGTGTCCTTTATTCTTGTTTTTTTCATTGTTGCGTTGTGTTCTTGGTTGAATTCTGTTGCATTGTCACATCCTATTATCTCCTTTATTTCCTAACACATCACAGGCCACAAAACAAAAGGAACTGAAGCGAACGTTCTTCACCGTAAGAAAATAAATTCACTGTTTTTTGGAGAAATAAAATAACATATATAATAACTAATAATTGATGTTTGAAGAGGCAGATCCACATAGAGACACCTAATTGGCCTCCGGGTAGGCATGAATCTGCACTTGTACAAACATTGTATTCTATTCCAACGCCTCATTTGTGGGCTTTTGTCACCTTCACTCCCCGTGCCCCAGGGCCTCCACAAATGATGCCACGTCAACTTCTTCTTCTTTTTTCTAAAAGAAAAAATTCAAAATAATTTCCTTTATTTTCGAAAAAATATTCCTGTAACTGTTCATTAAGTAATCCTGGTCTAATCAAAGTGCTGACATCAAATCCCCAATTCTTTAAAGCATTTCCAATGAAGCAGGACCTATTTCTGAACTCATTTTATAATACATAATTTTATTTGTGGAATAAAAAAACTAATTAAAAATATTTTAAAAATAAAAAATTTGTTGCGAGCTTGCTCACGGCACCAAACCTCCCCACGAGCCCCAGGTCACAAGGCATTCACTGTAGAAAACCACTTGCCTCACTCCTTTTCTCTCTCCTCTTTTTTTGGCTCGCTCGCTGAACACTGGAGATGGTCTGAGAGCATATGCAGCATGCTCGCTCACCTCGAGACAACAGCCGAGCGGCTCATGCCCTCTGCAGTTAAAGTTGAGAAAGTCTAACGCGATACGATAACCGACTCAAACACGACATGAAGTTACTGACAGAAACCCGAACCTGACACGAACCGAATCGATTTCGACGTAAAGTCGATACGATTTAACCGTTTAGTTTGAAAATATATTATTTTTAAATTTTGAGTACATTTAAACCATTTGCAAAGTTGACACAAAATTTGCCAATTCAGTAAATGGGTCAATGTGAACCGACCTATTATCCAATTCTATCTGCAGCAAGGCGAGCTCATGAGTAGCTCGTGGGGAGGCTTAACCATGAGCCGACTCACCGCCTTCTTTCTTACTTTTTCATTTTTTTATATTTTAATTATTTTTTCTTCTTTTTTTGATTCAAAAAATAAAATTGTATTATAAAATAAATTCATAAATATTATTTTATTTAATGAGTTAAAAAATAAAACCCTCGCATTATGGAGAGTGCATTAATGGTTGAAAAATTAGTCCATAAAATAATATGGAGTAAAATACACCTCACTTCTAAAAAAAATTTGACTCAGAATTCTAGTATTCTACCTAGCATGTCTGCTGCCACAAAAAGAAGAAGTAATAATTAATTCAAAATTACTGGGGAACCGTTTTCCAAAGCATCGCCCTTGGAAGAGTAGACATTTGATTTAATTTAATTTAATATGTGCTCCTTTTGCTTTCTTCTATGCTCTCGAACTTGACCCGAAAATATTTTACCCCACAATTCTCCCTCTATATAAACTTGCTCCATCCCCCCATCCTCTTTCTTCCTCACCCGTGCCTACACTTTATTTTCTCTCTCTGAACTCAACAACTCTCAGCCAACCAAACAGGCTCTTACGCCCTCCTTATAAATAAAAAAAAAGGAAAATGGAGGAAAACACAAACGCTTCATTGAAGAGGGTAAGAGAGGAAGAAGAAACAGAAATAGAAGAAGAAGAAGATTTGAAGAGACAGAAATCATACAAAGACATAATTAACCTCTTGGAGGAAGATGAGGATGACCCAAACGAGGACTTATCCTCCATAATCTCTACCCTCCTGGACGAGCTCTCTTCTGGCGGCCCGGACCCCGAGAAACCCGGAGCTTTGGGTTCCGTTTCGAGTTCGGGTTCGGAGGAGGAGAGAGAGGGGGAGGGAGAGGGAGAGGGAGGGAAGGTGATGAGACACCTTCTGGAAGCCTCCGATGATGAGCTGGGAATACCCAGCACGGATGGCTTAGATTCGTCCGTCGGGGGCTCATACGTGGACGGCGGAGGTTGGTCATTGCCTGTTGGGGAAAGCCTTTGGGAGTTTGAAGACCATGAGGCTGCTAACTATTACAATTTGTTACAGTCTGAAATTTTCATGTAGCCTCCCTCTTTCCAAATTTGCAAAGAAGCCCGTGGTTTGGGGAAACATGGTAATATGTAGGGGTAAAAGGGGAAAAATGAAGAGAAGTATTAGAAAAAAAGGGAAAGTAAAAGCAAAAGCAAACAAGGAAAGGATGAGATGTTCTTTGTCTTCTGTGTGGGTTTTTCAATTTGCTTTCTCTCTTCTTTTGTAAATTGCTATACTTGGACCCTTTGCTTGTCAGAAATTCAAAAGTAGGACCTTCTTTATTGACATTTATTTTTTTGAAGCATTATTATTAAAGTATAAATTCCATCCCAACTGCTATTAATTTGAATTGGATGGCCTTTGAAGAATTCGTGATGGTTCTTCTCTCTAGATCTCAAGTAAGCTCCAGGACACTTTTCCACAGGGATTTATTCTCTTCAAATTTGAAAAAAAAAAGGAAAGGTGTAAAAGAATGAAATTAAGCAACTTTAATCTGTGAATGATTTAGTTTATGCATAGTGTAGCATTAGCTCAGTGTTAAAAATAAAGTTATAAATGTAGTATTGGTTACCGTACCTTTTTTTTAAAAATTGGAAGAAGGCATATATGTACCGTTGTATTGTATTAGGTTCGTAACGTTTTGAATTTTAAAATTTTTTTAAAATTGAAGGACAAAATTTTAAAAATTTAATATACTGGGTGGTATTTGATCAAAAATGTCGGTACTATCTGATATTTTACGGTACAGAGTGATATTGATCAGTACAATATCGAATAATAATTTGTATCATTTCTCGACTGGTACTGTATGCGGCAATTTGTTTGTGAACATAGGAAATATTTCTCTTTTAAAGTGTATGAGATTAATATTTATTCTATAAGACAAAATTATGTAGGAAAGCTCCATCCATCCTTGAAAGAGATCTTAAAAAACTGGGAAGTGGGTTTCTCATCTAGAATATATGGTCTGGCAAAAAGCAACAGTTTTTTTTTTTTTTTGTTTTTTTTTTGGGGGGGGGGGGGGGGAAGGTGGAAGAGAAGATGAGAAGATGTTGAATTGTTGTTATTATTTGTGTATTTATTTGAGCAGGTGAACGAATTACTGTTAGATTTTGTTGGACCTAAAATCCCTCCCGGTGTTATTAGATAAGAAAAGTTTGCAAAACACATAAAAAAATAGAAGGTTTTAGTTTTACTGATTTATTTATTTTTTTAAATAAAGTTTAAAGGTCAAAGTAGGTGAGATTGAAAAACAGATGATTGACAATAATTTTCAAAAATTTAACGAACTAAATTAATTGCACTCATATAATACTCTTTTATTTAAATCGGTTTATATTAATACTCACACTTCTTTGTTTAAAAGAAGAAAGTTTGCATGAATAGATATATAACACATTTAACACGGGTGTCACAATTAGGAGTCCTTAGAGCACCAACAACCGTGGGAACGTGTGTGGCCATGTAGGCCTCCGTGTCCACGCGTTGCACTGGCTCTTTGGCAGTCATGGGGAAACCGGGGGGACACGCGTGGCAGCACGTCTGCCCGTGCCTCCCCCATTCCCTCTTGTTTTGTCTTTATTTGATTTTTTAATATATGTTTTCATTTTTCTTTTTTTTGGAGTAAATATATAATTTTTGAATGATTAAAAAATAAGTTGTGTATGAGAAGGTGGGTCCATAGCAAATGATTTTATTGGATGATTATAATTGGAGTTTCATGGGTTGGAGAAGGGATGAAATTCAAGTTCCAAAAATTTAAAATTTTTAATGATGTGACAAGGTAGAGTTCCAAAATTCGAAACTCGTGCTGAGAATGCTCTTATGGTCATAATCTGACCTAAGCAATGGAGTCGGTTGTTCCCCATGTTCTTTTTGCATCCAGGTGTATCATGATTATGTTATGTTGCCATATTAGCATCATTGTCATATCATGGTGCTATTATTCTTAAAAATGATTTTCTAAAGCATGATAAATCATTAGAAAAAGAATTTCATTGATAAATGTTAATTGATATTTATTATGAATTAGGACTTAGGATTTTCAATCATTTCTAATTGATTATGACTATAGCGCTAAGTTGAAAGATATTTATCTTAAAAACATAGTAATAATTACTTTTGTTGCAATTAATTTTACTGATTTTAATTTGCATTCGTATTGTTATCAAGGTTGGGACCATATATATTTGTACCTATAATCTATATTTTAGGAATTTTATTTGATTTTTTGTTCTAATTATAATCATAATTTCATTGAAGGAGATACAAGTATTTTCATATAAAATGACACTAGAAAAATATGCATAAGATGGAGAAACTAATGGTAAGATGCTAAATATAATGTTAATGAACGAATTAAGAACTTAGGATAGAAACTGATGGATCTTTGGAAAAATAAATAAATAATTTGCGGGCATTAATAATCTTATGAGATCTTGGCTCATAGTTGAAGTTCAAGAATTCGAGTAAATTTCATACTATGCACTAATCAATTTGTGATCCACCATCCATTATTGAAGGTTTGAAGAGTGATTGCAATTCGGTGACAAGTACATACAGACAATCCTTGCATTGACCCTCATACGTCCCTTTCTTCGGTCACGTTAGGTCAGAAAAATAGGGGGGTTCATTTAAAATCAACAATTTAATTTTTTCAAATGCATGTGTAGGAGGCAAAAAATTTTACGACCAATAGAACGATGCCACATGTAAAAAAAATTAATCAATTACAGATTATCGTGTGTTACGTTGACTGTGGTGAACCCGCTTAGTCAAAATTAAGTCCAGCCAATTAAAATCGCTACGTGTCATCGATGATACAGAAATTAATAATTATTTTCTTTATTTAAAAATAAGAAAATAATTATTAGGCCTAGGCCCAAAACCTGGCTTTAACCCTAGTTGGCGGAGCCTATAAATAAGGGTCATTTCCCTTCACTGGGGGCATTCAGCATTTGCAAAATTCAAAATTAAGACTATAGACGACATCTAGCTATCAAGCAACAAGGATCAAAGTCAGCTAACTCAACATCTTCTGCAGCCTCAAATTGAAGTTTACTTCAGAGTTCTTCACCCAATTCATCGATCGAGATCAAGTAATCTCACCCTCGTATCGATTATTTTGGCCAACTACATTCAACATTCAGCATTTGCGAAATTCAAAACTCAGACGGTAATGAGCATCCAGCTACCAAGCGATAAAGATCAAGACTTGCAGAGTTTTAGAAACCACAATCAGCCACTTGCAGATCAAAATCAAGAACAACATTCAGAGTTCTTCAACTAATTTGCATCAACCGAGATCAAACATCAAGTCCTTGGAATATTCAAGTCATTAGGAGATCGAATCAGAGGATTATTTTATTGTATTAAATTTAGGGATTGTATCTATACACTATATTAATATAAAATTAAATTTATTTATATTAATTTCCTATCTAATTTATTTTAGGTTAAAAATTTATATTTACAGTATGTCATGAAAAAAGTGGGGAAAAAAAAACACAACCCTGGTCTGAGGACTCTAATGCAGAAATGTCAAGTCTGCCTCTCGGGACGACAGAGAAGTGAGAGAACGATTACTTTAACGTCTTGTTTGGATGCCATCGGAGATCCATGACCCATCAAAGCATGCCCATTCCATGCAATGCATCCATCCATGCCCTGTCATGGATGTCAGAAGAATAACCAGTGCAGACAACAGAAATATAGAAATTGTCATTTACTTTATATTATTTGGGTCCCCATGAGGCGTGTATGAGAATGATAAGCATGGCATGGCGTGGCATGGCATGCCCCAATTTTTT
Organism: Carnegiea gigantea; assembly: GCA_029747015.1. Lineage (NCBI taxonomy): Eukaryota > Viridiplantae > Streptophyta > Magnoliopsida > Caryophyllales > Cactaceae > Carnegiea > Carnegiea gigantea. Next base: position 657,089 of record JAKOGI010000077.1, read on the forward strand.
TAATTTGTCATTTTTCGACTGTCAATTTCTTTTATTTAAATGTTATTATTGAATATGGGCAACAATTTTCGAGCTGGGGTCCTTCCCTTGTTGCCTGCGATACGGCGTCCCCAAGTTGCTGTTATTAGAGGAGACAAGGTTGACTTTTGGCTCTCGCTAAATTCTTTTTACCACAAAATGGCAATAGACAATTGGTAGAGTATTTTCACAACATAATCTGCAAATTTTTAATTATTCTTCCGCATTCTTTTTGTAAATAAAACTATCGCATGTTTCCTATCCAGGAAAATTCCTTGCTTAAAATACTGGACCTAATGTAACAGATATGAAATACAAGCATGCTCACTTTGCATTCATAGCAAAATCAGTTACTGTGAAAACGTATCATATTTTCTATTTAAAATTACTAGAAATAACATGTGAATTTATTTACTTTTTTTCCCTATTGAATCTAAATAACATCCTAAGGACACATGCCTGTTGGAACGAGAAAGACGGAATTACACAATCATAAATAAGATGCTAAAAGTTTTTTGTTCTTTTGTTTTGTGCATGTAAGTGAAGCAATGATGTCGAAAAATAATATATATATATATATATATATATATATATATATATATATATATGCACGCGCGCGTGAAATTAAAAATAAAAATTTTGAATGGAGCCATAGCATCAATTTAATATTATGATCTATTTGTTTTTTAAGTTAAAGGTAATACATATTACCAATGATGAATTGATGATCCTATGTGAGAGAAATTTTCAATATATATTATAATCCGACACACATAATTTTGGATTAAAAACTCCAAAAGTCGACAAGAAATGGGTTGACCTTGCCCCTTTTCATTTAGCTAGAGCGTTAACTTCCCAAGTAATGCCCGGATTTGGTATTAAAACTTAGTCGATGAAAGTTTTCCATGAGGAGGACATCAAGTATTTATTTTCAGTTCAATCTGTTTTATATATTTTTATGGCATTGATAAAAAATAACATACACACACATACATATATATATATATATATATATATATATATATATATATATATATATATATGTGGCCTTTTCGGTATGGAAAAAAGGGAATGTGTTGAAAGCCTAAAACAAACTTATTAATAATTAAAATTGCTGCTATATATGAAACTAATTCAAATAGCAAAATAGGAAACACCTATTTTAGAGAATCAAGTACCATAGAAGAGGACAATTGCTGTGAAACGAGATGGGCATAGGGATGATAATGGGTCAGGTTTGAAAAGATAGGACACAGATTTAGACTCTGTAGGTTTGGTAGGTTTACGGGTTCTAACTATTTTTCACATTAAAATTTATTTTGTACATTCCAACATCAATTATTATATTATAGAGACAAATAATTAAATTTAGAAGACGTAATATTTAATTAAAAAATATTCTAACAACACGTTCCATAGCTAAGTATTCTTACTTACGTTTTATGCACCCAAAATAATATTTTAATATGAACTATAAAGACAAAGTCCATCAAATTTTAAACAAGCATAACAAAATAATTTTTTCTTCTGCGACCGGCCGACTGTCATAAATAAAGTGACTTTAGGGTTTACTAGTTTAGAGTTACTTTAGCTAATTACCTTTGCCACAGTTTTTTTTTAGGAAAATTGATGAGTCTTAAATGATTTCGAATTGGATCTGGATCTAAATTCTTCGAACCCAAAACCAGATTCGACCAACGTGTCTTGGACCCAGACCTATTTAAAACTCATTGGATCTTATTTCATTGGATCCAAACCCTCTAAATTAGGTCAGATTTTATGGGTTTAGGTCGGATCCATAACTTACTGACCACTGCCATCCCTAGATGGCATGGGCGAAAAGCACGAAGCATTTGCCAATATTTAAATAATATGCGTATTTTTCTTGAGAATATATATTTTCGAAAATTTTGTGATAAATTTTTGATCATGTAGGCAATTTTAACTGTACATATATTTACACAACCTTTGGGGTCGGGGTGGCAGTCCGTACAGTATAGCTAGGGATGGTTGATGCTTGTCAACCAAAAAAATAAAATCTTATACATTAAGTAAAGTATTAGTCAAATTTAACGTCTCTCTAGAGCCTCCCACGAGGAAAATTATACCCCTATAATTTGCGTCTCCTTTTTCGATCTTTTCAATCACAATTATAATACAAATGATGTCAACATCTCCAAATAAATGCTGATAATTTTTATTTTATTTTATCCGTTAATTGTAATGTAGACGCAGGCCGTCGTTCGTAGCCTCTTCTAGTCATCCATTGGCGGTTTAGGCTCGAAAACAAGATTTTTGTCAGCAATCTTACTTAATTCAGCTAATCGCATTTATCCAAACTAAAGTGAAACGTTTGAGTGTGATTTTTTATCAAAATTTTCAAACTTGGTCACACGACTTAAGTTACTTATCTTTATCACTTGTATTTTTCTTTTCAAGTAAAAAAAGGTACCAAGATTAATATCTATATATTGATAATAACTTAACCTTATCAACTGACTGGCTTGCATCTCCGATATAATTGTAATATAACTTTCTCCAATAAAAAAAGGGGAAAAGGAAAGGTTTTTTTAGGGCTACAAAAAAAAAATCCTAATATAAACAGTCTTATTTTTATAGATATTACTGCCTATAAAGATATTGATTTTTATAAATTTGACTAAAAATATAACTCGTCAAAATTACAACTCTGGTACTGTGTTATACATTTGTTTGTGATTCCTGTATAAATTCGGCTGTTTGTGCGACCATGGTACGTGTGACAGGGCCCAGTCGTGCCCGCCTTTATGAGAAGCATGAGTATTGAATAGGTTCACGTTTTTGGTGAGGTTGCCATCATGGACAAAATGCCCCTGTGCTTTTCTTTAATTCACGGCATTGGTTTGGCATATACGACTGATTAATTGCAATGAAAAAGTACTCAATTCAATAATCTGATGTTCTTAGATTGTGAACCATATCATGTATCTAACCTCTCATTAGTGGAAATGTAACACTTATTTTAATTGAGTTTGATGACTTCCTTGTTTCATTTGAATGTTATTATTGAATTAAAATGACTTGACTGCTTAATTTTTAGTGTTATTCATAGCCTTAATTGTTTCTGATGCTGCATTTCCTTGACATAAACCCTACTTAACTAAATCAAAAGTTGCCTGATGGTTCAAATTAGGCCTCGGAGTAGAGCTCTGATGCTCTTTTTGATGGCTATTGCAAATCGTGACCCTTCTTGTACTTCATATAAATAATTCAATAATAACAATTTCAAATTTCGAATTCAACACGCCTCCATTAAGGTACATGACTATGAAACAAGATTGAATAAAATTTAAGTTGATATTTGAAAGTTCTGTAATAGGTTTATTATATATTTTTGCGGGATATTTTTTTGGAGCGATATTTTAACATGATAATGCCAAACCATATATTGTTAGTTTGTAACAGCCTATGTCCAGGACTATATCTGGACCTCTATGCAGACTTGGTCACTTAGTGAAGCAATAACACCAAGTTCTTTGTGAAGGATTCATATAGTCAGTTGAAGAGATCAAGTTCTTTTCTGATTCAAGATGTACTACCCCTTTAGAAGTCAATCAAAAGAAGTGTTCATACAATTAAGTAAACTCTGTTCTATGTCGGCAATCTTATAACAAGAATTGCAAGTTACTGATCACGAGTCATGAATACTCATGACCCTATTTAGTTATAGTGATTTAAAAAATAACTGCAAGTTCCTCAATAATTTTTTTTTTTTTTTTGGTTGTTGGTGTATCTTTATAAAGAAAAGTGGTTATGGATCTTCTGAACGTTTGGGTACAATTGAACTCGCTAGTGGCTCTGAGAATGTTAAAGGCATGCAAGTGGTTCCTGGACTCCAGAGCACACCCCACTAGTTCGACAATGCAAGGACTTGATCAATCAGGAGGGTTGGGAAGCGAAGGCTGTTCATTGCGATCGAGAGGCTAACAAATAAAGTTGCAGATAGACTTGCTAATTAGGTTTTGATAGGACTCTTCATATCTTAATTTTTCCACTCTGCCTAAGGAGATCAGAGACATGATCAATGCAGATTGTGTAGGTGGGTGCATGGCCCAAAAACCCCAGTGATTAAGAGCATCCGCAGTGAGGCTTGAAAATGCGAAACGTAGGTCCCACACTACCACTTGTCGCAATATGAGAGGAGAGAGAGAAGTGCCACGCGGGGCAGAACGGGCATACGTTTCTCCCCGCATGCCAACTTTTGGCATTTTTTAATTTTTTTTTGTTTTTTCTTTTTTTTGGAATTACTATATAATTTTTAAATAATTTGAAAAAAATAGGTTATATTTTATAAGGTGGGTTCATGATAAATATTTTTATTGGATAATTAAAATTGAGTTCTATGGGTTAAAAAAGTAAAGAAATGTAAATTTTAAAATTGTAAAACTTTTATTGATATGATATATCAGAATTCTATAGCTGGAAATGCTCTAACGTACAATGTCCGTAAAAATTCTAATGCAGAAACAAAGAAAGCCCTCGTTGAAACGGAACCCCACACTGAAAAAAATTAATTGTTGCCGCAGTTGCAGTAGCAATATACACAGAAAGGCTAGTCGTTGATGACTGGAAAGCTTATTTCATTGAAAACGACCCTGGAAATGGAACCAATTCAAACACGATAGCAAGTCCTCTGAGGAAATTTCCTGGGAAGCTTCACAAGAATTTTGGTGCACTTGTCCAAAGAATTGACTTTGATGCTTCCAGGTTAGACAATGTCGTGCCAGAGAAGGCATTTGAAATAGAACACTGATCACAATTGATAGCTTCAGATAAAAAGGTACATTGAAAATAATTGAGATTGTTTTATAAAAGTTAATAGAATTTGGTAAATGTTGATGAGAGTCGTACGTTGTTGAGAGTTGGCGAAAGTTGGTAGAAGTTAAAATGAGTGAATTTAACAATAAAAGGAACGGAGCTTAAAAATCTTGATTTATGTTAGTTGTGATTTTGTAACTAAAAGATTATTATTATTATTTTACAACAAAAGTCCTCTCTTAGGTTACATATGCTTAAACGTTTTCAAAAGTTGCTTGCTTCTTTTATACGGTGAAATTGATGATAGTTTTTTTTTTCGTATGATCTGCTCATCCATCAAGCTTATTTGACATATGACCACTTTTTTGACAACTTGTTTCATGGGGTATTTGTTCCTAAGTTAGAGTCCGTTGCTTTCGGGAGAGATTTAAGATTCCTATCTCGTTTTATTTCCTTTTATTCTTTTCTACTCCTTATTTCTTCTCATTGTTGTAAAGAAAACACCGTTCATATTCATCCATTTCCATTACTTTTCATTCCTTAAATTTCTTGAAATTTATCTGATTATATATAATGTTATACTTATTTTTAACCCATATTTGATTATTTTCTTTGGTTGGCGTATTGGAGTGGCAGTTGTTGGTGCATTTTATTTGAAGACAAATATATTGAGGATGTTTTTTGTATATTTTATTAATGTGAAAGTAATACTGTTCTCTTGCAAAGAGTGCCAATAACGTTATGGTCACAGAAAAAAGGATAGTCATCTAGAACAAAAGTAGATCAGCGTAGAGTTTATTTTATCATAACTTACCCAATATCAGCCCTTATTCAATAATTGACTATTTCACATATATAACATACTTATATTCATCCAAAAAACACGCAAATATAACATAAAATTAATATTCACACAAAAATACATGTATAAAATAATAATAAATGATGTTAAAAGTTAATTTAAGGTTATTAAAAAAATACGAGCCAAAAGAAAATACAGATATAGACAATAATATTTACAAAAACAACAATAATAATGAAATATTTTTACTAGTTAGTTTTGGGTTATAAACGTCATGATCTAAAATAATATTAACATTTTCATCCTTCTGACAATCTCTTCCATTCCTTCGCGTTACATCTTGTTCATTTCTATTTGCTCCTTGTTCTTATCATTCATTCCCACAATCCCACTCCTGCAACAAAAATACCATTCAATCCCTTTTTTTCCATTTCCTTATAACTCCTTTCTATTATTCACCCGTCCTTCCCTAAGAAAAAAATATACCCTTAGTTAAAACTAGACCTATCTACTTGAAGTGCGTTTTTATTTTTCATTCATAAAAAGATATAACAATAATTTAAATCAGAGATTGGAAATAAGAAAGTTTATTTGCACCCACAATAAGTACACCAAAAAAACGTACGAATTCATTGTGATTGATTTATTTTAATTTTTATCTTTAAAACTCCCCAATTTTTATGAATATTTTTGTTTAGTTGCATCGCATTTGTGTTAGCAGACTCGGTTTGCATCAGCTAGTGTAATTGGAATGATTTGACATCATTGTTGTGCTCTATTTCTTCCTCTGCGAATTAACTTTTTCAAAGAAAATAGTAGATTTACAAAATCTAGGATGTCATTTCCACAAGATCACTTACCCAGCTCATCATTAATAGCAGAATAGCATAGAAAGAAAACCCCCCGCCCCTTTTTTTTTTAATAAGATGGGGAATAATTCATTCATGAAAAGTTATATAGCATATACAATGAATATATCTTAATAAAAATAAATCTAAAATATCAAATTGAATAATTCTCTCCAGAAAATTAATGGTAAATATACTGTCGATCGACTCTAAACTTATAGCAGTATTCTTGTTACCAACCGTATTCTTTGATGTCAATGGATCTTTCCCGAATATGGATGAGTTATAGTATAACTTCATGGAGCAGATGCCCAATTGACGTGGTAGATTGCACTTGAAAGAAAGATCTTTATACTAGAACCACACAAAATTTCATTGTTGACTCATTCCTTAATAAAAACCGTAGATCTAATACAATAATTTTCAAATTCTACTCGACAAGAAACTCACTCTAAATCTCTAAATGCACGATAAATTGCACAAAAGTAATGACTCAAACTCATACTAACGGTGAGAATAACCTAACTCACACTAAAGGTGAGAACAACCAAACTCATACTAATAGTGAGAAAAATAAGTAACCAAACTCTCACTCACATAAATTTTATTGAAAAGAGACAAAAATATTAGTTTATACCTACAACTGAACAAAACTTCAAGATGTATGAAGATTTTGGCTTACAACCAGCAATTATGCTTGATGGCAACCCTTATTGGAATAGATGAAGGTTAGGATTTTTCGTGAGGTGGTTAGAGAAATCTGGTGGCTAGAGAAATCCACAACAATCAGAATACGAGGAATTTTTACAGTATAGTAGGTTAGGTCACTTATATATTTTTCAAAGTGTATTTATTATATGTGAAACTTTTAATATGTAGGTGTGTATATAGCATATGGGAGTATGTATCTGTATTTATTATACGGGAAGTTTTTAATAGGTAACTGTTTATATAACTCATAAAAAAAAGGGCAGTCCGGTGCATAAGCATCCCACATTTACACAGGGTTTGGGGAAGGACCGCACCCCAAGGGATGAATTGTAGGTGTTTATATAACTTATAGCAATACGTATTTCTAGAAGTATGACATGTATATTTTGAATAAGCTATCCTATTATCATTCAAATATTATCAAAATTTGAAGAACTAAGATAATTTAGTTTGAATGTACAATGTACTGATCGTGATAAATGCTTTGTGGCAAGTACTTCTCAAACATCTTGCATTCACTCAAATTAATATATGATATAATTTAAAATCACTAAATTCTTAAGAGTTACAATTAATTATTAATTGTTAAGTTTTAATATTCACCGGTTACACCTTCGGATACAAATTAAATACAACACCACCACCTCCTATTATGGGTTTCATTTTCTCATAATCTAGAAAGATATAGATTTAGTCAACCTTATATCTACAAGCATTCCTACCTGTAGAGAGGGTCGGGTATAAATTAAATAGCACATTTATTGAATTAACCTTATCAGACGTATTATACACGTAATTTTATAATTGTGAAAAATATAGTTTAAAAAAATTTTTACGCACCTATAAATAAACATTCTCTCACCATTCAATTATATAGTACATAATAAGAAATTTATAATTTTGCTAATAATGAAGGTAAGTGTGCAGGGTAGTTGGAAGCCCAGTGGGAAAACGCGTTTTTCAGAATTGGCACGTTGGACTGATGCACAACATAATCCCGTTGAATGTATCTTAGATTCTCATTAGTCTTCCTAATGACGACAACTGGATAACACATTTAAAATCCACTGATGAGAGTTGATTATGTATCCTACGCTTGCTTTTGTGTGACTAGCTCCACAAAAGAAGGGGGAAATTTCCCAGTGCGAGGCCCTGTTTTTTTAAAAATGTTGTTACAAATGGGGCACAAAAACTAACTTTTTAATGGCAAATTTTAAAAGCTTTATCAATTGAGACAACTGATATTCGAAGTTGTTCTCACGACAAATAGCTAATTATCAATCAAAAGCTGAAATGGCAGCTATTGTTTGATGTTATTATGTTAGAAATCATTGGCTAGCTTTAGCCTATGAAATAAGTAACCAATTTTCATCGATCAAAACTCCAATTGTAACGCCCGGACCCCTCCTAGGTCGCGAGCAATTACAAGGAATGATTTCAACGATTGTCAACTGGCTCCACAAATCACCATAAGCCTTTCCGGCGTGCTTCGTCCTTACTCACACGCTGTGTACATGGTAAACTTCTTAGGAGGTCGTCATCCATCATAAGATTTCTCCACAGCAAGTACGCTTAACTGTGGAGTTCTTAAGAGTGGGTTTCCGAAAAAGAAAGTGCACCTTTTATAATATAAGTAGTCACTTTGAATTCTTTAAGCCACACTCGGCATGCTACACCAATATTAAGCTCACTAGCGAACACAAAATAATTTGAAAGAACAAAATCTATGTGCCTTTTTTTTAAACAAATGAAAAAAGTGGTATTTCCAAAGTTCTAAAAGCTAATTTTATTGACATTGCAAAAATACTATAGTAAATGTTAATAATTTGAAATGTTGCTTCAAATCATCAAAGACTTGTTATTTAACAGACAAATTAAAATAAAATTGTCATCTTTTAATAGGTTCAATGCATTAAAAGTTACTGCATATATCGCAGCTAAAAGAGCTATATATATATATATATATATATATATATATATATATATATATATATCAAATTGAATTGAAGATGCAAAAACTTTTTTTTTTTTGGATCGAAGATGCAAAAAGCTAGTTGGCTTGAATAATATGCAATGTAAGAATTAAGTAGTAGCCGCACCTTTCTTGGCTCTAATCTAGTGACATTTTTAATTAGCCACGTCAACGCTTGGATCCTTTCACAATTAGCATGTAATGAATACTAATCAGGGAGGTTAATTACTTAATTCCATAATTATTTTATCAAGCCTAAATTTGGTACTGAATTGGCTATAGCCTATGTGACGATCTCATATCAATTAAGGTGTTGCTTTAGGTTGCGGTATATCATCACAATAAGTCTTGCTTAATTTAATGAACTTCGGATGCATCAGCACGTAACATATTTATGCTTTTGTTGTTCAGAAAGGCTTCTCATTTTGATTTTGACACCTGGGAGGTTCTTCTTTTCTTTCGTGTTGAAAACCCAAGCTAAGAAGATAGTATCAATACTCATATTTAGATATAATTTTGTAGCATCTTCATTTGAGTCATTAACTTTTATAAATAGTATGTATATATATATATATATATATATATATATATATATATATATATATATGAATTGATTTTTAATAAGCTTGTGCATACACATCCGTTGTTTTCAGCAAGAACTAATCTATTGATATTTTTAGTGCACAGTGTCATTTATGACTTTATCATTCTGTCTTCTCTTAGCAGTGCGTTTTCCATAACTTCAATGAATTTTAGCATAAAAACCAATTAACACTGATATCAAGTCTCACCCATATGTCCACTTATACAAAGCATATATTTATTTAAATTTTATATGTCTAGGGATTTTTCCTTTAAGATATTTCCTCCTCTTTTTTTTTTTTTTTCCCCCCAACGCTTTCTTCCTGTTTGAGGAGATATAATTTCAATCTATTTTACCTTTTATGTATTTAGTACGATTGTCAATTTTTTTGGTTTTGTGTAAGAAAGGTGAGTAATACAAATTAAGAAATCTTTCTCTCCAAGGATTCTTCCTAAATTATCCTCATAGAGGATATGACCAATGTCCTTATGAGGGAACACATCCCACACACTTGTGGAATTAAAAAAAAAACCACATTTAGCTAGCCATTTAGCTGCACGGTTATCTTACCTAAAAATATGATCAATAATGATATTTAGGCTCTGTTTGGTCCTTAGAAAATTTAGTGGAAAGAAAAGTTGAAGGAAAAAGATATAAAGGAAAAAAAAGTAGGGAGAAAATGAGTTTTTTTCCTCTTGTTTGGATTGAGGAAAAAATATAAGAATTTCGATGAAAATTTAAATGTTGATGAGCTACTTAAATCATATTGATGTTATCTAAGTGATGTGAGATTGGATGATGTTGGAAATTTTTCTCAAACTTTCCTCGCAATTTTATGAGGAAAATTTTATTACTTATTTCTAACAAATTTTTCACCTAACTTTCCTCCATATTTTTTTCTTTGTGATTTTCTTTAAGCCAAATACAAAAAAAAAAGTAACTTTCTTAATTTTTTTTTCTTTCCATCAAATTTTTCAAGGTCCAAACAAAGCCTTAAATTCCATATGTCTAGAAATTTTTCCTTTAAGATATTTCCTCCGTTTTTTCCCCCTCACTTTCTTCCTGTTTGAGGAGATATAATTTCAATCTATTTTTCCTTCTGTGTATTTAGTATGGCTGTCACATTTGCAAGATAAGAAATGGAGACTCGTTTCAACGTGTACTATCAACGAAAAAGGTGTGGAATAAATTTGATGCACAATGTGTGAAATGCAGATTGGACTACATCGATATGGTGGGCCAAAAAGAGCATAGAAAGAGAAAATTAGGACCATATTATCCTACTACTTGTTGGGCCCAAATTCTTAAAGGATAAATGGCAGATCAGAAAGGGCAATGGGGAATGTTACCACTGGTGAATTGTACACTTTAATTTGTAGATAACAATTTGGAAAGGACCGTCTGGCTTTGACAACCACCCAGCTTTGATAGCAGCCTCGCTAACAAATCATTTGGAAAAGTTACAAGAACACCTAACCGGCATAAGATCCAACATTGGATTAATTTGAGATGAGAATTTGATCTGACCTAATTATCCTAGCTAAACTGAACAAAATTTCTTGCAAACTTTTTGTTTTTCAAAGACAGTCTTCTCAGACCAATCACCAAATATACTTGTTGAATTACGCACAAAAAAATACAACAGATCTGAGCTGACCCTAATTGAAAATAACCGACTTTTAAGGTAAAATTACATCAGCATGAATATAACCTAACGTAAAATTAATCAATCCGGAGTTACATGGACCGACTTTTTGTAGTTGCATTGAAACTAGTACATGTGTTGCGTTTTCTTACATGAATTCATCAATTTGCATGATATGACTAGAGTAGTGCTTCAAGCGCATGGCATGTTTAAGTAAGCTGATAAGGTTGGTATCCGTGGATGTTTCCTCTATCCATGTGAAATGTGCATTGCATATTTATTGATGTGGTGGGCCAAAAAGACAAGGAAACTGGGACCAAATTATTCCACTTTTTGGGCTCGAATTGTGAAAGGGTAAAGTAAAAGGCAGGCAACGAGGGGGCTGCGTGTGTGTTATTACAACGTACAGCGTGTGTACAAATTGGTATTGTGGGCTCAAATTCCTCAGAGTCTTCGAAATAGTCGTGTCCATTCACGCACTGGTTGTGTGAATTGTGTTTTGCGTCCCGTGGAAACAAGATATTTAACGTCAGTTTGATTTAGGAAACGTTAAGTTCATCAAATTATGAAAAATAATATCAACAGAATTTGCCCCCATGCAGGATCGAACTACAGACCTTCAGTTTACAAGACTGACGCTCTACCACTGAGCTATAGGGGCTGTGATTGTGTGAGGCAGTCTTGTGAAATCTTTTATGAATTCCAATAAGTTAAGGCCTAATTTTCCGTGACCATCACATGTAATGGGCTAATATGGCTTGTACAAATTTCATTGCTTGAGCCGATTGGAGTCCCAGAGGCACCTGAGATTATTGAAGGGCTTGTGCTTCATTTTGCGCAGACGTTGTATTGATACATGCGTTAAGGTTTATTTGGGTCAATCTTAGGTACCTATCTGTTATATTTACTTTAGAACACAGGATTGGATTTGCTAGGGGAGATAATAGTTCACCTATGTGTTCACGACTTTTGGAGCATGAGCGTCAGGGCGGATCTATGTTTTAAAAAAATTCTAATGGCCTATATTTTGAAGGACATTAGATTGGTGAATGTGGACAATTTTAGTAGTTTAATAAATGGATATCCCTGTTCTATATGTCTAGATTTGACACTGATAAGCGTTATCAAATCTTGTGACATACGAGCACTAAGGTGCCAATTCATCCAATCCAATTCAATTATCATTCTTTCAGAGAATAAAACAAGTGAAATATAAAGCTCCATTTTTTGGTAGAGAGATATAATAAGCATCCGATCAAGACATACCCATGTAAAAGTATGTAAGCAAGCATTGGATTTGTTTGGAGCAAAGCATGAATGCAATTATGCAAATGTCTTCATTGCATATTATTTAACTAATACTTTGACATAAATAGCACCTCTACATCAGTCTTTCCCAAATTCTGCAATTACATAGTTCTACTTTCCAGACTTTTTTTGGGGGGGGGGGGGGGGCGGCATTACGAGAATCGGACCGGACCCTTTGGACTGGGACCCAGCGTAGAATCCGGACGGGCACAAGCTATGGACTGTTTTAGCAGCCAAACTGGAAACCGGGCAAAACCGGACGGTTTCATTTATGGTTGAACCGCCCCAGTCCCGGTTGGACCGGGATTCCTTGAAGAACAGTGCAATTCCAGTGCCCATATGGTCAGTGTTGGTCCCGTCACTACTCTTGATCAACCAATGGTTGATTGATTATACAATGCTTTGGCGCTTGAAGGGAGTGGTCTTATGCAAAAATGCTTGGCTTGTGCCTCTCAGATCAAAATAGACTAGCCATAGGGAGAGAGAGATGGAGCCCGAGACAGACAATGATGCCGAGGCTGCGTGTCGAGACATATATGAGCAACAAAAAGCTAATTAGCGTTTTGCTGCTTTTACAATATATGTAGATATTCCTTTATTCAGTTGGCCCATGTTATCTATTGTAGCCAGCGTAACATGCTCTTATGCCAGACAGATTCTTTTAACTTCCCCCTTTTTTCATTGTTTGGGTATGGCGCACAGTCAAATTTAACGAAAAATAATAAATATGCAAATCTTTGAACTAAGAAGATTAACCATTGTTGCTTTTTTATTTTGAACAATTTACTAATTTAGTGATTGATCCACCAGGTCATGGCGGTCTACTTCAATTTCACGATAAACTAAATCAACCAGCCCAATTCCAATTTAACGATAAACTGGGTCAACCAGTCCAAGTCCGATCTCACCCGTCAACCCATTGAACCTTGATCAGGTCCATTCTCTTAACATTTGGGGGAGGGGCGACCCGTCCCCATGTATCACAAATACGCTGCAAAACTAACTTAGGCAAAAGCCAAGAACAATGCATCAAACCATGCAGCGGATGGAATACATAGTCTAAGACATTGTCAAATTCTAAACTCTGATAGTTTCAACTTCAACAAAGCTCTCAAAATTTCCCTAGGGCAACGTAAATTGATGAGCAAAAAACAGTCAGAGAAACACAAAAATCAGAAAATCCATATGGATATGGGACATATTCAAGGTGCAAAGCACCAATGGACGCTCTCAACAGTATCCTGTCACAAACGGTTTGGTTACTTCAGTATCTTACTCTTCGTCTTCCTCATCACCATCTCCACCAGAAGCCTTTTTGGCAGCTGCCCTCATGTTCTTTCTCTTCACCCTACCAGGGCGGCCACCTCCAAAGGGACTAGTCAGTGAGAAGTCAATGTGCTTCTGTGAGTCCACCCTCACCATGAAAGAGGGAACATTCACTACCTGTCGCCCAACTCTGTCACAACAGATCATGCACAAAAGTTAGAACCACCTTTGAAATGCATATGGGTCAAAAGTCTTAACATGAAGCAAATAATCTTGTGCCTAGAAAGAGCACAGCAACACAGAAATCATGGTTGAATGTGTGGACAGCATCTATCTCCGTCAGTCACTGTCAGTTTGTGTAGAGAAAATAAACCATACGCCAAAATTGCACCGTCAGTTTATAGTAAGAAGAATTTGAACCCACCAAAGACCAATTCACACAAATTTTCATTGTTTTCAGACAAGGATGCCAAAACAGTGAAGAGCTAAAGAGGAGTGAAACAGTCAATTAGAATCTCAATTGTCGCGAGTTGTCTAAAAGCAAACGGGGTATCACACCACTTGCGGGTTAGAATCATCTCAAAAAACAACAGTCACTGATAACGACTGTAACAATAATCTTCCCAAACAAAAAACAATCTATGTTAGCAATACTTGTCTCAGGACAAACAAACCCATCTTGGACAAGTCATCCACAAGATGGGCAGCGGAATTGGTATAGCGGCCACTGAGGCAACAACACATGAACAGGAGGATTAACACACTTCACAAGTTACTGCATTCCCCAATGGTATATTCCCTGCCCCACAACAGAAACCTGGGGCAACCTTACAGAGCTTTCCACACCCCATGGTATAAACTACTACAATTGAGTCCCTAAATAACACACAGATATCATTTCCTGCACTTAGACAAGATCTGCAGACAAGAAACAAGAAAAATACAGGAAGCAACTGCATTTAGAACTTCCACACCTCCACAACGACCCTTAAAACGAACAATCCTTCTCATTGCCTCATGAGTTTCCACTATTTTTAAAGATGGAGATTAGCACTCTGATGACGCAAGAAACAAATACTCAGTTACCTGACATTAATAATTTTCATCAAACAAATAGTCCTTATACATAAAGAAACCCACTTGGATCTTCTCTTTCCTATCGCTGATTTCCCTTGCATCAGTAAAAACAAGTCCATAATACCCACTACAAAATCTACATCGCTCTGAAATTACCTTCAATCTACACTGCTTTCTAGAATATAGGAAAGAATCAATGCAACATAGAAAGCAGTTAAATGACGTAAGTTGACAATACAAAGACACTTCGAGGAGCAACATTATAAAAAATGCAGGATAAGTAAGCTCATGATCAAACAACGTGATTAATTTAATCAAAGTATTAGAAGGAAAGCTCAACTGCAATTCAATTCAAGATACCAGGTCAACATGATACCTAATATGCCGCTGCCTGATAAGAACCCTGGCATGGTGGATGGACTTGGCCATACCCGACTTGAAGACAAGAGTCTGAAGACGCCTCTCCAAGAAGTTCTCGACTGTCAAGGCCAAGACATAATCGAGCTTGTTCTGACCCTCATCCAGAAGACCATATCTGTTCATCCTCCTCAAAAGGGCTTCACCTTCGAAGATACGGCGAGGGTTCTTCTCATCCAGAGTGAGAAGATGCCTAGCAGCATTACGAATACGGCTCAGAACATACTGGACCCTCCACAGCTCCCTCTTGTTGCGAAGCCCATACTCTCCCACAAGCTTCAACTCAGCATCCAAACGCTCTTTCTCATATGGGCGACGGGGCTTCTTAAACGTCTTCCCATCTACGCATCATTTACGGACACAACATTAATCAACTGGGAAAAAACAATTCTCAGCTAGAATATAAGAACCAATACCCCCGCTTTCTTTCTATATATTCCTCTAATTTCACATCATGGACTGAACCCCACGAGAACTACACATGATTTTCACTGGAAGCCATCTAAACAAAAAATGATGACACCAATTTGTCTGGGGTGAGACCATCTCATAACAAAGCCGTCAGCTTGAGATGACAAATCTCACGAAGACCTCTGTGAGACCATGCATGACATGGGATACTTCACACTAGCAAATTCGACCAGATTATATGTTCACATTCTCTCAACTCTCAATAGGAATACACCAAGAAGAATACAAAAGCAATATCCTCTCTCATAAAAGAAAAGAGAACATATGAATTCCGAAAGACTAAGACATTTCCACCCAGATTCACCACAAAAGACTCATAAGTGAACCCGCATTCCACAAACAATGCAAAAAACAACACAACAATAAACTTCAAATCTGAACATGTGCACAGCCAAAAGAAAAACCAGCAGATCATAAGTTTTGGGGTTACAGAAGATCATATGAACTCCAGAAGACACAAAAATACAGACTACATATCTGATAAATTAGAGAAACGAAACAGCGAAGGAAGACAGAAATGAGGAGAAAGAAGGCATACAGTTTCGATAGTAGGAAACGTGGACCATGGTTGGTCACCGGCGGTGAGGTTTCTCTCTCTCGGAGGCGCCAAATGGGAGAAGAACTGCAGGAGGAGAGAGAAAAATAGAGCTGTGAAAAAGAGTGGAGGCGCGATTTAAGTAGTTCGCTTTCCCTGGAAAACCCTAATTATGTTTTGGGCCTCCTGGGTTTTATCTGGCGCTCTAGAACTTCGGGCCTTGGTGGTAAATTTTGTGTGGGCTAAGCCCGATATGCCAACTTAAGCCTAACTTGATGAATTGGCCCATCAACTTACATGAAACGAGATATGTTCGGCTAAAAATTCAAGAACCAAGTTCATCAATTGATCCATCAATTTACATCAAAAAGAAATCCATTTTTAGGAAAAAGAAGAATGAAATTCATCCCATCCATCATCCCTCCTGGTGACAACAAAAATCTTGATCGTACAAAAATTAAAAAAAATTTACGTTGCCCATCCGGCCAGCTCTCGAACCAGCGACCCTCGCAATAGTAGCAACGCTCCAACCAACTGAACTAATAGGCGGTCAAGTGCTTTTTCTTATAAAACAAAATAATTGCAGAACAAGTTGCAAGAGAACCTGTTCAAATTATAAATTAGTTGAAAATTTTGCTTTTTTGTTCTTTACCGAACTGAGCACATCAGTGAAATCTAGCTCTATAATCAGGAATACATATATATATAAGAGTTTAGTTTAATTTTTCTTTTTACCAGCATAATTAATCTATGGGATTACTAGTTTTTCTCCCCATCTATAAGTTCTATGGTAACTAAACACAAACATATTCCATAATAAAAGTTTACCAATGGCAGTAAATTTTGGAGTAAACGGATATTAAAGAAATATCAGTTAAACTTGAGTGAATACGTGTAACATTAAATATATAAAAATTTATGAATTTTTGTCAGACTTTGAATTTAGACCTAACCTTGAGAGAGATAAAGATAGAAAAAAATAATGTTTTTGAATGACAAAAGTCAATGATACTGTGTAATTTATAGGTTGCATAAAATTAGTATCACTCACAATTTTTAGCACATCAAGTGTATAAATCAAATTTTTCTCACCAATAGTATTATTAGGGTTAGGTTATATCCATTAGTATAGATGACTACTTCTCAAGTTTAACAATCAACGAGTAATTATGAATATTGATACTGGTAAGTTTAAATCATATAACGTACTTCAGTCAATAAACACTTCATATGTATCTTAAAACAAGACTTATCTATGCCAATTGACACAGGGAGGTGGGAGGGGCATCTAAATGGCGTCAAGACTTCTAAGGCCCTATTTGGTGAGAAAAATTGGAATGGAACTTGAAATCTAAAGGTTCAAGTTCCTTTCCTTATTGTTTGGTAAGTGTTTTAAAGGAAAGGAACTTGAAACCTCAAGGTTTCAAGTTCCCCTCCAATCCTCAAGAATTTGAACCCCCCATTTATGAGAGATTTCAAATTCCTAACCCTCAGGGATCAGTTTTACTTTAACAAAAAAAAAAGGAAAATTGCTTCCCGGGCAAACATTCGAACCCCTCTGTGTTCTCCACTTCTCCTTCCTTTGTTCCTCCTCATCTTCACATGCACAAAGCCGATCTGCGCCACCTCCTGTCGTCGGCCGGCGCCCTCTGCCACCTCCTGTCGTCGGCCGGCGTCCTCCGCCACCGGGCTGCCGTCGTTTGCGCCTCCTCGCGTTCTCCTTCGTATTTTCGTTCCCCTCTCATCTCCTCACAAACATTTGACAAAGCTGCCCCACGGTTGACCGTCGGCCACCGACCTCCGCCACCAGAGCGTCGTCCACTCTTGCGGCACCGGCGACGGCCACTCTCACTGTGACTTTCGATCTCCAATGGGTTTGGGTTTCTGGGTTCGGGTTTCTAGATTCGTGGTTGGGAAGGATTGATGGTTGAGCTTTCTTTAAAAAAAAAAAAAAACAATTACTATATTAGAAAACTTCCTATGGATTTATGCTGAAAGATTTTGATTTTGAAAACCTTACTTCTAAAGAATAAAATGAATATCAACTTATGTATAAATTTCCTATTTAAAAAAAAGTGGTGTATAAATAAATATAAAGATTCGAGCCTCAAATGATTCAGAAGTAACTTCTTAGAACTTCATTTTTAACAAAACAAAATAATATAAGTTAAAACAATCATTCATACTTCATATCACATTTCTAAAATAAAAATAGAGTTGATTTTATTCCAAAACTGCTCATCAAACAGCAAGGATTGGAACCTAATTCCATTCCAGTTTTCACCAAACAACTGGGTTCAAAATTCAAATTTCATACCCAACCCCTCAGGATTCAAGTCCTGATTCCATTCCATTCCAGTTTTTCTCACCAAACAGGGCATAAGTGTGTTTTCTTAATAAATTAAGAAAAATGTTATCCTAAGAGCTAATAAAAATTGCAGAAAGGAAGAAGTTCGTTTTATTTTTATTTTTTTTTTTGGGTGCGGAAGAGGGGTCAAGCGCCCCAAAGAATAATATTCTCCATGACTTATTCGAGGTCAAGCAACTCCTACACTATCCATAGCCAGTAGTTCCCTGATTTCTGTTGATGGGGTGCCAAAATACACCCATTTGGTTGCAAGTTCTACTCCTATATCAGCTAACTTGTCCACTAACTTGTTAGCTTCTGTAAAACAATGTCAGATTGAGACTTCTCAGCCTTGACTTGTGACGAGTTCTCTGCCTGGCTTGACCAGCGAATGGTGTTCCAGTGTAGGTTGAAATTCACCCTTGAGGAAACCCACTGCTACCACCGAGTCCATCTGAATCTTCAGCCTTTGAATTCCACAATCCCTGGCAAATTTGAGCCCCGTTAGTGCCGCTCTCGGTTCGGCTTTCACTAAGGAGCAAATACACATATGTTCAGCGAAGCCACCCACCCATTCACCTCTAGATCCACGTGGAACTCCTCCTCCCCCCGCCATCCTGGGGTTCCCTCTGGCTGTTCCATCCGTGTTCAAAAGTACCCATATCTCCGGAGGTGCTTGCCATCTCACAAATATCTCCTTGGGAATTCTTTCATTGTTTGTTCCACCGGGGTTCACCAGTAAAAATGCACTGGTAGCTTTCTTGCATCGGCTTTCCAGGATAGATACTTCGATAATGGATATGACAGGATAGATATAATGGGATCCAATGCACACCGCCTATTCTTTCCCTCAATTCCACTGGCAAATTTCTGAAGGAAGTGATGCAATTTTTTTCCCCCAGTGGGCTCCCTGGACCCCAGTGCTTACACACGGATTCCTCCACACATGGATCCCCCACTGGCAACACTCGCATTTTCCACCGCTTTTTTTTGGGGGGGGGGGGGGGGGAGTTTGCAATGATGTATGAAAACAATGCCCAATTGGTATTATATACAAAATTACAGCTAATAATGACTGCAGCTCAAATTGATTCCATTTTTACAATCACAAGGACTAACAAAATGAATATCGTTCTCCATAAAATAATTAAGACCTTATGTCAAGTGTTAAACAGCTTCTATGGGTACAGTGGAGCAGCTTGAGCGAGAAAGAACCACTTGCCCAGTCCTGTTCGTGCTCAAACTATTTGCCTCGCGGCCATAACTAAACTGTGAAAAGCTTGTGCTAGATACCCAGAATTGAGGTACGAGGAATAGTTACCCGAAACACTCATTGTCTAGCAGCCGACATCTGGTGATCCACATTTCTATATGAGCAATGTAAGCGGCATTCTTGGTATCCGTGTTGCGAAAAGCAAGTAGTGGCAATTCGGCTTTTCTACCAGTGGAATCAAGCTATTGGCTTCGAATATTGTGCCGTTCATATACTCCATTGCTGTTTTCAGCCCACCACTTCTGTGCTTGTTCCTGGCTAAAGCGCTTACGGCTGAAATAAGAGAACATTGAAAAGGGGTCATAAGTAGAATCCCAGGAAAAGAATTGGATATATAAATTTATGAAGAACAACCAGAGTGGACTGCACTGAGTGCATCGTTTGTGTTTCTAATTATTCCATCAGTATGCAGAGCACGGACAGATTTTGGATGTACACAACAAAAAGCATCCAGGTTGGTTGTGATGAACACCACATAGCAGCTTTTTTTTTTTTTTTTCATTGGGGGGGGGTGTTGAGAGAATAACAACAAAATATTTGTGGGCGAGGGAAATGAAGGAGATGCTTCGGGACCAAAACAGCTAGCTCATAAGCTTGGTGCTTTTTTGGGGGGGGGGGGCAGAAGCTGGTTTATACGCTCTCAAAAGGATGGGCACGACGTCTGGCTACTAAACACAAGGAACTGACGCATATGAAATTTATAGGGTTCTTTCTCAGTTATGGCAGGCAGAGGCAGTGGAAAAGGACTCAAATGTATACAATTTTGCGTCTACATAGCAACTCTATCACTTCAAATGAAAATCAGCTAGCGCTCAAAGTACATCAGATGGACAGGATAAAAACGCATCTTGGGAAACTCATTATGTAAAAAGGGCTAGAAGAATGTCAAAACACATACTGAAAATATAGTCGTTCAGCAATACCTGAAACGTACGCGCCTGAGCTCATTCCCACCGCCTGCTAACGAGCGAAGAGTAATGTAAACACCTGGCTCCTCTTGCACAACGTATTCTGCCTTGTCAGGTTCTGTGTTGGCTCCCTTATTTAGTATGGCATCCATACTCGTCATATTCGACTCACTTTTAGGGGGGCTTGTCACATGATCATCATGAGACACATTGTTGGTGCTGCCAGAGGATTGCCCAAAGTGAGAATCTGATTTGCAACTTGCTTTGTTTCCTTCCTCTGAGTTTTCAGCCATCTCCTTCAACTGCCAAGCATTTATTAGCTTATTTTATGCATCACTTGCATTACCTAAGGTAGGATTTTTCACAGCCAAAAGCAGATAAACCCATTTCCAACAAAGTTACTGTAGTCAATACTTTCACTACAAAAACAATTGCACCAATAACTGGATTAACAGATTAGTCATCCATGGAGTAGTTTCTTCCCAAGTAACTGAGTATTCATAAAAACTTTTCAGCAAAGAGATTCACACCTATGTGGGGAAATATCATGCCACTTGGACAAACTGATCCAGAGAATGAACCTGTTTACGTGTTGGAGAATGAACTCATAGTAACAAGCATCCTCTTCCAAAAATTTAACAATTAGCATGTTGGTTCAGGAATGAATCTCTTCTCTCCCCAAGGGATGAAGGTTGTTTGTGTTTGGAATTTATATTACTTCCGTCAGATTGGAAATTCATACCTAGATTTTTAATATCTTCTCACCCTCTTGACACCCTCCACAACCCTGCCAGGATGAATAAATTAAAGTATCATGTGGGAGACGGAAGACGGGTATTTTCCGGATGGGGGAAGTCCCTAGGTATACGCAACCTTACCCTTTATAAAGGGGGGGTTCCAATAAACCCACAAAAAACAAAAGGGAGAAACATCTTCCCTTTAATTTGAGGCCTTCAATGAATTTCAAAGCAGGTTAAAAACAAAATGAAATACTAAGAAAGGCAAATATAAAAAGAAAAGTGAACAGCATGAAGGAAAGAGCCAGAAACTAAAAAGATTTAAACTTAGATGGCAATTAAGTAAATCAACTGTGATTATTGCTACAGCATCCTACTGTGCTCTTGAAGAGGTCAACTGGACCTAATGATTTCTAATAACCTTGCCTAAGCCCTTACCCATCAACCCAAAATTAAAAAAAATTAAGTTCTTTTCAGATGGACCTCTCCTCTTAACCACAGGCGATGATTTCTGCCTTCCTCAGCAGGGCTCCAAGATGTTTCCTCGTAAAGTTGACATCCCGAACCACCTTAACTTCATTTTGGGCCTTTTACTCTTAATAGGACTCTCTCCCAGCTTACTCCACAGTTCATATCATCTCAATCTTTGATCTTGTCTTCCTAGTTGTGCCCACTAATCATCCACAAATTAGTGCATTCTCGGTTGTAAGCACCAAACACCGTATAACAATGTCAGTAGCGCAGAGATAGCTAAATACACCTCCAACAGAACCTTAATTGAGCATTCTTGCGTGACAAGTTTAGTGACAGAAGGGTAAAATGGAGGGATCTACACTATACAGAAGATAAAGTAGCTCGCATCAGTTTTACTTGAATGGCCACGCCCATATTGCATTTTCAAGTATTCAATGGAGGCTCAGTTGTTGGATTCAAACATTTTTAGAGAATTATGCATTTTTAAAATAAATGAATAGTCAACTTTCCATGTACAGATCCATGTTGGCATGTCAAGCACTTTGACACGGTACTAGTCGAATGCTCCAACTAGTATGCATAATTTGTCCACAGTTTTACCATTCATCCCTCCAGGACATAGAGCTTCCCAGTCTGACTGTTAAGCACTCGTTGCTAAACTCTGTGCGTACCCCCTCAAAAACTGACATTGGAGAAGAACAAAATCATGATGAAATATGTATTCTGACTATTGCGTTCTTTATGGATATGGTAACAGTATGAGCTCCCATACAATTTTCTAGTCCACAAACCTCAGAAGTTGGAGAATGAGTATAAGATTTATGATGATTCTCCAATATTTTTAAGCATGAATTGAAAGAGACTTTTAGAAATGTTTACAGATGCTTCTTCTTCACATGAAAGACGATTGAGGGCAATAAAGTCATATGTGGTTGGAGTCTTCTCCATTCTAGTTTCACTTGCTTCTCTCTGACTTAAGCTTCTCTCAGAAGCTACCTCAGTTCTCTTTCTCATGACTTACCATTCCC
The DNA here is from genome assembly GCA_029747015.1 of Carnegiea gigantea. NCBI lineage: Eukaryota > Viridiplantae > Streptophyta > Magnoliopsida > Caryophyllales > Cactaceae > Carnegiea > Carnegiea gigantea. The sequence continues at coordinate 680,306 of JAKOGI010000077.1, forward strand.
TTGATGTCTAATCAAAAGATATGACAAGCTCACAGCATGTCCTGTAGGTCTAGGACTGAACTCTAGCAATCTAGCTTAAATGAGATTGCCATAATTGCCTGTGTCTTTTGTTCTTGTTTATTTTTATGATTTTTGATGATTGCAAACTTACATCTGCACAAAATAGGCAATATCAAGGTGGAATTTATATTTTGTAGGATAAATACAGTTTTGTTTCCTTTCAATCAAGAGACTAAAAACTTTGAGTGATCCCGAATTTGCCATGTCTTTCCTCTTCCATGTTCACGCTAACATGAATTTAAGGTCTGCATACCATGTTGATAAAAGGAAATCATTATTCCATGGATTCTGGATCGAAGGTTCACTTCTTTATATGATATAAACAAATCCATATCTGTAAATGCTACCAATACAGTGATGAAGTTATGATTTACAACAATATCCTGGCATACTGGAAAAACAGACGCACCTGCTACAAAATAGCCATATCAGAGAGGAAAACATTGCAACCCCCAGATGACTATCCCAAGGACCCCACAATCTCCCTCTAGAGAACCTTTATCTTTGGGGTTATGTCCTTGAGAAAGAGACACCTCCCCCCCCCCCAACCCCCACGGCACGCTCCTTTTTTGGGGGGGGGGGTGCCCCAGGGTTACTTCCAGTGTGGAGCAGGAGAAGGTACTACACAGAATATTCAGTAACACTTGTGTTGGCAATGATGTTCAAAACTTACCTGAGCAGTCAGAGATTTGATGACTTCTTTTGCAGCTTTAGATTTTGCAGCTTCTTCTGCTGCTGTCGCTTTGGCCTTCTCAAGTTCCTTCCTTGTTTTCTCCAGTTCAGCTTCGAGAAGCTTATTGCTGCTACTAAGCTTTGCTACCTAAGCATTATCGCAGATTTAGTTAGAAGAAACATGTTACTTCAGCGATTCATGGAACCAAATCGAACGCTACTACTAATATAAAACCTATTGTAGTAATTGCACTGCTCAGCATCAGCACAAGAGTCAAAGGGGGGGGGTGATGCTGAAAAAAAAATTGTAGGACTGCACCAAAAGTTTCTCCTAGAAGTACTGACTCAACGATTAAAGAGTAACTTTCTGCTCAGATGTTTAACGTATTTGCATGTGTGGTTTCGATTATCCCTTCATCTATATGTAATACTATTTGGTTTGCAAGCATGGTTCACCCGCTATAAGCCTATAACCAACTTTCTATTATGATCGATAAATCAGCCTACAGGATTAGGTGGCACACGAACTGGTATATGGGAAGGTATAAAAGATATGGATCCAAAACTATGAATCGCAGTTATTGGAGTGTAGAAGCTAGGGCAAAGTTCCAACATACAAGTTCAAGGCACGGGCAATAAGGAATGACAATTTTGTCCTATGGAAATGAAATCCTTTTGGTTTAAATCAAGGAATCATTATGGTCTTGACTCTTGAGGATTTTCAAATGGATAACTAGATGACTCCCTTCAAGATTTGGAAGTGTGTAGGATCCAAGGAATGGAAGGCAAGGAAGGAGCTCAAGGAGAATACTCTTAGTCAGATGAGTGCACAAGAAAAAGAACCTGGGGGAAAGTATGCATTTTATTCCCAGAGCTTGTGGTAAAACAAGCTGAGAACATGCCATGTACTCAAAATCAAATTTGATTTACTCTACAGCAATTAAAAAAAAAAAAAAATAAGCGATCAAAGGAGGTTTTGTTTTAATAATATGAAATTCTTATAGAGTTAAGTTTTACTGCCATACAATTTGAGACATTCACATGACCCTTCATTTAAGCTAGGATTAGAATTAGAAAGGAATCCCACTTAACCTCTTCTCTTTTCCCTAAGCATTTTTATAACATATCCCTTTAGTCATCAGCACATGTTTCATAGCGGTGGTTCTCATATATTTGGCACTTTCTTAACTTTGATTTACTTTCCAGCAATTAAAAAAAAAAAAAATAAGCGATCAAAGGAGGTTTTGTTTTAATAATATGAAATTCTTATAGAGTTAAGTTTTACTGCCATACAATTTGAGACATTCACATGACCCTTCATTTAAGCTAGGATTAGAATTAGAAAGGAATCCCACTTAACCTCTTCTCTTTTCCCTAAGCATTTTTATAACATATCCCTTTAGTCATCAGCACATGTTTCATAGCGGTGGTTCTCATATATTTGGCACTTTCTTAACTTTGATCGTGTCAAACTAATTTCTGATATGCTTTCAGAATTCTCTCAACTTTTTGGAAAATCTTTCAAACGAATTTTGGCAGTCTCTCACCAAAAAAAGCTCTCTAACAGGGGTACAACAACATCTCTTTGGATCTATCCAAACCCCACCTCAATGAGATCTACTTTTTTTTGGGGGGGGGGTTCTTGGATGTAAGCCGTACTTTGCCCCTTAAACTGGTGGTGGTCCCAAAATTATGACAACGCAAAGGCTTTGTCATGCTGAAGTGGAACAGACTATCAGTTCCTTAATCACGATCCCCCCCCCCCCCCCGCCAACAAAAGCCTGGCAATAGCTATTTTGACTAATTCAAAACACTAGTTGCCTTGATCTTAGTGATTAGTGAACTAATGTCTGGACTAGTGTATTGAGTTGCGATTTTAAGAACCTAATGAAGCAAGCTTTAGCATTTATAAACAGTGTTCTTCCTTTTTGTTTGAAAATACCCTCCATTAATTTTATTTTTGGCCATGTCCTTTATGTCAATTTATATTTATCAACTAATGCAATAGCCAAATTCACCAAACATATTTTCTTTAATCACTTGGCTAGACCGAAATTAGCTAAAAATTATAACTATCATAGTCACCAGGAACCTAAATAGACAATCACCTACACAAACAGGTAGTTCGTCCAAAAGGGCCAAAATGCTATCCTCTCTTGTTCATTCTGTAAATTTTGTTCCCCTTAACTTCAACCAAGGAAAAGAGAAAGGCACAAATAATGACATATGAATGCATTCATATCAAATGTAAACATAAGGATCAGAATATGCCATTTATGCAGTTATGCCTCTGGAGACTCACCTCTCCTTTTAATAGAATGACTTCTTGCCTGAGGTCATCCTCTGTATGTTTTGAGCTCGGACTAGATACATCAAGACTAGGAACACTGAGAGAAGTTACTAACGTTGATGACCTAGCTGGACCGCACCACTGGGAACCGAGGGATACTGGCCGAGGAGTTAATCTGGAACTAGAAGCAGAGGCTGAGACACGTTTGTTCGAGGCGCCAAAGAGAGGAGTCAATGGACTCAATTGGTGACAACTTCCAGATTGGAAGTTCTCATTTGGAATAGAAGAGACAGTTCTGGCAACTCTTCCTAGTTTCACAGCATCACTAAAGTGTCCACTATCAGTTATTTTCATTGAATTAACAAATGACACACTAGCTAATTTGGGAGGTATTGTCTCCTTCTCTCCTCCTTCATTGGATTTCTGAACCGCATTTTTACTACCAGGTCTAGGAATTCGTATGGCACCTGGTTCCATGGCTTTCTTTAGCTTTATAAAACAATCATCACATACCCGATAAGCCTTATCCATGTTTGGCGCCAAAGAAGCCTTCAGAGATTTGTGGCTGCTGCATGCCCTGCAGAAGACCTGCCCACAATTATAACAGTTGTGACGTTTCCTTCTGAAACCAAATGGGTTATGACAACCAGTGCATGCTGAATGGTCAGCTCCAACCCATTTGTGAGGGCAAACAGCTGCAGTAAAATTGGATCCACAAGATACACTTCTAACTTGCTTATCTTTCATAAAACTAATGTAAGTAGGTTCATTTCTATGGCCATTATCCCCATGACCTAGCTGCCCATTCATACCCTTCCCCCATGTAAAAAGTTCACCCTTAGAAGTTAAAACAGCAACATGATAAGAACCACAGGCAATATCTTCAATGAAACTGTCTGCAATTTTACCCTCAACACACACTGGAGTCCTTCCATCTGCTTCAGGGCATCCCAACTGTCCATAAACAGGTCTCCCCATTGTATAAACCCGTCCAGAGGTTGTGAGTGCTACAGTAAGTTCACATCCACAAGCTACCTTGCATAAATCTACATCCACTAAAGCTGCTACATGCTCGGGCAAAAGTCTAGCTTCTTTGTCATCATGTCCAAGCTGACCCTTCCCACCCTCACCCCAGGTAAAGAGCTTTCCAGTTGCTAAGGAACATCTCTCATAGGAAGCAGCGGTTGAGGCTTCAAGTACCTGCACCTGCACATCAACAATAGCAGCTGTATGCCAAGCACCACAAGCAACCTGCAGCGTCTGTAGTCCTCTTAAGGCCTCAACTTGTCTAGGATAAGTAGAGCTGGTGCGGTCTCCATGGCCTAGGACACCAAAAGTTCCATCTCCAAATGTGAACAGTTGACCCGTTGATACCATTGCAGCGGTATGCCATGGTCCACAAGAGACATATGATACATGCATACCATTTAAAGGGCCACATACTCTTTTGGGAATCCAATGACTAGTCATGTTTCCATGTCCAAGGATACCAGAATTATAGGTACCATCACCCCATGTAAAAAGATCACCAGAAGTGGTAATGGCACAAGTATGGTGCTCTCCACATGCCACTAGTTCAATATTCAGTCCACTCAAAGCATCAATAAGCTTTGGATGGGAAACATCAACTTCTACACCATGACCAAGCCTGCCCCCGGACTCCTCCCCCCAACTAAAGATCTCCCCCTGCTTTGTGATCAAAGCTGCATGCCTGGCACCACACGCTACATGATGAACATCAAGGCCCACTGTTGATGCCAACACCTTCGGCAGAAGAGCATCAAACTGGCTACTAAACGGGTCGCTGACTCTGACAGTACCACCACCCAAAATGCCCTCACCAATGCCTTCCCCCCAAATGAAAACATCACCCAAGGAATCAAAATCATCCGGACAGGATCCCTGACTTGATGAACTTACCACACTTGATAAACTAACCCGGAAATTATCAGATGTTGAGCTCTGTTCAGTTGAATTATCAATGCTTGCAGTTGATGGTAAACTGACAGGACTGGTGGAGGACTCAACTTGATTATAGGTTTTAGAAGTTGCAGCATATAGCATTATGTCTGAGAATGCCTTTCCCAACCCAGGCGGCGGAGAGCTTTCATGAGGAACTTGATGGTCATGAAGAACTTGATGGGGAGAATCCCCAGCATCCTAATATAATTTAGAATGAACAAGAGGCAAATCAGAACTGCAACATTAGTTTATAGCATCGGATAAATACAAGGTACAGAATGTTTTCGCACTTACCAATGCCGAAAGTGATTGATGAAACTGCTGAGCACTTGAACCATCCGTTGATATGCTGCTCTCTCTTGCTTCATTTCTCCACTTGCGCCAACTGCCACCAGAAATTAGCGCCTTGAGAGCAATAAACCAGATTTCAGCCTCATCTTTGTCCTTGCATATCTATGAAATGACCCGGACAAAGAAACATGAGGATGTTATAAACAAATCCATTTGCAATAAGTGTGCCACTACAGGTCAGCACATAAGGGAAATTTAAATAAATACCCAGTTCTTTCAATAGCATCAGTGTCTGAACAAATATGCTTAAAATCTGTCTGAAATTGCAACTATGACCACAAAAGCTATCCGTATAGACACCAGAAATTCAGAAAGAGCTTTGGGTTTCTACTATCTGTAGGTGAACTTACCAAATCCAAAGATCTATCACCATATATAAGGGAAAATGATTGATACTCCTTATCAGGGCGAGGATATCGCTGAAATATTGCCTGAAAGACAGAAACAAGTATCTATCACACAAGTGGGACCATTAAAACTGCAAAATTATTTGGATTTAAAAAATGCAAAATTATCTGAACAATCGGAAAAAACTCTTGGAAATAATAGCAAAGAGAGAGACAAATAAAATTTTTAAGCCATCTGCATTAGTCTTCTTTTATTCATTTCTGGAACTTCATCATCCATATTATTTGAGTTATTTCTGATTGAAAAGCATACAGATTTCGATAAAGATTATCCTCAATTTTACCAGCTACCATTTTAGAAGACTGATAAAACTGCATAGGTTAAACTAAACTTGCTCTGCAAACTAGTACTATCATTCAGGAATGTAGAGAAAGCTAGTCCAGTTCCAAGTTTTTGTTTGGTGGGGGGGGGGGGGGAAGAGGAATAGATGCTTCGTAAAATTTTGCAAAAAGCTACCCTTTCTTATGCAATAATCTGATCAGCTATAAGTTATGCTTCATGTTTCAATAGAATGAAAACAGAACAGAATACTTGAAAAATGCCATCTTTCCATAGAAGTGCAGAAAAATGCCATCTGCTTAATTTGCAGAATGTTTTGGCACTCCCATTCACCAATCAGGCTTTTGCTATTCATCCTCTTCTCTTACAAAATTTGGGTTGCGGAGGGGGGGTTGGACCCTCCAAAGAATCTTGTGGTGATCACGCATTTGCTTTAGGAATTCAGTCAGCAGAGATGCCCAAGTGCCCTATGTCAAAAAGGAGCACACTATTGTATACATGCAGCATCTGGCCATCAAAAATAACACAAACAAGTAAAAGCAAATGCACACACAGAGCATTTCAAAAATGATAAGAAAGAGAAAGCACAGGTTGGGGGGGGGGGGAAGGTGGGGTTAGGTAAAGGTAACATATCTAAGGGGTTCTATTCCTCATGGGGACATCTCAATGGCGAAACTTCTCACTCCTGACAGCCTGTAGTGGCATTCAAACTGGCAATGCCTTAAGAAGATGCAGTCACATATTAACCATTTACTCCCAGTTTGGAACATTTTCCTAGCTGCCTTTTAGGTTAAGAAAGCCTTCAATTTGGCCCATCTTAAGGGACTACAAGTAATTAATTTTAGCATAAGGAAAAGGAAGTTCTTCAAGGATATTATCATAAATATTATTTCCCCGAAACATCCAACATCCCCCTGCACTGGGACCATCAAGGACTGATCCAACCTTAAAGTTGAAACCAGCGTTCAAGAAACTATAAAAACATTTATTTGAAGACATGGCAGATATTGATCATGAAGAAAAAGATAACTATTCACAAAAATACATTTCTCAAATGTTGGAAATTTTCGATTAAGAAAAAAAGCACAACACAAACAGCTGGAAAGTTCTCAACTTTCAAATATCACCACATAGAAAATCCTCAAGGGTGAGCCTCAGCATAACCATAATACTAAGGTCATGGTCCTCATGGATTGAGCCACTGACACACTAACACAGGGTTCACTTGCTAAATTACTTTAATTACACTTCCCAAACTGCACATCGCTGCAAACCTGAGCATTATCAGTTATAGGTATAGTAGTAAGGTGCAACACTACAGCTTGAGCTCACAGGTACAAAAAGTAGACATTAAGGACTCATAAATTTGAACGCCTACACTTTCCCTTAAGCATTTTAGAACTCACATGGACTTAACTGTCCTCTTTATGCGAGGAAAAATGCTCCTTGCCATAGCAAATTCTTTGTGTCCTTCCAATCCAGTCTACAATTTTAACCATGTATATAATATTAGCATCACAGACTTTTTTCCCAAACTTTCTTTTTGGAGGCGAGGGCATTAAGAGACTGGGGATAAAGGAGGGCCAGAACCATCAGATATTGAATCCAATCTATGATAGACCAAGGCCGGAGCTTGTCCTTATGGAAACAGGTTCAGGGTTCAGCCTCAAGCCATTTTGAGAATCGATGCAAACTTTTTTCTTTTTTTTTTTTTCCTTTTTTGAAGAAGGGAAAATGGATGCAACCATATGCTTAATACATTATCTAAGTTACGTACAGATGGAAGATTGTACTTACAGTTCGCTGCCCAGGAACAATCCTTGAAACTTGGCAGAGTTTGAGCTGTTTCTCCTCCTTCCCAGAGTACCATATCAACGTAGACTCATCCTGAGTACATAAAATACAAGGCAGAATTCAATAAAGGATGCACATAGCAAGTGGACAGATCCAGAAATTTTGTATAACAATGTCGCAGGATTGAGCTTGCATAGGTCTGATGATACCAATTGATGTGATTTCATCAGCTAATTCCATCAAAATCATTATTGTTGGTCTTTGTTTTATTCTATAACAAATAGAAATACTTGCAAAAATTAATAAAAGCTGGATAAAAGAAATTTGAACCTCTTCCTCCCTCCCTAGAATCAACTTCTCCCACAACAGCTACCGACAACTTCATTGGAGGCTTCAACTCCCTCCCTTGTCTCTCACATTTTTCTTTTCCTTTCTATCCTCCTCATTTACGCTGCCTCCATTGCTACCATTGTCTCTCTTCTCTTCGGATCCATCACAACTCACAACTCACCTTCGACACCTACCTTGATGCCTCTCCCCTCATCATCCATCTACCATTGAATCTTACTATGGGAGATTAATTAACCCCCGACCTGAGAATCCGAGCTTGAAGTTTTGTGTAAGGGAAGGACAGGAGGTAATAAAAAAGGAAGGGGAGAAAGGGGGAGGAGAGAGAGAGATGGTCATCAGTAGGGTCGTTGATGGCCAGTAATCCTTCCCCAAGGGGCCAAGGTTTCACCATTGACCAATTGTGGCCTGCAAAAGCAGCAGAGACGGGATGGAAGGGAGTAGAGGCAAGAGGAGACGGAAGGAAGGGGTATCTTGTTTTCCTATTTTACATCTTTGCGTTGATGAATTTATCATTTATATGCATGTCAAGCATCAAAGTACGAAGTATCTGTCAACTTTCTTTTAACTATTTGTATTAAGTTTCCTCCCAGGATATCTCACAGGCAGTCTGGCTCGAAGCCTTGAATAATATCTTTATCAAATAGTGTGAAATTGGGACTGCTAGCATACAATTCTCTAATAAGCAGTGCTCAAACCCAATTATCTTTCTTTTTCAAATATAGAAGCTTAGAGATCATTTTTTTCACTTCTTTTTAACTTCCACATTTTTAGCCAGGATTGTTCTGTTGAATGAAATAAGAAGGCATCTTTACTCAAAAGAGAATTTAAGTGCTTTTTATAAAATTATAAATATAAACAAACCTCATTGTGAAAAATTGGTAAGATATACATGTTGATAATTTTTTATCGCCATTTCTTAGGTTTCTACTTCTTGGAAATATTGATGCTTTTGCAGCTCATTCCATTCCAGTCTCCCTGAACTATAGGTCTCCAAGTAAAAGAAACTGCTCCAGAATATTTCTTTCTGCTTTCTCTGCTGTCAGATGAACTGGAGACTTTTAATATAGCACAGGTGGAGGTGGAAGAACAGAGTACATGACTATATGAGGAAACAATCTTATGCTGGATGAAAATCACTGATGCCCACAATGGTTACATTACTTACATATGAGCAGTTGTGAGGAATTAAAATGAATGAGTTAATGAAAGAGGAAGGGGTAGCAAAGCTCTATTGTCTTCTCATCTATTAACTCTGAACCACAAATGCAATTTAATTGACAAAATCAGTTTGTGTTGTTCCTTCTGTCAGATAAGAATTAACGTTGGAAACATTGGATAACCACACAAGATTAACCAGAAATACAATCTCATGTTCACAACATGTCAAAGTCAGAGAAACAACTTACATTAGAGAGCCGAAATGGGCAAAACTTTGGTTTCCCTATTCGCCCATACTTCAGCAAAGTTGCACCTTTCTTCAACGCTGTGACAGCCTGAAATTATTCCAATTCAGCATATGGCAAAGGGAAATATTTGAGCGGAAATTCATGGTTGCAGGAGAAAACTGGTTCAAGAGTTGCAGCACATCTATGTCATCCATGGTAAACTAAACCAAAACATTTTGGCCCAAATCTTTACAACCGATTGGAGGAACTTGAAAACAATTGCCTTTTCTTCGCCAAAGATGACAGAACGAGAATCAACTTCCTATTAAATTTCATTAAATGCTACTCGACATTGTGGAACTAGATTTCAAGTTTGACCAGACATTTGAGGCAGACTAATAATTAAAACCCAAATCTACAGAGAGAATAAGCCCAATAAAGCATATATGGGACCTATCTATGAAGGGAAAATCAAAATCATTCAACAGAATATTATAAATCCAGAAAAAAGCAAGATTGTCTCCATAATTCAAACCTATCTCTAGGTTTTATTTGCAGACTTTGCAGAGCTCACCAACTCACCATTAGTGTACATTTGATTCTATGGAGGAGAATAGTCAATGTTGCCTTATGATGTCCGAAGGCTGTTAAAGTAGCAGTCTAAAACATATTGCCTTTTCTTTGAATGTAATTACTGATAGAAACAACCACTTTGAAAAACAGAGGTCAAATTGCATGCATATGCCATCACCTCACTCTCGCTAAGCAAGAGCCTTGTCGGAGATACAGCAGCCACACAAAGGTACCGGTAAACATAAGAAAAAAATATACCGATTTACAAATCAAAACAGGTGGATGCATAGGTAGCATCACACAAGGACACAAACACAGCTTCTAGAAAAACTATCCACAATTCTAAAACTTTCCAATGGTGAGGAGTAAAATAACCTTAATATCCCAAAAACACAGGGTCTTTGTCCATTTTTCCTTGCACTAAATATGCATATAGTGTATCTATATGATCAAAGGCTCTTCTAATTCTCACATTCTGAATTGTTCAGAAAGAGAATGAGGAATAACTGATGCGGCCTTTTGGTTTTTTCAGTCAAAAAAAACCCTTCTGATCCAAAAAGGTGGTGTTTCATTCATTTATTCATGGCCCAGTGAAGGTCTAAACAGTAAAGCATAGTTCCCAAAGAGCTTCAACAAACGACAAATGAAGCAATCAGTTCCCTTTGCTTAAGAAGCATATGTTAACCAACAGTACCTCTCCTGTCTGCAAATCATGACAAGCCCGTGAATCTTCCCAAACAAAACAAAAAAAATACATTTTAGAAGGTGCAGAACTCTTACAAATAAGTCTCCAAAACCCAATACTAGCATTTGGAGTTGGTGGGAGAAGGAGAAGCTGTAGATTTAATATACAGTGTGCAGCACGAAAAAATCTTTATTTAACTGTGACAGAAGAAGAGCCAATTCAAGAGAAATTATCAATTTTACTGAAGAAGCTCACTAGACAATCATCACCTACAAAAGCATCACAAACAAAGATGGGAGCCCAACACAAAAGCTGGCTGTCAAATAATTTAATCAGACAGTATCTCTAGTCTTCATCGAAGCAACCAAAAAAGAAAAAAGGGACAGTGTCTCTCACGGGAACACCATCAGACCAATAATCGCACCAAAGCAAACACAGAAGAGCAATTGCCGAGCTAATCCAGGACATGGTGGTAGACACTTTGGGGCCCTTTGGTTATAAACTTCCATATGAGTGACAAGGTCTGCAACCAGTCAAGCCAAATCCCTGCCTCCTGACTATAATTGACGCTGACTACCTTCCTTCCAAAACAAACTTTTTTCTTCACAAACCTGCATACTCAATTGCATAAGAAAGCCTTATAGAAATCTTCGGACACCCATTGTTACAAACTGATTGCTTCACCATATTCCATTTGATCAGAAGGTACTCCCCCAAGGAAGTTTCCCCAATGACTTCCAGTTTGTGAGCCGCTAAGTAAAACAATTGAAAAATAGAAAGCAAGGAAGTCGAGATGCTGAGGAAAACAACTTTTGATGAGAGCCGATCTACCCCACTTGGTAAGATACTTCGATTTCTAATGCAAAGCCTTTGTGGAAATCTCTCCACAATAAGTTCCCAGTCAGACTTCTGTTCTCGAGGTACTTAAGCGAAGACTAAATGACAGGTTGGGAAAATGCCTACAAGACAGCCTAAGACACACACAAACAACTTGATATTATCAACATTTCTAACTAGCAATGGAACTCTTTGAGAAATTCACGCACAATCCTCTAACAGCCTCACACCACAAGAGAGAGCATTGATTGATAATATCTTCACACTCACGATTACAAAATATGGAAGTATTATATACAAAAACGAGATGAGAGATACAAATGGATGTGAAGTTCGGCCTCCTACAGAAAATCCACAGATAAGGCTTGGGAAATGGAACACAATATCCAAATCTCAAGATCACATCGAAAAACAAAAAAGGACAAAAAGGGATCCCCTCGATGGGAGGCCTCTAGAGACCTAGAACGAGGTAGTCAGATAGCCAAGGCAGACGCAATGATAAATCCATCAATCCATTTATCCGCAGAACCCATTTTCCTCATCACATATAGGAAGAATTCCCTCTTGCCATCACCTTGACCCTTCTCAAGTCAAGCTCATGGATGACACATCTCAAACGAGACCTAATTCCGGAATCAAGCAACTCATTGACGATGAGCGCAACATGCAAAATCTTGCAACCCATGACAAATGCATAATGATATTCTAAAATAAGACTCCCAATGAGGCCCATGGAAACAGCCGCTCAGAATTTAACAACAGGGTACTACGTCCAACCCTGCTCAATCAGCACCCGAGGGTATGGATACTAAGCTTCTCATATGCAGAACATGGAAAATTATGCCTCGCACTTTGCAACAAAGGAAGCAAACAAAATAGAGAATAATTTTGAGCATATATAATTACCTGTTCAATGTCCCTCTCGGAAGAACCGCTATTGTATGTATCAGCCATTTAAGCATCAACATCCAGAGTTGCGGCCTCAGCCTTAAACAGGTACCCATTTGAAGAAACCCAAAAAATAACTAATCCTAAAATTCAGAGCGTGAACTGATAACCCCATAAACAGCCAAAATCCATCCAAAACCATCACTATTTATGAATTTCACAAACTCCGTAAACCATCGCCATCACATTACCAATAATGATGCAACCCCTCCATTCACATTATCGCCTAAAACCCTCAAAAGTTTAGACTAAGAGCCCGCAACTCAAAATTCGCCAAATAGTTACACAAATTTAAGCCAAATACGCCAGCAATCAGCTCTTAAAACAAAATACATTACAATTCGTCAAGTTTCCGAACCCTAGGCACAGAAACAAATGCAATGTATACCAGACGCTTCATACTTTCCGATCACCAGATCGTCGAAATTGCGATAAGCTTCAGAATTACGGCAAATACTGATCCGAAATTTCATCAACAGTGCACTGATCAATCTCCCAGATAAATCAGATGGCTAGCGTAAGAAACCAACAATTCGAGTTGGAACTCCAATCAACAACGCAGAGAAATCGTCAAATACTATTTTTGCGATTGAAATCAAAGAGAATTTCACTAGGGTTTGGGGAATTAAATTATTTAAGATCAAGTTGAGCGTAAACGTGGCCCCCTCGCTCAGTTCTTCTTCCTGGTTTTGTCTGTGCGTCTACTGCTCTTTCTTTCCTTTTCTCTTTCTCCTGTGTTTGTGTTGTGTGTCAGCAAAGGAGGAAGGCGATCAACAGTTGTTTGTTTCTTACATGGGTCGCTTTTTTCCGTTGGAATGCCACGTTAGCAACCGACTCTAAAGTCTTCTCTGAGGGCTGTTTTGTTTTGTTTGTTGACGAATAGGCCCAAAAAGATCACGAGTTGGGCCCTGCTTGTGTGTGTGGGCCTCCTCTTGTTCCCCCATTCAAATTAAACATTCCGAATAAAATCATATGTGCTTGATCATGCATATTCCAATTGTACTGTTATAGTGCACCGTTGCAAAGCACATTGCTTATTATTGATAGAATGGCTAGTTAAATCTTGATTATACTTACCTATCAAAAGAATATTGGTTTGTTTATAATTAAATTCTTTAAAGTGGGTGCCAATTAGTTCAATTGATGAAATCTTTGAAAGTTGTTTTTAGAAACTTATGTTCAAATTCCCATCTATAGTGGCATTATACATCAGTGTATACCATACCAAAAAAGTTCTTGAAAGTATGTACATACGTATGTTGCATGTGTGTATATGATATTTATTGCTAAATATTAAGTAAAGAAACATAAAGATATTGAAAGTTACATCATAATTATAATATTGATACTATGATCTTTGAACTCACATTGTCACTTGTTTATATACCATGAATCTTAATATAACACAATACATGTTGGATCTCACGCACGCAAAACAAAAGGGGAAAAAGAACTACTAAAAAATATGAATAAGCTTAATTGCAATATTTAGTCATGCAATTAAATTTAACAACTCATTAGTATTTAAGGAGCGTAAAAAGTGAAAATCTTGAATTAAGACCAAAGTTTGAACTAAAAGTTGTGATTAGGAGATTTGGTGAAATTAATGTTAATGTTCACCAATTATTGTTATGGAAATTGTACTATCAACAACAAATCCATCCATAATTTTCTCTTTTCATTGAGTAAAATGTTCTTGCATTATTGCTATAAAAGTTGTCGTATAAATAGAGTAACAACGTAACCTATGTATAATTTTCTCTTTTCACTTTGTGTGTTTACAACATATTTAGTGTATATTTATACAACAAATATAGTGAGAACAATACATTTTTTTAAATTAAAAAAAAAGAATGAGAAGTTTATGTAAATTGAAGATGTAGCATTCTATTCCAATGATTACACAGTACCACGTTGTTATACCACCCACACATCCTTCCAACTCCACGATTTAACATATGTACGTTAGGTGATGATGTGATATAATCTTATTTTATAGCTTAAAATTTAATAGTTAGGATTTATTGTTCTCACCTTTAATTTACCCTCTTATCCTCAGCAAATGTTATGCGTACACACATGAATTAATGGTTAGGTATTGATGTGACATATTAAGGGGTGTGATCTCATGTAAGACACACAAATCCATTTTGAAAGCACTTCTTGGTCATTGGAGGTGACAAGTCCATACGGATTTTGCTGGTGATGGCGGAGATACATCATATGCTTGTGCAAATTAACGTTTATTATATGCTGATGGTGATTGAAGAAGATGTTTTGCCATAAGCAAATACCATCTTTTTCAAGTTGAGCTAACATAGAGGGAGCGATGCATGCACTGTCGGCGTGTGGGTGGTTGTATATATCAAAATTCCCTTTTTCCACATCATTAATAGCTAGTCATATACGGACACTGGGGAGCAATCAGCCACTCATTGCCCTTTTTGCAATTTTGTGCCTCCCCAAAAGAAGTAAGATGGAGGAAAAAAGAGCTTTAATTGCAATCCCAAATTATAGGTTATGTTAATTAAATTATACGTCGGAAAGTGTCGAGTGTTTCTTACTCAAATAGTCAAATGACATACACATCATTTGTCACCGCACAAATTATAGGCTCTATTCATGACAAGGTTATATTTCCTTGTAGATGGAGAAAAGATGACGGTGAGTAACAGGTATGAGTTCGATTATAATGACACATGTTGCCGTCTCCCCTTTAGCCTAGCTTCACCCTTGTGTTGAGCCCCTGAGATAGGGCCCACATGGGGGATGAAAC
The DNA here is from genome assembly GCA_029747015.1 of Carnegiea gigantea. Taxonomy (NCBI): domain Eukaryota; kingdom Viridiplantae; phylum Streptophyta; class Magnoliopsida; order Caryophyllales; family Cactaceae; genus Carnegiea; species Carnegiea gigantea. The sequence continues at coordinate 695,677 of JAKOGI010000077.1, forward strand.
CATTTATACAAAGAAAATTACTTGTGCAATGTGTGAAGCTAAGAGTGAAAAATATGTATAATGTTTAATTCTAAAGTTTGCTACTTATATATGTATTAAACAATTTGTCTTAAAATATAATTAATTTGTGTCTTCTATCTTATTTGCAAGATTCATAAACTTATTTGCTATATGTTTTATTTAACTTTACTTTTTGATATTGTCACTCTTTTCAAAACTATATGTATTAGAATACGTGACACTTCATTTGGCAAAAAATACACCATAAACAAATAAATAACAAACTGTGATTGGTAGAAACAAAAGTACAAAACAATATTTTGGATTGTTTTTTGGGATTGAAAAGCGTTCAAATAGATCAGATATTCAGTTTTGATTTACTTCATTAGACTAGAGAATTTCTAAAACCTACTAAAAACAGCTAAATATATATGATGATATAAATACTTTAACTGCTCAAAATCAATATTGACTGACATCTTGTAAATAAATAAGAGAGTACTATGTTAGTCCTCTTTAAATAGGAATCACCAACACCAATCATTTTTTTAAAGTTTAAATTTATTGTGTGATTTCTTTTATGATTACAACTTTGATTATTTATGTGACATCAGTTGAGATGGAAACGAGACTTTAAAATTCAGAAGAGAAAATCTAAGCTAAAGTCTATACATACACAACTAATATAGCATAGTTCAAATTGTTTAATACTTATTTTTTTTTTTTTAGCGGGGCATTGACTTTAGATCTGATAAATAGCAAGAATATGTGATGGAAAAATCATATTTCCTTATAAACTAACAGTAGTTCCACTATGGGGAAAAAAAAGCAGAAATTCAATAAATAAAAAAAGAGTATACATAAACACGCTGTGTTAGTGCAAATTATTATATGCACAAGGGGGTTCATACTCCTAGATCCATGTCAGCGCCATGTGTTCATGTCATGTCAATCTTCTTTTTTTTTTTTTTTTTTTTTCCAGTGTCAGTTATTCACGCAGTCCAATCTAACCACCCACTATTTTCACTAACTGTTTTTCACCCTCCTGTTTTTTTTTTTTTGAAAAAAAAAACTGACACTTTCTTCCCTCCAATTATCAGATCGATTTTCATTTTTTTTAAAAAAAATATTCACAGTTGAAAGAGAATTGCACAGAAGCTATGGACTGTTGTATGTCTCGATAATGTTTACTAAGAGTGAAATATTTATTCATTATTTGTCATAAGGTTGTTGACTCAAGGTGACAATTTGTTTATGGTTCAATATCTCATATTGCGAACAAAATGGAATGTACAAATATCCAAGTTAATAAAATGAGCATTTTTACATTGAACAAAAGGGGTGAATAAAGTTTGCATATGTAGTGAATTGAAAAAAAGACTGTTATTACTTCCGTCACTCAAGGTTCTTTCCCTTTTTTGGGGGGGGGGTATTCAGCTTTTCTCTTAATCATATTTTTTCAAGGGAAAAAAATTAATTATTATCACTCAAGTCCTCAAGGTTGTTCACTAATAATAACCGATATGTTCATTAATTTATTCAAGGTTGTTCACTTTAAAATCTTCAGTTTAGGGGCAAGAAAATTTATTATTACTCAAGTCACTCAAGGTTGTTACTCATCCCCAAAAAAAATACTCAAGGTTGTTCACTTACAAAAGTTGATTTGTTCATAAACTAACTAGAGGTTGTTCAATGTAAAATAATTAGTTTATGAATAAAAAATTGTTGTCACTTAAGTCACTCAAGGTTGTTCACTAACAAACCTTGGTGTGTTCATTAACTCGTGGTTGTTCCCTGCAAAATATTTGGTTTATTTCTTGGATTATTGAAGGTTGTTCACTGTGAGAATTTAATTTGCTCATCATGCTAATCACATTCATTCTTTGTAAAATATGACTTAGTAGTTAGTACACGCTATTTATGCACGCATGTCCAATATAAAAGTTGATAGATAAACAATATCCATTTGATGAATGGACGAGTTTCACAACTTTTATATTTTCCTCAAGCAAATTCAAAAATATATATGTACATGATCGGCAAATACATGCTTCATATAGAGTCAACCAACACTTGACCCAAAAAATAGTAATCATAAAATATTATCCTAAACCAAAATCTTCTCATATTGTTTAATTGACTATTTACATTATATAGCCCAAAAAAAAAATCAATCCAAATTGTCATAGTCCTTCTGCTGTTGCTGCCATTTGGAAGGCGTCTATCGGTTGCTGTTTATAGTTTTTGGTATTCTACTATGCTGAGATATCGTTTGGTCCTCTGAAAAAGAAGAAGATAAGATTTAGTGAACAAGTTTAACATACATAATGAATAAATTGCATAGTCTCAGTGAATAATCTTCATGTTAACAAATTATTATTGTCACACATTGAAAACAAACTAGCCATGGATCAGTGAACAACCTCAGTATTATACAATGAACAATTTCTCTGAGATTAACGAATAACCTCTACATATCTCATAAATAAATTTCTCTTACTCAATGAACAACTTCATAGACATTAATTCCAAATATGATGTACAATGTTAAATTCACAAATAAATTTACTACAATTTATTATTAAAGATGAATGCACAGTCTGAATAGATCAGCTGAACACTATTAGTGAAATGAAAGTGGAACGATTATGTGCTTAAATATGATCTAAATGAAGTTTTAGAACAATCAAATTTGAAATACAAGGTGAACAGATAAAACACTGAATATGTTCATTATGTGCCTTTATATTGTTCACTATATAACTTAAGGTTGTTCATAAACTGAGTGAGAATTTTCACCATTAAGTGCAAGTTTGTTATAAGGTCAGGTCTTTATAGGTTAGGGGGCAGCAATGATATTCTACCACTGGCAGAAATAATGAATTTAGAATATATTGTCATTACTATGTACTTTGTTTTTGTTCACTGACTTGATGAATATTGTTCACTGTTTAACCTGTTGGGAATTGGAACTAAACTCAGTATAAAACTGCACTCAAAATTAAATACAAGTTCACTAGTTTTTATGGATTTGTTCACTGAATTATTGAATATTGTTCACTTTAGTTTTGACAAGCACATGTTTGCAGACACTACGAGGTTGAAATTTGGTAAATTTACAGCTGATAAGAAACCAGTACAACAAAGAACACCATACAATTCTAACCTACAACTAACAAGAAACCTCATTCCCTGCTATAATCAAGCAACTAAACCTCCAAATATGTCTATAACTGCAAAATTGACAACAAAAATAACATTCCTAATGCATTCACTCTTCCACAAGTAGTTCACTGATATATTGAGTATGGTTCACTGTAGAACATGTTCTCAATTGGAATTAAATTCAGCATATAACTGCACTCAAATTTAAATACAAGTTCACTAGTTTTTTGGCCCGATTCACTGAATTATTAAATAGTGTTCACTTTAGTTTTCACTCACAAATGTTAGAATGCACTATGAGGATGAAATTTTCCTTCCTTCTCAGCTTCATTGATGAATGTTCTACAATACACAGTTGCTGTCATATATATAATTAGTTTTTAGCATAGCATAATATATCATATCATAATCTACTCAGGCTTTCGTTATGTTGTTCACTTTCTTATTCAGTATTGTTCACTGTCACTCATTTTAAAATTTTTTGCTCAGTGACTTCACATAGGGTTTGTTCACTACTGTTGTGATTATCATTCACTTTGGTTTTGACCAATTCATGTTTGCAATATTCCCGCCAAACCAAGACACCCAACATTCAAAGGCGTTTGTACTTTCAAAATTCAGATTTGCCCTATTTCATTAATTTTTCCCATGTTTTTTTTTGCTCATTAACAATTGTCCACTCACAAGATATCTCCATACCCCATCACTCAAACATTTCGACTTCCAATGTTGTAGTTTCTTTCAAAACTTTCAATACAAATTACATAATAACTTACCTGAATTTCCTTTTATATGTAAGGGTAACTCTAGATTTTCTTCGACTGTTATCATTCATGGGTCAGTAGCATCTGTAGGTTGCATGTGTTTCTCTGCATCTGCCATGGTTGATGGTTAACGTTTGATATACGAGATTTTCCTGTTTGCGTTGGTTCCTCTTGAAAGTGGAGATTTTTGTTTGATATTATGCGTTTTTGCTGCTCTGAGAATTTTGCTCTCGCGTTGATGGTGGAAGAAACTGAGGTGAGGTAGAATTCGTGTAGTTGGAGGAGTGGCGGTGAACTGAAGTTAGGGGGAGTGGAACCGTAATGGTTATAGTTAGTAGAGGAAGTGACGGTTTTGTTTTTGTTTTTGTTTTTCATTTTTTTAAAAATTAATTAGTGTCTTTACTGGTATTTTTTATCCATGTGCATCTGAGAGTTTACAATAAATATATTACTGTGTTAGTGCGTTATCACATACAGGATCGCTAAGATTTGAAAGCCCATCCAAATCTTGCAGTCGGCATCTCTCCCTGTCGCTCGTTTGTAGCCTCAGTTAGATGACGTCACGTTAACTGTTACTGGATCAGTGGATCTACGCACTATATTCGCTGAAGCCTTCAGATTTCCCGCTCGCTGCACATTGTCGACCGCCCCAGATCTTCAATCCCAGGTTTCTTCCTTAACTATCCTTATTAATCGCTGTATTTCCCTTTTTCTCTTTTGCCCGTTAAATGCGAATCCCCCCCCCCCCCCCCAAAAAAGGTCGAAATCATTGAGGTGGCGTTCTTATTACATGTAATCTGTATTGTTCTAAATTGATGCCCTCTACGTAATTCATAATTTGATTACTTGGGTCATTTCTGATGGAAATCTTATAGAAACCCCTCTTTTTGGATTATCTTTTATTGTGACCCTTTTGCTTCAATTTGATTTGGGTACTTATTGAATTATGTAATTCGATTAGATTTGTTCCTATTAGCATGTACTAACCAAGACATTGATTTCTGAGTCTTTTCATTTAACTCAAATGCAACTGTAAAGAGCGTCAGTGTATGTTAGTTGTAGGGGATCTTTGGGTTTAACCTTGCTCTACTAGCAATAATATTGCAGAGATGAACTGGTTCATGCTCAAGATTCATGTTCTCTGTCAAAATGACTTCTTATAGGGCAGAATGGCAAATATGTATCAAAGGGCAGATACCATAGTGGGGGCCATAGCTCCTAAATCCAATGATAGAAGCGAGGGTGGCATCCTACGAGTTGCTCGCAGGGGAGTTAGGAGGTTTGGTCGGATCAGCCGAAGAAGACTCTCAGTTTGTCTATTGCTGATCGGGGCTACATTTTTTATGTACATGACATTTGCTGGTCTCAAAGTGCACTTTAATGGTAAGTATATTCGTTTGTGATTTCTAATTTGTAGTCTATATCTTCTGTTCTCTTTCATGTTTGCAAGAAGTCCAGAACCAATTTTATGCCAGGTTGAGTTGATAGCGGACAAATTCTTATGTTTTTCCCCCGGAATTCATTTAATGTAGTTGCTCTTTGGTTGATGCTAGCATAGGTTAATTGAGCTGTTGCTACTAACCTTACCAATTGTTTGTTTTTTTTTTGGGTGATTTTTTGTGTTTTTTTTTTGGTTGGGGTTTTTGGGGGGGGGGTTGTCTCACCTTGTGATGGTGAACAGGCTTGTAAGGGCTTTCGAGAGTTGCTGTCTTCCATGTTATATAAAATGTGAAATGGCAAGAACTATAGCTGATGAATATGTGAATAATGATTAATCAGTCGTTGTTTCATTTTCTGGTAGCTTTTATAAAGTGGTGAACAAAAAACATACGAACTGTTGGCATGAATGGGAAAAAGATGGAAAAACATATGTGCCGCAATGCATTATTTAAACCCTCTCATTGTTTGGTGTATATGTTCATAACTTATGATTAGAAGACACTCAATTTGTGGCTGTTTCAAGCAGTTGGGCTTCCTTTTGTAATGTGGTTTCTATATCCTTATGATTTTATCAACAGATAGGGTCCCACCCGCTTACTATCTTAATCAAACTCAGTGGTTGTCCAATAGGAAACAGGTTCAAGTGTCCGAGTTGGCCCTGTTTCGTATTTTGAAAATTTTCCATTGTTTGGGTAAAAAATGATGCTTCATGTGTTTATACCTATGACAGAGTTTCAGGTATCCGATATAGGTACTTGTGGTGATAGTAGAAAATATAGGTGAGATAGGCTTCTTAAGAGTTGTGAGTTTGCTCTTTTAATAGTTTTGTGGAAGCCTCAAGCGATGCCATAATGAGTCCACAGGTGCAGCTTGCCACCAGAAGTTCTCACGTATGGTAATCCAGAATAATATATGGTGAACTAGGACCATGTTGGGGAAGTTTTATACTTTTATAAATAATTGAGTTTTGCGGTGGAGCAAGTGATTATTAGCTTGTCATAAGATACATGTCACCAAAATTCACTTAATTGAGAATTGTTTCACAAACCTAAATGACATCAAGGGAGACATACTTTGTCAAGAGTAAGCATTTTTCTGTAGACTGCAGTTAGAGGTAATAATCTCATTCCCTCCTCCTTCCATAACATTGCAATAATGAAGAATTTATTTATTTAATTTGAATGTTATTGTTATGGACCCCCCTTCTCCTGTTAGCTGGTAATTCGCAAAAGATCCTTGTCATAAATTTAGATGACTCCCGCCCCTTCTGTGGACTAAGACAGAGCTTGATGTATAAAATTTGAAGGGTTTCACTGCATAGAGATGGAAGATGATGCCTGTTGTTGAAATGTATTTGGTTGTAGTTAATGCTACGTACATGTGTGCACATGTTATTCTTGAACCTTTGTGGTTAATGTTTTTACTCTGAGTGTGCTCTTATATATAGGTGAGAAGGAAGATAGCATATCTTCTTTCTCTCATGTGCAACACCAAGCCACTGAGAAAGCCACTCAGACCAATATTGAAGGTGAGAAGAAAGAGAGGGTATATTCTTTCTCTGAGGCGCAAGATAGAGCCACGGAGATCAATGTTATGAAAAGAAAGAAGTCCCGGAAACGTAAGAAGTTCATTTTTTTTCTTGTGTCCAAGTGGTTAACATGTGTTAGATGTAGTGATGAAGTGTGCGGACCTCCCATAAAATACAACAACAACAATTATTTTGAATTTCCAGTGTGGATCCCGCTTTCACAAGGTTTGAGAAGATTCAGATTTAGGCACCCTTACCTCTTTATAGATATCTCTGCCCACAAAATATTGATACTAAGTCAATGTGTTCCAAACTGTGGTGTCACCGATGATCAAATGAATTATTGCAGCTTCTTGGGGTGCTCAGTGTTCCCTGTTTCTTGGTTTCACCTTATTTTATTGTTCGGTTACTAATAGTTTTGGGACATTCTTCTTGAATTATGATAATTTGCCTTATGTTTTGCTAGAAGTTATATTTGGGTGGCTATACTAAAGTGAGATACCTTCTGTTTGGCTTGAACTATTACTTAAATTGGATGATATGCTGTGAACCAAATTTGAAGCAAAGAGAATAGAAATGATAGATTTTTTTGAAGAAGATCTCTGCACAAAGATACAAGTTTATTTGAGGAAGAGTTTTCTATAATCTGATCAGTTTATCAAAACTTAATGTTCACCTAGAGTACTCAGATTGTTTATGTAATAGTCCAACCCTATATTATATTTATTCTTTTCATTAATCTATGTGATTAATTTCGTCGCATTTAAATCATTGTTTCCTTTGTTATTTCAAGTGGGAAATCTAATGGGCCTCACCTTGCAATTCGAGTTTTGTTTTGTAAAATCATCGAAATTAGACCTTGATATTTATGAATTAAGTGATTTAATTATCTTTAGGTCAATCGCAAACTTAAAAAAAAAAAAAAAAAAAATTCACAAACGCACTCGGTTTCAGTTCTTTCTCAAAACCGAGCCCATTTAGGGCCGTTTGCGATGCAACAAGTCTTGAACCTCATTTGTTTAGCTAATCTCACTTAATTAAGCCTTAATCAAGCATGCTTTTCTTGACTTTTCTCTTTCAATTTTCAGCCAAGTAAATTGAAATATAAATTGTAAAATTTTTTCATTTTGGTTCATTTTTAACCAAGCCTTTTTGTGAGCTTCTCTCTCTTCCCTCTCCTCCTCTCTCTACACGGCAACAACAGAGAAACCATCACCATTTCAGCCACCTTCAACCACCAAAAAACCCACCAAACATCCCTACTCACCACCCCCAAACATCCCTTTCACTTTCATAGACATCAAGCATCATTTCTAGCAACTTTCTCAAGCACAAAGTAAGTGTTCTTTTGACCCCTATGTTGATTTGTGTTTTGATTCTTGATCTTGTTGATTTTTGGTTCTTATTATGGTTGTTTTAGTGATGGATCATGCTGTTTTTGAGGTTTTAAGAACCTCCTTGTTGATGGATTAAGGTAGAGATGAAGTTAGGGTTAGGGTTTCATCTTGTTCATGCATCTCTTTCAATTTTCAGCCAAGTAAATTGAAATATAAATTGTAAAATTTTTTCATTTTGGTTCATTTTTAACCAAGCCTTTTTGTGAGCTTCTCTCTCTTCCCTCTCCTCCTCTCTCTACACGGCAACAACAGAGAAACCATCACCATTTCAGCCACCTTCAACCACCAAAAAACCCACCAAACATCCCTACTCACCACCCCCAAACATCCCTTTCACTTTCATAGACATCAAGCATCATTTCTAGCAACTTTCTCAAGCACAAAGTAAGTGTTCTTTTGACCCCTATGTTGATTTGTGTTTTGATTCTTGATCTTGTTGATTTTTGGTTCTTATTATGGTTGTTTTAGTGATGGATCATGCTGTTTTTGAGGTTTTAAGAACCTCCTTGTTGATGGATTAAGGTAGAGATGAAGTTAGGGTTAGGGTTTCATCTTGTTCATGCAAGTCACTTGTTCAAGTGAGGTTTATTGCTTGTTTTATCCTTGTTTTGGCTTATGTTTTAATATATTGAAGTTTGTTGTGGTGTTTATGGTGTTTGGGAAAAGATGGAAGTGAGTTCAAGTTAACCCAAAGCTAGGGTTTTGTTCAAAATGCATGATTTGGACCAACTAATGCTAAATGTGTGGTGTGTGAGTATATGTGACTAAAAAGAGAGCTTTGTTTGATATGAATATGAAAAGAGGACCAACTAATGCTAAATGTGTGGTGTGTGAGTATATGTGACTAAAAAGAGAGCTTTGTTTGATATGAATATGAAAAGAAATTAGGTATGGTGTTTTTGTATGAGGTTTGGATGTACCAAAGTATATTTACACACTCTTAAAAAGGAGTTTGAGTTGAGGATTGGTGAAAAACATGAAGGAAAACACTAAAGCAGTGCTGCTGGAATTTTCAGAAAAACAGGGCAGGCTTTGAAAGGAAACTGGTAATGATCGGCCAATCCAAAAATTCTGATTTTTGGTGGGGAGCTAGGTCAGTGTGTTAGCTTCAAAATGACTCTTGAATCGCATCAATCCGAGGTCTTCGGAAAAAGTTATGGTCATTTTACCGAACCTGTGCAGGATGGGTTTAAAACTGACATGTTAGTGTTCTAACCCCTTTTTAGGAAACCTAGCATGGGAGTCATGTTTTGAGTCCTTGGTGAAAGTTTTAGAGGCCTTCCTAAGCTATTTATATTGGGGTCTTACGTCCTATTCGGAGGTCGGGACAATAAGTTATGGGTTATTCTTCCCATACCCTCCTTTGAAAACCAAATGTTCTAAATTAGCTACCATGTCTCACTTCTCATTTTTTTAGTTTACATCAACGTCTTTTTGGTTACTCATGAACCGTTGTGTAACAGCTCTTCATAAGCCAATTTTATTTAAAATTATCGGTTATGAAAACATGATCGTTTCTAACCTCATGTTCCTGTAATGGACTTTTTGAGCAGAATCAAGGCCTAAGCTTCCATTTTCTTCACTTTTGTATATCTCATTCCTCTGTGCATTAACATTTAAAACTTCCAGGTACGTTTATTGCCTGTATCTTTAGTACTCAGCATGCATTTATCAAAATCATAATATTTTGATAAGCAGCATCAATGAATCATTTTAATCAGTGTTTCATCACATAATTGGTGACCCCGTCAGTTATCAGTTACAGGGCATTGCCCTCAGTTACCCGCGCGGCTTCAGGCCAGGTCCCTCGGTCGGCTTGGCAGGTGTACACCTATTCACAGATCGTAACAGTTACTAAAGGGGTGCACTAGCAGATAATAATCCGCAATACAGTTTTATATACATCTCATTCCCTGTTTTCACTTAAAATGAATTGCAAGTGGGCCCTAAATTACTTTTCAATGAACCTTTAACAGTACAGGGATATATGTACTGAGCTTTGGCTCACAGTTCGAAATATTTTTATGTTTTGTTTTAGGCAAATGTTCAGTGAACCGCCCTGAGGCGGGCAGGGAGGCCGGAGGTGATAAATGAGACAGAACCCTTCATGTAGTGGACGGTGTGGGAGAGCCAAGATGCTATCGTGGCATATTGTGATGGATTTTGGAGTGCCTAATGTATTTTAAGTTAACTTATGTATTTTGATGCTGCGACTGTATTTCCAAACCGAGTTATGTAAGGTTGTGTTATTCTTGGGATGCTAGAACCTTTTTGTATACAATTGAATGGTTTGGGTGTTATGATGGTGTATACCCTATTATGGGGTAACCTTTGGATTAAGATAAATCTTCATGTTTAATGCAAGCCTTGTCCTTCATGGACGGCGGTAATGCCCCGTTCATTGAGTCATTGTATCTTATTGGTATTCTTAAGCAGATGGAAACAGGAAATGGATCATGTATACTTGGGGTGTTACAGTTTAAATGAAGGAGACAAAACTGTCAGATGAACACCTCTGCAGAAGGGTTTGAATTGGTAGTTTCTTTTACAAAATTCTTCCCAGAAGATGAAGACTGTTTCACGTTCCTAGCATTAATGGTAATTGAAATATTTCTACCTGTGGCTGACTCATTTGACTTAGATAGCGATTTGGTTGATTGGGATGCATATTTGACGAAGGTGACAATAAATGCTAATAGAAAAATGCTCAACAACGGGCATAATTTATTAATGATGTTGTCTATTTATTATTCTGTCTATTATTGGGAACTATTTGTCATTGTTGTGATTATATCCCCTGTAAGTATGGATGACTGTCCCCAAATTCTGCTTTGGCAGAATCCAGACTAGGACTACTTTAGGAGTATAAATGAAGGTCCTGCCACTGCTTTATCAAAGCAATTGACCTATATCTAACATTTGGTATCTTTTTTTCTGTTCATTTGTTTTACAAACGGATGTTGCCACTTTTTGTCTGATAGTTTTCTTCCTCAATTGTACAACATTCCAGATTATCCCTGTGATATTGAATTTGGAAAGTCGGTTGAATACATCCTAAAGCCTAAGGATTATTCGAACTTTACACATTTTGTATTGAAGTATGTTGAGAAAGAGGACAAATCCTTGATAAAGAGCCCAAATGAACTCAAATTTGGAGGGCATCAGAGCCTTGAAGAACGAGAAAAATATTTCTATGCAAGGAATCGATGGGGCCAGATGGAATTGAAACTACTGGATTTGATTTGGATGAGAAGGACAAAAGATATATGAGTTCATGTGTTATTGTTGTTTCATCTTGTATTTTTGGAAGTTCGGATTTTTTAAGGCGACCAACAAGCAGACTGGTGAGTGGAGTTTTGCAAACTGATCATGAGATTGATAGCAGTTTTATTTACGTTGGATTATAAATGTAATGGTTTAGTTTGGTTATTGGAGTAATAAGATACTTTTTCCCTTCTTCTTAGATATGTTGTCATTTCATGGTTATATTCCTTTTCTTTTTAAAAAAAACACGGTACACCATATCAGATTATTGGTGCAGCTCATTAATAAATGGTTATTTGCTTGTTACAGATCAGTGAATATTCTAAGACAAATGTCTGTTTTGTTATGTTCTTGGATGTGAAAACGCTATTAAAATTGTCTTCGGAAGGAAATGTGCCTGATGATAGAGGACACCTGGGCTTATGGAGAACAGTTATTGTCAAGAATTTGCCGTGTGAAGACATGCGGAGAACTGGAAAGGTGCCAAAGCTCCTAGTACATCGCCTGTTCCCATCTTCTAGGTAGTTTTCTACGCATTTGTAGCAAGGAAGTGTACCTTTGTATCTTTTTGCCTCTGTGTCTAGACAAAATACTCATTTCTTGGCCGTGCAGGTATTCCATTTGGCTTGATAGCAAAATGCGGCTTAATGCTGATCCATTGCTGATTCTGGAATATTTCTTGTGGAGAACGAGATCAGAGTATGCCATCTCACAACATTATGATCGTCAATGTGTGTGGGAGGAGGTGCTCCAAAATAAGCGTCTCAACAAGTACGATCACACTGCCATTGACGAACAGTTCATCTTTTATCAGTCTGATGGTCTCACCAAGTTTGATGCTTCTGACCCACATGTACCTCTTCCAAGTTGTGCATGCCATTTTTTTTTTAATTTTCCTTTTTGTAGGTTCAACTTGAATAGTTGGGAATTTTACACCCATTTGGCAGTTCTTGCTTAGTCTGAATTCTTTTATATGCAGATGTCCCTGAAGGTTCCTTCATTGTCAGAGCCCATACCCCCATGTCCAATCTATTTTCATGCCTTTGGTTTAATGAAGTTGACGGTTTTACTTCCCGTGATCAGCTGAGCTTTGCATACACTTACCTAAAATTGAAGCAAATGAATCCAGATAAACCTTTCTTCCTTAACATGTTCAAGGTAATATTCCTGACGGTTCAGTGCGTGCATAATTTCTAGGTATCCTCATCCATCTATTATGCACACAGTTACGTTGCAAGTCAACAGCACAGAATCTTATGGCTGCCACTTCTGAGGTTTTGAGGGTTTGAGAAAATGAAGGATCAATTTTTTGGGTGGTGATGGTGGCAGAACATAAGAATAAGGTCTTTGGTAACCGAGATATCGCTGGGGATTTGGGTGAGAAGAAAGTGGTCATCCTCAACTTGCCGCCGTTTTTCTTTTAAAATGTTTTCCAAGAGATACTGGTGTTGGTCCTCCAGTATACTGGTTTCTTTAGCTCTAATTTTGTTGTTACTTCCAACTTCATGTTTTGTAATTTGTACATACTGTTCTCTCCTAATACATAAAATATCATCCTTCCATCTTAAGAGAGGAAAAGAATACCTTTTAGATGCACCTACTGCCTATCATTCCTTCTATTAAACTATCTTGGGTAATATCCCATGTCCTTCATTGCTAGTCAGCCATTACTGCTCTTCTCTTCTGGCTACTCATGCTATCTGCACAGCTGTTACTCTCTCCATCTCTCTATAATGGTCGGATTTGCACCACCAGTAAATCCTCCTTGTTTCTTCATCTGCAGTGAACCCTATACTAAAGTCATGATCTTTTGGACTATAGTATTAATCAAAACCTTCAGTTACCTCCTATCTTTGAACTATTACAGCTGGAATCCTCCTTGGTGTTGGGATGGTGAGATGGAATACGTGAGATCTTCAGTCATCAATATTGCAGTTTGTGAAGATATGGTAGCACTGTCAATATTTGGAATTTCATAGCTACTTTTCTTTTTTAGGGTTGCTTAAATGAACATTTCCATCTGACTTCTTGGATTGCTTGTCCTGGCTTTGCTTGGTGTAGCTCCTCATAGCTTCATTTTGGAGTTCTCATGCTTTAGTTTTGTTCTATTTGGTTCAGTTGGAGCTTTGAGAAAACTCGGTTGTTCCCTTGACATTTTGTGCCTCTATCAGTGACATCTATATCTTCTGTTTCAGCTGAAAAACATAGGAATATATTGATTGTAAAGAAAAGAACTCTTGCATGGATAAATTCAGAAGAAGCTGTTTCTGGTGGCAATTACTAATAGATCTTTTTGGACAGTTTTATTAGTCATACGTAAATAACAAAATTCATGGTTTACCTGTTATTCCCCCCCGCCTATTCAATTCAAAGTTTGAAGGGGCTTTTTTAAACCTCTTATCATAGGATTGTGAGCGCAGAGCCTTAGTAAAGTTATTTCGGCATAGGGGTATTCCATCACCTCCTCCTCCGGCTTGATGATTGAGATTGTCTTCATTGTTGTCACTGTAAGTCATTTGCTCTGTAATTCTCTCTTTTGGCTTCATTTGCATGACCTGGAGTGCATCAACTCATACATTAGTCAAGCCCACCAATATCTAGGGGCCCTTTTGCCCCTTTCCAGTTGTTTGTTTTCCCATTTATGATGAGGTTGAATGATCCATTTCCACACTTCTTTTCTTCTAAAACCAGAATCACATACCAGGCAGTTTTTCTAACCAACGAATGGGTGTGGTCAAACTCCTCTCCCTCCACTAGTTATGTGAGCCCATACCCATTGGTAATTTGGCACTGTTTTTTTCCCATTAAACTGAACACAATACTAGGAATCGTAACTATATCCACACTTCCCAATTCCAATTCCATTTCAATTTTGTAGAACCAATGGACCCTATAGTTCATATGAGATCCAACGAGTTTATCATGTGCTAAGTGGGTTTCCAGATTTATCCTCTTGCATCAGTGATGCATTGCTGTTAATGTCTGGCTGATCTATTATAGAACCAAACTTTGAGTTGTACAAAGTTTATGGTTAATCTTGTGCACTCATATGGTTTTACCTAAATGATGAAATCACTTATATGCAGCTCGTGGCTAGGTGCCTTTTCCTGCAGAAGACAACCTTTGCTTCTCCTTCTTGAGATGTAATAGGTGTTGTTATTCTGTCAGCTGACCAAGATGCTGCAGATCTGAACATCCTTTGCACAGATGTAATGTACATTTATCTCCACAGGTTAGCTATCAATTCACTGTATTCTGGCAAGCATTGCGTTGATGTTTTACATTCTTACTCCTGGGGATTGTTGTGGGTTACATGAAATTTGATGATTAAGAATGTCTGATCCGGTGATCCCAATACCTCTAGCACCCGAGATTTGCTTACTTCTGCAATGATTTTCATTCAGTATGCATGATGCATCAACGGTTTTGTATTTGTACAGTTTTGGATGTTTTTCCAAACTTTGGATCGCAAAATATCTAAGGAGTTATCGTTTAGTTGTTCATTGTGATGTAGTTGGCAAATTCCTTATTTAGGGTATAAGAGGGACAAGTTCTTGGTATCTAATCAAAAGTGTAAGCTTGACATTTGCATTTGACCCTCACATGCAGGAGGCTCATGAGTGTCAGTTTGGTTTTGTTTAGTCTTTGGTTTATGTGCATTGATAGTTGTCCTATGTGTGTCGGTTAATAGCTCCAAACTTATGGGGGAAGTAACTTCAGAAGAGTTTTGAAGTGACAGTTTGAAGCTTACATGACTGAGGGCGTCGTATGTTACAAGCAGTATATAACTGCACAAGGAGAGTGTTATGTCTTGCGGAAAGCATATAAAATTCTAGGAGGGCAATTAACTTTTAATGGTATACTGGTAAGGGAGAAGGTTATGGAAGATTTTAAACCATCCAAACTGTGTCTCTGACAGGCCCGCTGTGATTTCTGTTCCTTGCATCAGTTCTGTCATCAAACTTGCGCCCTTTTTTTGAATTGACTGTCAGAAACTAACCCAAAAAGCATTGTTGCTTGCAGCCTCTGATACGACGATGCCATCCGAAATTTGAGTGGTACCCATTCTATTATCTTCAAGGATCAATTTTGGAGTGATCCCAATCTCCAGAAGATGGAACCCTTCTTTTCTGGAGGATTGTACTTAGTTTTTACTTTTATAGGTGTAAATTGGACCTAAGCTAGTTTCCCGATAAATTTATGTACTTATGTCACAAATTGTGTAATCAAATGTTTAATTATATGGTGACGTTTGTTATTGTTCTAACAAAGTTTCTCTTGTTTGAATTAAGAAAAAAATATAAGAATTTAAATGAGAAATTTAAATATTAATGATTTATTTAAATTATGTTGATATCATTTAAGTAGGGTGAGATTGAAAGAGGCTGGAAATTTTTTTGGAAATTTTTTCCAATCTTTGCTCACAATTTTATAAGAAAAATTTTATTATTTATTTTTAATAATTTTTTCACCTAATTTTTTTCATTTTTTTTCTTGTGATTTTTTCTAAATCAAACATTAAAAAAAATTTATTTTTTAAAATTTTTTTCTTTTTATTAAATTTTTAAAGATTCCAATAATACTTGAGAAAAATAAATATTAAATTACTTGAATAGATGTATATTGATAGGACGTACTGTTTGTGCGTACTAGTACCAACAAAGCTGGCTCATAGAGAAGGGATGTATAGGAAAAACTGCCTGTAATCGACAACTTTACTTGAGAAAAGTGCCCCCCTTTTAGAGCATGGGCATCGGTTGGCCCGTGGGCCAAAAAATGAAGGGGGCGGGGGAAAAGTTGGCCCGGGGAGTTGCAGTGGGGCGCTCGCCCGCGTGGGCTCGGGGGAAGGCTGCGGGCCTCGAGCGGCCCCGCGACCCTTTTTTTTGTCTTCTACCCCCTGAAACGACGTCGTTTTGGGGGGGTTGGTTTCTTTTTTTTTTTGGGACTGCAAAAGCTGGGCTGGGGGGCAGAAAAGCATGGGCTGGCGTGCTATGGCAGGCAGTGGACGGAGGAGAACGCAGCCCGTGAACTTTGGCCTGTTTTTTTTTTTTTTTTTTTTGGTGAAAGTGTTGCCTATTAATAAGTTGAGAGGCTCCAACTGTAATTTTTCTCCCTTCGCTCCTTACCTGGTGTATCTGTTTTCAATTATCGAACTCTCGCAATTTCCATATTGATGTATGTGTTATTTTTTTAAATTACTCTCTTGTATTTCGTTCAAAAAAATAATGACTCTGTAATTAGTTGGTTCACCAAATTATTATTTGCACATTATTTATCTCACAAATAATAAACACAAATCACCAACTAAAACATAAAAACAAAAATAATTAAATATGATTAAGTGTGGGGTCTATTGATATTATTTTATTTGGTGAGGCAAAGTAATGAGCCAACCGTTGAAGAGAGTGAAGCTTGTGAGCCAAAAAGTTGGAGAGAGGGTTGATGTGGCAGTGGTGGGTCATCACCGGTGAGCCAAAAGTAAAGCTCACCACTGCACATGCTCTTACCTAATGTACTTGATTACGAGTCAATTGCACTTCTGCAATGGAGGCGATCGGATGCTCCAATTTCTCTCTCTTCAAGTCTGCATCCCTCAAATTCCACCGCTCTCTTCTTCTTCCTCTCTCTTCCAACCGCCGTTTTTTACTTCGATTATCCTCATCAATGGCTATTCATCCAGGTAGTTCCATGACCTTCGCACCTTTGACTATTAATCCAGCAAAGTGGAGGTGAGATTTACTTGTTTTTGAAATCTATCCAGGGGTTGAAAAAAAATTGCAATTTTTTTTTTGACGAATTGCAGAGAGTGGAAGTTCAGTAAAAACGAAGAAGAAAGCATATGATGGGTTGCTGTTGGATGCTGGAGGTACCCTTTTGCAGCTACAAAAGCCCGTCGAGGAGACTTACGCTGAAATTGGCCGAAAATATGGTACTTCCCCTTGTGTTTATTCAATTTTAGTTCTCTATCTACATTCCTTTTTTATTTTTTTTCTTTTTTTTTTGTGGACGGTGTGGGGAGGGGGAATCCCGTTTGTGAAGTGGGAAGTCTTGGAATCAATGTGTTGTTGCATTTTGTCCAAATGTTGTGTTTAATAACATGGGTGATGCGTGTATACAGTTTGTATGTAGTTCAGAGTAAACAAGAATACATATTTAATAGAAACGTTTATGGGTGTTTGGAAGATGATCGACAAATAAAGTCACGTATATAACTGTGTTAGTTAGTGGAGTGGCTTCCAGTTTGTTGCTCAACTAGACAACTACCAAGTCTTACTTTCAATCACTTCCTCTGAATTTTGAAATAATGTATGTGCAATTGCAAGATAAGGCAGTGTCTTATCATAATGTACCTTAGGAGCCCTTGTGAGAAGCCTTAAGTCGATGATATGTTAAGTTGCAGGTATAATTTAGCTCTATAACTTCTGGGTCCCCTTTCCTCCTTGCATGCCTAGTTAGCATTTGCAAGATTAATTACTTTTCTTTTGAATGTGATGACGAAACCACCGTGGAATTCATCAGCTGTTATGTAAGTTGATTGTTGATTATTGTCTGTGCTTCTTGCTTGAGGGACCTCCTTGTGCAGCTTCATTGTCTGCTTTGCTTTGCTTTTTCACTACCATAAATTTGTGATCTCAGCTGCTTTGACTTTGATGAGTAGATCGGTGTGAGGAGGTGGACTGAATGTCATACAATTCTTACAGGATTAAGTAAGTCTGTGCCTGAAATCAAGCAGGGTTTTAAGAGAGCATTTTCTGCTCCATGGCCTGAAAAACTTCGCTATCAGGTATTGTCTGTACTTATATATGAATGGTGCTATTGTTTGGTTGTTTGAATGATACTATGCTTTAGTTTAGTACTTGGGTAATATGTTTACAACATCAATAGTAGCAATAGCATATTAGCCTGTGTTTGTGCTTCAGAATGGCAAGGCTGCTACAAGATTGCAGTTCATACTAGATTCTTTTGCTAGGTTTCACTGTTTCATAGGAACAGTAAGTTCTTTTGGGTTAGCCATGCAACCATTCTAAATAAAGATATACTATGACCATTGGTCAAGGATTACATGAAGTTGCTTCTTGGATCATTTGGCCACGAGCGAGATACTGTCTTCCATTTTAGGTTTGGACTGACATCTGATTTTGTATGAGGAACTGACGGAGTAAACAGAGGGTTATTATTGTCATTTGATCGTTCCCTTTTATTTGACATTGAATAAGAAAACGCAAAGAAAAATGGTGAAATTAACCTAAGGCGGCATTAAAAAAAGATTTACAAAAAAACCCCTCTAGAAAGGATAGGATATCTGAAACATCAATTACTTTGACAATGCAATCCACTGGTGCATGTCCAAAAATAGCTTTCCTACTGCTTGCTGTGATTGAAAAGGTGCTTATGAATTCCATACATTTTATGCAATTTACAACTTCTACAGGGTGATGGAAGACTGTTCTGGAAACTTGTCGTTTCTGAAGCTACTGGTTGTGATGATGAAAGATACTTTGAGGAAGTCTATGAGGTAGCCTGAGAACTGCTCATGTTTACTGAGCAGGCTTGACGATGAAGCTTTTAACTTAGTGTGTATAGCCGTCTTTGCTTTCAGTATTATGCAAATGGCTATGCTTGGCATCTTCCTAATGGGGCCCAGGAGACACTATTGTACCTGAAAAATGCTGGAGGTTGTACCCGTCAATTATTTCATCTTCTAAGTCGTGCCACCTAATTGGAAATTATTTGTATTTTTCACCACTGACTACTTCCTCCACAATGTGTTCCTTGTTGCAGTTAAGTTGGCTGTTGTGTCAAACTTTGACAGCCGCTTGAGGAAGCTATTGAAGGACCTCAATGTCTTAGATGTGTAAGTACCATTATATTCTTTTTTCTGTTGTTTAATGGTTAATTACTTTTCAAGGCTACAATGCTTCTCAGGGTAACACTGTCAGCTGTTTTTAAGAGAACTGTTTGCATATTTTTGTTGTGTGCAGTGAAACTCCTTTCCAGGAAAGGAATCTTTGTTTACCCATTCACCTGATTGTCATGAAAAATAGAAACTTCCTTTGCTCTTCTGTTTCATGCCATTGCCTCTCTCCCCTAATTCTCTCAAGTGATTGCAGGGATAATTCTGCTTA
This sequence comes from Carnegiea gigantea, assembly GCA_029747015.1. Classification (NCBI taxonomy): domain Eukaryota; kingdom Viridiplantae; phylum Streptophyta; class Magnoliopsida; order Caryophyllales; family Cactaceae; genus Carnegiea; species Carnegiea gigantea. The sequence goes on from JAKOGI010000077.1 coordinate 715,361, forward strand.
GCTTTATAAATGTTTTACCTTAGGATGATGCAATTTTTCTCTTGATTACTTTGCAGGTTTGATGCTGTTTTAGTATCTTCAGAGGTGGGATTTGAAAAACCAGATGCACGGATATTCAGGGCTGCTCTAGGTAATCTATATAAACTTGATTATTCGGGCATATCTGACAAAGAGATTATTCTTGTTGATGCATAACGCAGCATCTGTTCTATTTTAACTGAGGAACTTGTCTGTAGCACTAGTTGTAGGTTAATGGATAAGTCTGCATCCCACTCTTCCATCCCTGCTCAAGATCATTTCTTCTTATCTTCAATACTAGTAACCTGGGCGGCTACATTTCCCTGTCTGGACTCCGGAAATCAATTTAAATGCACTGAAAATCATTGGATTTCTTCCATGCATTGCATCTGCCATATTTTATTTTGCCTTAATTTTCTGCCCATTTTTGATGCACTTGGGTTCGAACCGCAATCCATTTCACCATCTGATGTTTCCATGAACAGAACAATCCAAGGAAAAATGAAAATTAACACATGGGAAGATGTATAGCCTATGCTGTATGTTATAGGGCAAAACTGTCAGTTTCAGAATCAATGAAATGAATGGGTCAACCTTTAGGGTATCGCTGCGATCCCTGAACTACAACTGCTATTGTGTGTTTGACGTAGTTCTAAATGACAGTTATGTTTTACGTTCGCTGTGCTATTTTCCTTCTGCTCCATGGAATTCGTTTTCAAATACTTCTGGAGCTTTTAGAGTCTTTTTGTGGGAATTACCGGAACAGTCTTTTTGCTTGTACACTACAATCTACCCAATGTTCACCCTGGGCTTCTTCTTGTGTAATTTTGTGGTCTATTATATGATCTCTCTCTCTCTCTCTCTCTCTCTCTCTCGCTCGTGCGTGCGCACATGCCCGTGTGTCCGTGAATAGGTATAGAAGTTCAGGGAGCATTCTTCTTAATATTTGATGTTGTAGACCAGACTGGTGTAGGTGCTCATAGAGCAGTCCATGTTGGGGATGATGAAGATGCTGACAAGATGGGCGCCAATGCAGTTGGAATTGATTGTTGGTGAGTTGTTCTGGATCACATTATAAGTTCTCTGATATGGATTGTTAGCTCTTCGACTGACTCCATGCTTGAGTCGGCATATCCTCGTGGCAATTGCATACCCCTTGAGTTTAGCATTCACACAAGCTTAGCTTTTATTGAATGCTCCCACATAAATGGATTAGTACTTGGTTATGCACCTTAATGTACACACCAATACCCATGACATCAGCTGTTAAGAGAGACTTATTTAACAAGTCAAATCCCTTCTGAGACTACTTCTAACCTGAGGCTTTTTATCCAAGGGCAGCATATCATTGCATAGTTTGCATTGCCCATTGTGTCTACGGTCAAACTGATTGCTCAATGTTATTAATTATACTGTTGTGAGGACCCTTTTAGCTGCCGCGTTTTTCCTCTCTTCATGGGTCTCTGCACTTCTGCTACCAGAAGAAGAAGAAAAACTATTCTATTGATCCTTTCCAGTAGAAACAACATTACCACTAGTGTAGATCTCACTAAAGTGAGGTTTAGGAAGATATCAATGGTCTTTATTCTGTGGCATCCTGTTTGTGTTGTGGAGTGGCTCTGTACTCTTGCCACTTTGATATCATATGAACATTAATATTCTAGTCATAAATCATACATGCATGAAGAGATGAAAATTAGATGTTTCCTACTTCATTGAGATGTGCAGGCTGTGGGGAAATGACGTGAAGACATTCTCAGAAGTAGAAGACCGTATCCTTGTTCCAAACCCGTAGTTTCTAAGTACAAACAAATCTATGCATTAAGGTATGCGAGCTCATCCATCTAACGCCTAGCTACCCTTCCCCAGTTTTCAGCATTTCTAATATGCAATATGATGTTAAGCTTTATGCAGGAGCGCAAGACTAGTGATTAACCTCTGTCGAAGCTGGATAGCCATGTCTTGTTTCAGACAGTTCAAACCCGATTACGCTCCAAGGAAGGCCATTCCCATTCGTAATAGCTTGTTACCCTTTCCTTAGCCCTTTCGGGAAAAGGGGGGGGGGTGTTGAAGATGTGTATGTATCGAGTACCTATTGTTTGGCGCTTTTTAATAACACTGGTTTTGGTTTCCTTACAAGAAAGAACAAATGAATAAATGTGTCATCCAAAGTTTTAAGCAGCAGGAAGACAGTATCGAATGATATGATGTGGCACTGTAGTGGAAGCCAGATTTATTGTGCGCCTGTTCGCACAGTTTGGTGAACTCAATAGCTTAGATTAAGATGCTAGGCAAGCGTGAGATAAATGGTTGTTGCGAACCAGTATGACGAACCAATATGGGTTCCACTAAATCTGAAAGCGTCAAAATATATGCACACTTACACCTAACACCTAAGCTGTCAAAAAGCATTCCCAAAAAACAGACCACTTAAAGAACTTCCATACACGCAATAAGGCATACGCAGGGAGACCTCTCCAAAATTACAATTACATTTAGAAAGATCAAGGAATTTTATCCATAGAATCTGAGGTTCCTCGATATCATAAAGCAGGTCCTATACAACTTCCTTCTGTAAGATATGTGTCTAAACCAGCTCATTCACTCCAAGACACTCTGCCTTCCTGTCAGTTTCCGGTTCAGTTTTCACCAGCACTGATCATCAATCCTGGCAAGATTTTCGGTTGCATAACAAAGCGACTGACACATGAAAACGGATAACCAAAGCTGATGGAAACCTTTTAAAGCTCACATTGAGCTGATGGAATTCAACAGTGACTTGGTCACTAATCAATGTAAGGTTACATCATTCAATTCCAGTTTTCAGCAATTAACATGAAAAGACCAGTGACCTGAAGGCAAAAAGCTGATCGCTTAAGCAAGGTAGCGATATAACTTCCTGTCTGCAATATCCCTCTCTAAGAACTCACGTTCGATGAGGGACTCTATACGCTTCTTTATCTCCACGGGGTTGGGCAGGAAACGAGACTGCAACTGCTTTGTCACCTCTGTAACTATATTGTTATGATCTAGTACCCTTCTGGATTTCATTATTCTTACTATAGCAGCCTCTATTTGTGGCTTTCTATCCTCCTCAACCCTTTGCCGCGTCTCTTGTTTCTCGGGCTCCGACTCTTTTTGGGCTACCACTGTTCCTATCTTCACCTTGAAGAATTTGCTTGTAAACTTGTCATTGAATAAGAAGGTATCATTCTCATCAATATCTTTGCTCATGGGCTCTTTCCTAAGGACATTCTTTCCCTTAACACAAGCAAGAGATTGCAAACACCTCTTGAGCTCTGTGGCAGGGATCTCAGTGGCCTGCTCGATCTCCTTGTAGCTAAGTTGATCAGCATTATTGAAGAGCATAAGGACACACATTTGATATGTAGAAACGTTTAGCTCATGCTTCTGACCCTTTCCAAAGGTTGCCTTTATATCAGCTGTCCCCATGTTAGTTTGCCATGATAATCTTCTCCCAGTGTGCGTCCCAAGGTAGTATGAGCGGAACTTCTCACAAAGTGCCGATAACTCTGCAGGCAGGTTACAAGGAACACTAGGTTGAGTGGGCCAAGACCCAGTGGTTAAGACATGCACAACCAGAGAAGGCGCATCTCCCAGCTCAGCACCATGGCTTGCATAAAATCCCTGCACTGTATCCTGAGAAGTCTTCATATCGGTGAACATTCCCTCCAGTTTGGAAGTGAATTGGTAACCACACTCTGTTTTGAGCTTAACTATCAGGCTTCTCTCTGCATCATCAGACACAGTTTTCCCAGACAGCAGTCGTTTAGCCAAATGTTGTTTATAGTACTTCTCAAACACATCTTTCTCCTGCAGGTAGCGGAATAGCATCATGACTTTATCAAGTACAACTTCTACATCGTCCTCACTAACACCCTTGAGGCCTTTCCGAAGTTTGTCATCCACAAACAGAGAGATATACTCAGGCGAGCGGGGATTCAAATTAATGAAGAATTCAAATGATGAATTCAGCGCATTCTGGAAAGTCTTGTCATTGTTGAATGCCAGGCTTATAATTTTATCATACTTATCCTTCTCATCCAAAAGACGCTGAACAAACTCCACCGGATCCTTCACTCTCTCTGGATCAGTAACAAGCTGTTTACCAGTTTCTCTTATGTGAGATGTCATCACATCTCGAATGGTGCTGAGACCATTGTCAACCCGGCAAAACAAGTTATACAGTCGCCCCAAGTCTTCATATTTATCATCAAGAAGCATGTTAACAAGGCCCGAATTCTCCATATGAACTAGCCTTAGCATGTGGTCAGCAATCATCTCCCTCTCAACTACAGTTGTTATCTTTTTTTCACTTGTAGGGTTCAAATAATGGGACACCCGCTCTATTTCTTCATTCAGACGTCTCTCAGCCTTTTTCAGATAGTCACCACAATCACAGCACTCAATGAATCGTTGAGATTCAGCCTGGTAGAAATTAGCAGAAACTTCAAGAAATGGCTTCTCAAAGTCCTCCTGATATACGGAGGAACCTAAGTCCATCAGCATCTTTATTATATTCCTCATGAGCCCCCTATTTATAACTTCCCCAGTTCGTTCTCTCAAAATCAACTCAAGGAGTGTGTTTAAAAGCCTTGTCTGGATATTGCTGGAACGGATAACATAGTCCCTCCATAAATTAAGCCCGAGCTCATAAACTGGAGTCTTATGAGTGCTAGGAACAAAAGTTCTGTCCATGTACATCAGTATGTCACGGATCATCTGCAAAGCTTTGTTATGGTCAGCCCATTTTCTGTTTAGCTCTTCAAGAAAGGAACCTCCTTGAGCAGCTTCTATGGACTTTGAGATTTCCCTCAAATGTGCACTCATTGTTGTCACAAGCCCTGAATATAGCTTCTCACCATATTTGTGGAGAACCATATTGTAAGCATTTCTGGAAACAAATTAACAAGAACAAATAAGAAGATGTATAAGGAAAGAAGATTTCCACCAATGACCAGCATGGAGATGCCTCAAGCTTATGATCAAAAGCACCACATTCAATATTCCCTCACAAATGTAAAAAAAGTCCAAAGGGACTCTGATCATATAGAGATTTGACAATCTAGATGAAAATAGAACCTACAGCATGCAGCAAGAAAAACCAGCTTTATGCTCCATTTTAGATAAGCAAGGACATCCTTGTAATGACTAATGTGATGTGTGAACATCTCCTAAATCATCTTTTAGCCCCAACACATTCTCAATCTGATACTAGGAGAATAACCAGCTCCATAAGAATATGAATTCAGAAGTAAATCCTCAAACCTGCACACGGGCTAGTAGTGTTATTTATTTTGGCTAATATTCTTTACAGCTGGAATGGCAAAATAAACTTTCCCTTATAGAGCAGCAAAATCGGTAAGGATAAAGGTTAGTTCCAGCACTCTGCAAGCCAAGGTCAAGCAACCACATTCTCTCCATCAATTCTAATAAATTCCAGAACGAACTCAGGATAGCTTAACGCTTCCATGTTTCTATTTTCCTCCCAAGATATTCCCAATTGAGCCTTGGATCCGCGTTGTTGGAATTGCTAGATCATAAATTACACCGTCAAACTGCCACATTGCCATTAGAGAGGTCCTTCGTACTGCTGCACCTTTCTTACATCATAATTATCAGTTGCAGAAAATGCATCTTGTTCCCATCAGTTGTCAAGATCCCGTCGCTAAAAGCCTCACAGATGAATAAGTTGACCCTTTCAAGCAGGGCAACATTATTTATAAGAATCCAATAATTAGTCAAGGAAAGACATTAGTACACAAAGCACCACCAGCAAAAATCAGTATGGCATGCTTTAGACACATGCTTTAGACACAGTCCCTCAGCTAGCAATTGAACACACAATTGGAAAAGGCAGCAACTATGTTTAATCCAATGTTCTCCACCTAAGCATCCAAATATTTGTTTGAATCAAACAGCTTGTTCATAATGAACTAAAGTCGCTTTTGAACCCTCAGGAAACGGGGAACGGTAAGGACTAAGCACGATGCTTCACTATAATATCCTCTATTTTTCTTAAAAAGCGGTGGTTGTTTAAGGTTCTTAATCCGTCATTCAACGTGCCTAGTCTCTTTGCAATTGAGTGCTAAGGCTACTATATCAATGCATTTTCTTACACATCATTACAGGCCCAGACCAAATGCTTGTGACAGCACCACTGAGCTAAAATGAAGCAAGAGGTCTAGAAAAGGTAGCATGTAAGCACAACACCAATGGGAAGTCATAAGCCAAACAATAAAGCCAAACGAAACAAATACATGAACTAATACATGGATCAATTCAATGGCTGCCAGTGCGTCAGTAAACTACCGCAATATGGTTTGCAATAAACATCACAAATGTCAAAACAAACGTCAAAATCTATACAGCAACCAGAATTCTGAAGAACATATAAAGAAGTAGGGTATGATTGTCGTTGAAAGCAGCTAGATTTCAAATCAAGGATGCAACAAGGCTAAGGGAAATTCTGCAAAAATCTGATGAACCAACTTCCCCAATGGGGAGAAGAAAATGCCAACACAAACATTAAAACAACATTTGTGCAATCATGAACTCGTAGTTTATATCACTTTCTAAGAGTTCACAATACTGATAAAAAATTAGATAATCCATTAGCTAAGCAAATTAAGCACAACAGAACAGTAATCTCACATAAGCACTAAACAAAAAACCCAAAATGGCATCCAGAGAACAATCAAGCACAGCAACAAATGAAAAGAAGGCGGCCAACCTGTAAAGCTCCTCGAAACTAAGGCCACTAGCGTTATGATTGTAAATTTCATGTATGGCGTGCTCCAATATCTTCCAAGTCTTATCAGCATACTTCGGATCAACCACCACCCTATGCTTGAATGCCTCTATATGAAACGTTTTCTTCTTCTGATTACTCATCCTTTTGTTAACCCTATCCTCCAATCTCCAAACAAAAAATTTCGCAAAGATTAGAGATAACCTTCGAATGAAATCGCTGGAGCAGGCGATCAACGTCGGAAATATTTCATTCAATTGAAGACCTAAATTGATGGAATCCAATTATGACGATTCTTCGCCATGTTCGCACGGTTTGGTTAAAGATCTGAGAACGGAAAGGATAAGATTCAAAATAGCGAAAGAAGCTGAATCGATGAAGAAATGAGCTAGGGTTTCTTCGAATTGGCGGAGGACGCTGGAAGCAAACCGAACCGGCAGGGTTTAGAGAGAGAGAGAGAGAGGAAGGTAGAAAGAGAGAGGGGGGTTCGGTGGGAAGCTTCAACCGGGGGTTTTGAGGGGATTCAGGGAAGGGGGGAGAGAGAGAGGATGGGAAGGGTGGGGGGGGGTTGCTCTGTGACTGTAATGCGTACTACTAGGGAGAAAGACGACGCCCCCCTTTTTTTTAAATTATTATTTTGTGATTAAACTACTTCAAGCCTGCTGGGCCCAAGTTCAACTCATCCTGGGCCCTAATTTGGGCGCGGCTGGGACTAATGTTAATTATTAAACAAGTAAGACAAACGATCACCAAATCAGAGTGGCGCAGCGGAAGCGTGGTGGGCCCATAACCCACAGGTCCCAGGATCGAAACCTGGCTCTGATATTAAGAGAAGGCTTCCATTGCTAGACTTTTGTTTTTTTCCCCCTCTCTTGATAAAGATTCTAATTGACGTTCCAGACACTACTTCGGTTGTTTTGTGACGAAGTCATTGGACGCCCACGGGGCCCAACTCTCAACCCAGTGTGTGTGGGCCAATTTGGGAAAGTTGGATTCGGCTGTTAAGTCAATGAATTCATTCGCAGCCCACACGGCCCAACTCTCAAACCCACTGTGCGTGGGCCAATTTGGGAAGGTCGGATTGGGCTGTTTACAGAATTTGGAAGAAACTTCACAGGGTCGTTTGATTAATACACCACAACAATTTCATTTTCTTTGACTCATGCATCGTGATTCATGAGTAGCCTATACTATTCGTTTGTGTTATTAGACAAGGTGAACTGTTATGAAGTCAAACTTAAGGCTGAAGTTTTTGGGTGCTTATTAATCTGGTTAATAAAGCTTTTGAAATCTATTGTCATGGATTTGTGTTTAATTTTCGCCTACGTTGATTGTTGTGTCTCATGTGCATCAAAAAAGAAGGGTATAAGGTTATATTATTTTGAACTCTTTTTTAATGAATTTATTTGAAATGAATTTATCTAAACTGAATTGAAAATTTGTTCAATCAAATTGAACTAAATTTTTTAATTTTATTAACAACAATTCCCAATATAAACTTTGCTTATGTGGAGTTTGGGAGATCCAGATATGCGTAATCTTACCTCTTCAGACATCTCTGTCCTCAAAGAGGTCGATTTTTTTTCTTTTGCTAAGCTAAACTGAATTTATTTATGTTGAATTATGAATTTATATGCTAACTAGATAAAATTTATTTTTATTAAACCAACTGAACTGAACTCAATTGAACTAATTCTTTAACCAAAAAAAATGTAAGTTGAAGAAATCAGGATTTATTGCTCACTATTCATCATTGTAAATTCTTTACACAATCTTTGTTAAGAGACAACATATTTTTCATAAAATTTATACAGAATTACAACTTATATGTCTACATAAGTTAAGGATTAAAAAAAATGAAAATAGACTATTCAATAAATTACCATTTTTAAAACTGCTACTTTTCTTTTTCTTTTTCTTTTTTTGAGAAGTGGACATCCAGATTTACGTCATACCTCCAAGTGCCAGCAATTCGGTCTCCATATTTAGATACTTTTAAACCTCTTCAAATTAGGAATTTAAGTCATGAGTTCGGCAAGGAGATTGAGTTTCGAATTTCGAATCTTTCACAACAGATGTATTATGTCGTAAGGCAAACAAACACCAAATCAGAGTGGCGCAGCGGAAGCGTGGTGGGCTCATAACCCACAGGTCTCAGGATCGAAACTTGGCTCTGATATTTTGTTTTTGAAATCTTCTAATTACAGAATGTAGCCTAATTTTGCAGCAGCTGTGCGAAAGCCACATCAAAATTCCAGATACTTCTTTCCTTGTTTCTGCAGAATGCTTCCGCAGTTTCTGGAACTCCGCTCTTTACCTTCTCGTACCCCACTTTCAGGTTACTTCAAAGATTAGCCCTTTTTGTTGAAAAAAGAACAAATTCGCCAATTTTCTGATAATTTTAGGCATTTTCTGCGAATTTTGGTGGGTTCTTCTTCTTCGTTTATGCATTACTCAAGTTGTGAGTTCTTCTGCACCGCACCCTGTTAAATTAATCCAGTTTATTATGCCCTCAGGATTTGGGCTTTTGTTTGTTGCTTAAGAAATGCCAGAAGACCCTTATGCCGAGCGCCCTTTGTTTGGTGGCGCCCTCACTATGACTCTTCCCCTTAGATTCCAGGTTAGCAAGCCAAGTTCTTGTTTTTGGTTTCATTTTTTACTTGAATTTGTTTCAACATTAGCTTTGATCTGTGGTGAATTGCTAAAGTGAGAAATTTCTGTGTTCTGATGATTGATTGTTTTGTAGGATCTAAGCAATGTCAGGCAAGTCCCTGATCACCAGGTTAGTAAGTTTAAGGGTTTCATTTTTTATTTTTTATTTTTTATTTTAGAATTCTAGTGTTGGTACTGTGGTTGTTTGGGAATTTGTAATTGGTGCAATCTTCAATGGGGTTCTGTATTTGTGATTGAAGGAAGCATTTGTTGACCCCAATCGGGACGAAAGTCTCATCATTGAGCTCTTAGACCTAAAGCATGATGTTGCTGATGAAGCTAGTGCCGTGTGGTTCCTGCACGACCTTGCTAGGGAACAGGATGCTGAAGGGGCCATGGTCAGTTTTCGAGTTCTTATTCCTGTTTTTGATTGGCTGTGCTTCATATTGTGTATTTTAAGCGATTATTTTTGACATATGTTAAATTTAGAACTTGACTCATGCATCTCTTGCTTTTGATATTGATAGAATCACTCTATGGTGAACAAGAGGTAGAGATAGAGGCTGAGAACAAACAGTTTTGATAACAATATTCTATCATGATAGAAATATATGTAACGGATATCATCTTTCAACAAATTCACAGTGATCCATGTTATGAACGATGCTGTGTAACGTTATTTGGGCTTGAAAACAAAGATCGGCTTTGGGTGCTATTATCCGATCTATCTCGGCCTTTCCTGATCATTAAATGCCAAGAACTCAAGAACTCATGTTTTGCATATTTAATGGGTGTTCAATATTGAAGGTCAGGGATACTTGCCAAGTGACTTCATATAATCTTATCTCCTTTTGTTGTGGGAAATGAAGTATAGGCAACTGGACACGAAGTCAACAACACTGGTTCCTGGTCTTCCTAACTTGCTTCCTCTTTTTTTCCAAGAGAGAAACAAAGGTATTAGATGGCAAGTGGCCTTCAATATTTGCTGTGGAAAAACTAAATCTTGTGAAGAACATAATTTAGAGTGGCTAAGTGACATTCTGGTGTGTTTCATTTTGCATTTTACAGTACTGAGATGCCATGGGTGATAGACCCCCCCCCCCCCCCCCTCCCAAAAAAAAAAAATAAAACCCTGGACTTAATCTACTTGTGTCTGGTGCTTAAGCAGTAGCAACTGAAGATAAAAAAAGTATTTAAAAATGAGTGAGGCAAACCATAATTTTATTTAAGCACGTTCTGTATGTGCCAAATGCAGGTGCTTGAACAGTCAGGAGTGTTGCAGGCTCCTGGCTTGTGCTTCAGAGGTATCCCGGCTGTTGTGACTACCGCTGTGGGTCAAATGGTATGTGTTTTAATTAGATATTCTTTTGCACTTGCTATTTAATTTAATTAAATACTTTGCGTAGATTGTTTGATTTTTTAGTTTTTATCTTGTTTTTGAAAGAATGCCTTCATCATTGAGTAGGAGTGTATGACCGATGGAAATTTGGAATGCACATAAATAGCGTGCATACGTATCTGGTGGGTCAGTATCTCTGTTAAAACTTGTCTGGGTTTCTGTCGGCAATGGGAAAACATCCAGCATCTAGTTATCTAGCTTGTTAGTATGGTTATGGAAGATTTGTGAAGTTGAGGTATGACTTGCCATGAACAAGGCAACATAATGAAAAATCTAGTTTTGAAATAAAATTTCATACCTTCTTATTAATGGGACCATAAATACAGCAATCTTAGCTAGAGGAATATTTTTGTGCTTGTTTTGGTTGAGTATATTCATTGGTTGTTTTTGAGACTGTCTTTCATGATGACATTGAGCTGTTACCCTTCGTGTGATACTGCATGCTTCTTGTCAGTGGCCCCCCACCCAAAAACTTTAAAGAGAATAGAAAGTAGATGTTGTTAGTTAAAGGTGAGATGAGAGTGCGTATGTGCATCTCAAGGAGTTGTATCAAATAAACAGATGATTGATCAAAACTTTGATGTTGAGGAATTCGTTAGAACTTCTGTTGAGATTAAATTGGTTTGGTACGAAATGCTTCAAGTTGGAGGCTTGGATTCATTATCTAAGAGTGGCTATGATGGCTTGGAAATGAATAGATTATTGGAATTCTGCATAATCGAATAATCATTATTTGTTCATGGGATCTTATAGCGGTGATATTCGATAGGCTTTCTTTTTTTTTTAAATACCTTTTTTTGGGTTTTTAAACAAGGAGCTTGTCTTGGGTGAGAAAGTCTCATCAAAGAGGGCCATGATGTTTTGGAAAAAAGGTGGTTCGGTCGCATATCCTGGAAATCCAAGTTCATACCCTGAAGTCTTTCCTAGGTACAGATGTGAGCATTGGATCAGCCACCCAACCACTCCCCCCCCCCCCCCCCAAAAACAAAAACAAAAGATAAAGAAAAAGGAAAATCAACAACGAAAACAATTCAACAAACAATGGGGACAATTTCATGAGGCATTTTTGTTTTTAGTGCGCTCTTCCTCAAAACAAGTGCTTAAAAGTATGCACTGGTTTGTAGCAAAGGCAGGCAGACAGCTGTTCTTCATAGAAATTTTTATCCATTCGGACCATGCCTCTATGACTCTATGACGGTGGTTAGCTATTGTCCAGCTACTAAGGTCTAGTTTTCCCATGTTTATGCAGGCCATTTCCAAAGGACGGCAAGGAAGAGAAGCACAGAACATTGTAAGGGTAAGTTTCTCTTCTCCCGAAAACAGCATACCACCACTGTCCAAATCCGATTCCATAACTTGGGGTCGCAGCTGGGCTTCTTTTGTTTTTTTTTTGGGGGGGGGGGTGTGTTCAAATGTTGCAGCCTCACAGAGGCTGTTTCTATTGGACCCGAGACTGAAAACCATTTATAGCTGCTACTGCTATGAAATGAAACGGAGGACACTTCAGTGAGGTATTTTTCTTACTTCTGCCATTATCCAAGGTGGAAAAAGTATCTAAAAGAAACTTATCCTGCCTAGGGAAACAGACATAAGCATTTAACCATCCAACCACTGTATTTACAACTACTGATTGGAGGCTGTCCTGTTGGTACATGCAGGTTTATTTAGCTAATCTGCGCCTAAAGGAAGTTGGCACAGATGTCCTGATAACTGCTTATGAGCCAATTGTTATAAAGTAAGCATCAGAATTTGCTGTTTTGGAGACATGAAAATTTGACATTTAGCAATATGAACTATCATCCATACCTGGAAGATACCCATGCTAGGAAATCTGCAACCTACTGACCCTACTATTGTCACCCTCTTTACTCCTGCGCCAACGAAGTACCTGCAGTCAAAGACCAACTGTTCTTTTCCTTTCTTCAGACTTTTAAGTGGCTCAAATTTAAATCAGTTGGAGCATCATCAAATTCCACCAAATGGATTAGAAAAGATATTACTTCAACATTGCTAGTGGGTTTGCTATGAAGCTTCGAATTGAACAATAGTTCGGCATGCAGTCTGGTATAGACCATTTGAGCATAAGGGCAACAACAATTGAGATTACTAAATGCTAGCTGTTCTGAAGTATATCAACATACTGCCTTGCATATTTTCTTAATACATGCACATGGACCCAAAAGTTCGTATATGTGCTTTTTTGTGCACAAAGGGTGGGTAGAACTACGAACATAACTTCATTTTATATCTGGAACCTGATCTTATTTTTGCTAACTGGATCCTGTTTTTGAGTGCTGAAAATCTCTCATTTTCCCCCCTCTCCAGTCCACTGAGTGAGAGCGTAAGCACAGTTGGTGCTGGGACTCCAGTACCTGCTGAGCAAGCTGGATGTATGCCATTATCCGAAGTTTTCAAGCTCGCTGTGTCTAGCTTCAAAGTGACTGATTGGAGCCTCTTTCAAGCCTGAGGGGAGCTGTTCTGTGAATTGTACCTGGAGTGTCTTTTCTGATTTGGCTGCTAAGCTAATTGTGTTCATGTCCACGAATGGATTTCCTTCGTGTCTCTTAGGTGGATTTTTTCGTTACTAGAAGTTGTTAACGCTGCTAAGCCTGAGAGAACTGTTCTATGAATAGTACCTGGAGAGCATCATGCGGTCAGTTTGCTAAGCTTACTCAATTACGAAGCTTCCTCCCAAACTCAAATTTGAACCATTGCAATCTAGCAGCTTTCCCTTTATCCCTCCATGTTGATCTTTTGTTGCTTTTATACGCAACCCTTAACTACTAAAGTGCGGTTCTTAGAGATTGGCCATGAGATTGCCTTCTTTCTCTGTTGAGCCCATCTATTGAGTTAGCACATTCTTCAAGATATGGCACAGTGTCATATAAGATGATTTCAATTCAAAAACAATGGGATGGAACACTTTGTCGAGGAAATTTACTAAAGCATGCGTAAATTGAAGGCGCATGAGTGAAAGGGAGTGCTTGATGATGTCAAAATCTGTCTTCAGAATTGCAATGATACGAAAATTCTAGACGAGGATATGAACTCATTGGTGTTCGTAGACTGTGATCAGTGCTTACACGTTGTTATGAGTGCGTGTTTCTGAGAAAACAAAAATGGCGTAATGGAAGCATTTTTCTTGGCCATCTGCTTGGCAAAAGAATGACTATAAATTATTATAACAATAAGAATCAAAATTGGACAGGAACTTTGTTGTATGGGGGATATGAACCTAAATATTCGACTTCAGAAGGATATCGATCGATGAATTACAATAGGAACAACGATGAACATATAGGGTTAGAAACTGCTTGTGAATCTAAGGCACAATCTCATGTATTGGTACCACTTCTATGAATGCAATGTGCAAATCTAAAAGAAATCGGGTTAGACTTTCCCATTGAGTTTTCGCTAGACCTTCCCATTGAGTTTCGTGGAATCAGATCCGTGTTTTTGCTGCATGGGAAGGGAGGCTCCTGCGCTCCTTCCCTCCCGGCTTGGAGGAGGTGTTGCTGTACCATATCATTCCCAAAACAGCAAGGATCATTCATAGGACAACATGGAGATTCAAAACCTCTTTACCAAAGAATATGAACCCTAGAATCAAAACGAAGATTGTCTTCATATGGCCGAGTACTTGGAAAGACACTGCTGTGAATCTTCCAATGCAGATGAACTGGCTCAGGTTTGTTCCAATTGCGATTGTGCATGAAAGGGTTATAAACATCTGTGGGGATGGAGGACAAGCACATCAATTGCGGACAATTCCATGAAGCAAGATATGCCAAGTAATTGCATGAAGTGCCACAACGACCACGTGAATAGTTTGTATCCCATTGATCAAGGATCACAGAGATCTAGATGAAAGGAGCCGTGCCCTAACGCTTTCAGAAGATTGCACGATCTGACCGAGAACAAAATAAGAAGCTATTTGTCTTGCTTAACTATAATACGTGCAGCTTGATTTATCTAGAATCTAGAGTTTATCAACATTCTAAATTCTCTGATAGTTGGATGCAAAATAATTTCAAAGATGGCTCTCCAGATCTCAAATAAACCAAAACAAGATATCCATGCAAACAGAGGCGGCCATAAAACATTTTCAAAACAGACAAAGATCACCATTTACAGACTATGTGAGATGGTAGCTTCTACAATTTTCAAACTCAAGAACTACAACTGAGGCACACTCAGCCTGAGCTTGTTAATTCTGCTCTGAAAACGATACAGACAGCCAAGAGCAAGCATGATGTAAGAGTTAAGTGATAAATACATATTTACCACCCCCCCCCCCCCAAAAAAAAAAAGAGCTCCACGACCTCTGAAATACTAGCCAACTAGTGATGGATATTGCATTCAGACAATCGTGGCAGTGAGAAAGTATGCAGAAGCTCAAAAGGTACTATGACAAATAGGGAACTTATGCTCAACACGGAAGCAATGGTGTAGTTGAATGCATCGATTCTTTTGCCTGTCAACCAGTAATCCAAGATTGGACCTAATATAAGCAGGGATGCAGCATGTGCTGGAGCAGTATGACCCAGTAGATTGAACGAGCTGAGGGAATACTTCTTTTGAAGATGATGCACATACTGCAATACCCAAGACAGACAGAACTGAAAATCCAGAATCCAGGGGAAAGAAAAAAGCAGCACAGAAAGTCACCAATGGAATTGTCCACAAACGCAGAATAGGGAACAATACATTGCAATCTACTTGTATCTGTACAATAACCCTAAAAGAAAAGCAGCTTTCTTGATGCATCAAAACACACACAAACTTTCTGGAATCAACAACATATTACAAATCAATTGCATCAGAAACTTGCTTCCAGCAGATCAATCTGATGAGTATCAACAGACCAGAGAGATCACGAGTATGACAGATTGGGTCCCAATGATGTTACGAGAAGCATGGGTTTGGTAACTTGGTGCTGCATCCTTCGTATAGGGAGGAAAAAATAACTTCTCAAACTAACTTAATTTAAATACGCAATTATTCCTAGAACACTGGAGTCACATTGCTGGGATGGCTTATCAGGTACAAACTGGTTATTCAGGCATGAACAAAAGATGGCTTAGATCCTTGCTAGCAACAACTGTGTACCAGATATGGAGGGACAAGTTTATTATGAGAAGAAGTCAGAATATGAGCAAGCCTGCTTCTACATTGATTAAATATATTAGGTTTGTAAATTGTGCAACAGTTTATGCGTCTGTAGATGATCTGGTAAATCTCATGAGATAGTCTGGGCAAAATATCACCTTGTTTTCAGTGGGACCTCTATATTGGAAAACTACATTGTTTCCATTATGAGAGTAGGATTCACACACTTTGCACAGGACAACCACAATGTAAATATCAATTGGACACAACACCACACCATCATGCAAGGACAAGAGCTTTAGTTTCAAAACTAAGTGCATAGTATATGCACCCCATCATGCTCAGGTGAGCAAGTGAAACATAGTAGAAGCAGAACTTACATATTGCTGCAAAGAAGTGCCCCAAACTGTGATAAAGGCAGCGATGAAACCTTTAGCATTTAAACTGACATCGGTAACAGGGCGGACACCAACGCCTACAAGAACGAGTCCTATGCTAAGCTTTGTGTCTCTGGAGTGACGAACTTTGTCAAACACTATCTCCAACAAGCAGGATACAGGAATCATGCTTAACTCTGCAATCTAAGAAGAAATATGAGTGATTGACTCTGAATCGAATCACTTCAAGAAGGGAAAAACTGAGAGCAATAGACTTATACCTGATAGAATCCCACTGAATTCCACATGAGACTAACATTCATTCCGACAATGGAGAAGTTTGCAAATATGACAAATTTCAGCAGGTCGGAAAATGGTAAATGAGAAGCTTGGATATAATGAAGCCATCTAAGGACAGCTGTCATTATAGTTGTGGCAACAAAGTGCAAGCCGGACAAACTAGTAGCTGCAAAATGCATAACAAAACTTTTTAGAATTTCCTTTAAATTCAAGTATATTCCATACAAAAATTAGCTACCTAGGCTATGTCAGGTATATAGAGAATGAGGTCATCTACACTGAGAAGCCCTTACAACCATCACGGCAACCACGTAGCTATTGTAATCCCACCAGGAGTGGGAGACGATCAGGTCAAAAATAAAGATTGCATAGTCCATATAGCTGATGGTTAATTAGTAGAGACTCTTAAAGAGGTTGTGACAAGCTAAACCCCGAAACCTATCTTGACCATGCAAAGCCACTTCGAAAGTGGACTACCAGCAGAAATAAAAGGAACCGTCACCAACACTAAACCGGAAAGGAAGGGATGCAAGAACTAAGTATATGTTTAGCAAGTTTCCCTGCCTATGCTTCCTCTCTTGTCTCTATTCTCAACCATCCTAGAGAGGAAGGAGAGGGAGAACCAAGAGCCTAATAATTTGCCTACTTATTTATGTGCTGCAAAATATGAGTATACCCAATGCATAGGAAATCAATAATAGTGCAAACAGAACATGAATGCTGTGTGGAAAAGTAGGTCATCGAAGGAATTCCCTAATTGCAGTTTTACGATTAAAAAAATGAATGCTACGCAGAAAAGTATGTGACACCAAAGGAATCCCGTAGCGGCTTCCCTTTACACATATATAGTCTGTGAATGACATGGAGACATAGGGAGGAGTTCAAAGCCTCCCTAATGACTTCAAAGTTGTACAATTAAGTAGATTCAGTCTCGACAAATTCCTGTATTTACTGACTAAATTATTGATTTACAAATGGATGACAAAATTTTCCTTGTTTCTTACAATCCATTTACTACATAGGAATAGAATCGATCCAGATGTTTACCAAAACTGAAGCCATACGTAGTCATCAAAGCTTTGTTGACCATAATAATGCCCACCGATGCAACAACATTGAACATCCAAGCAGCCGCATCGACAGCAGCTTTCCTTTCTGCTTTGCTAGCTGGAGCCATCTCTATTTAATTCTCTACAAAGTTCAATGCTCACCCAGCCCCTTTTTGCTACTCAATGCAAAGCATTCTACGTATAGAAACAAGCCTTTTACATGCTTTAAGAACAAATTCTCTGCAAATACACCCCCAAAACAAAACCCAAAAAAAAAAAAGAAAATAGAATGAGAGACAAATGAAACAAACAGTGACTAGAAATAATCAAAAGACATAGAAGAATACACATAAAGGGCAGAAAGAGGCCACTATACAAAGGCACTAGAAGAACATGCTCGACAAACCAAAGCTTTTAGGATATGAAAGGAAAGACAAGAATTAGCAGGGAAAGCCTAGTTTACATGGTTAGCCTGCCATGCAACACAAGAAGCCCGGTCACGCAGCTGGAAACTATAGAACACTTTCAAAGGGAGAAAACAGAAAACAGCCAGTAAAAACAAAACATTACTAGACAAGGGACTCTAGCCTGTTTAAAGCGGCAGCAGAATATAAGGAATTAAAGAAAAAACCATCAACATCCAACCACCACATCATGAAACCAAAGGAACTCAACGGACTGACACGCTCAGAACACAATACCAGAACATGTACCAAATCACAGCCACATTGGCCCAGACATCAAAAGCAAAGCCCAATTTCCCACGTACAAGATGAAATCAAATCAAACCAAACCAAATGTTACCTAACAGTCCTGCCTAAGACAGAGATCGAAAAAGCTGGCCAAACCAAAATCAGACCACAATGGCAATGCCCCAATGGAGAGGAAAACGTAGAAGGGTTGGGGCGGTCACCTTACGTAAGTAATAACTCATTTACAGGGCACTTTGACTTCCTATATCCCAATACACGCCTTGATCAGATCATCAGACTTCCCTTGGATTAGTATCACCCAAACATTTCTTGCTGGGTTCATTCTTCCCAAACTCAATGGCTCAGTTGACCAAATTATCCTGCTGCCAGTATAAAATAGCGTAAGTACATCTCTAAGATCCTACTGGTATCAACTTCTAATTCTAATTTCCCACACCATATAAGCTATCCAATCTCTCAATAGTAAGACAACGATGAAGTTTGTAAAAAGAATCACCCAAAAAAAGACATTTCCCTGTTGGCAATTCTCCAAGATTAAAACAACAGACACAAATCCTAGCTCAAATCTAATTTTTCCATCAATATGGATTTCCAAAGCTACAGCAGATTCTTAATGGGATAGGCTATAAATGAAAACACAAGAACATCGATGTAATGTTTGGGTGGATATAACGTAACTAACTTTGTAATATAACTTTGATTACATAGTTTGTGGTGATCATGATTACCAGGTAATCTTTTGATTAGAATAGTCACATACAACCAAACATGGCAATCATGATTACATAGTCTGTGGCAATCATTTGACTAGGATAGTCACATACAATCAAACATGGTAAGAGGAACACAATTACAAAGTTGTTGACATTATAAAGCTGATTACATCCCACCAAATATGCCATAGAAGTCATATGTGAACAGAAATCCAGTTATTCAGTCGCAAAGAAAAGCTGAAAAGAACTGCAAACTAGCCTACAGAACATCACAATGCTTTGTCACAGAATGCTCAATAAGACTCAGCTCAATTAATTCGAACCCCTAAAAGCTCAAACTTTTATCGTTCTTTTTGCTGACAAAACTCAAAATTGCAATGCAATATTCCAGACAACTACTAACATAGCTAGAAAAATCCAATTGTACCCATTTCAAACTATCGAATTTTAGCTGCAACCGCAAGTCACTGTCGTAATTGCACAATTCAATCACCAAGCATAAACTGCTACACGTGACAATTAGAAACCCCAACTTACCTAAGACGAGAGCTAGATAGCTGAAATGCTTCCCAAAGCAAAGAAAACACTGTAGGTTTACAAAAGTGACACAATGGCGTAGGTAGAAGGTGATGAAGCTCAAACAGATTATTGGTGCTTCCAGGTTGATTGAATGAATGACCAGTTCGATCTTAATTTCTCTCTCTTCAAAGCAGAGTCGACGAGAGATAAAGTATGAGAGTCAGTGAACGAATGTACAAATGAAATAAGACGCAGTGGAGCTCTATCTCGCACGAATTAGACGTCAGTCATGCTTTCCATGCTAGCCGGAGGCCCTGTTCCGTTGGGCCACCCTCTAAATTTTTGCCCAACTATATTCAAGGGATTAAAGGCATATTCTTTTTGTTAGTAAATTAAAATTGATAAATAAATGAAGTTAATTAAAATATATTGAAGTGGATTAGAATTGGAATTTTTTGTTAGAGTTCATTGAAACAGGTTAAAATATATCGAAGTGGATTGAAGTTGGTATATTTTTACATTATGGGTTGAAGTTGAGAAGAAAATTTTGAAGGAGGTGGGTTGAAATTGGTTGAAGTTGGTTGAAGTTGATTGAAATTGGTATTTTTTATTGAAGTGAGTTAAAGTTGGTTGAAGCGGATTTAAATAGGTTGAAGTTCGTTGAAATTGATAAATTAGAAATAACCAACGAAAAGAACATGCCCTAAATGTGAAAAGAGTTGAAAGTCAAAAAAGTGTTTATCCTATTTTATTTTATTTTTTAAAACATATGGGTTTTGTTTTTTCCCTAGTATATGACCTGAAATTGAATGCACATCCAACACCTTTACGTATCCAAAATTTGAGGTGCGCAAATTGATGTGAATAATGCAAGAGCAAGTGATGGGAATAATGTTCCTAAGAGTAATTCTAGTTTTTATTTAGGCAGTTAACTCTTTTTGCTTATGTAATAATGCCTATTTTCTAGTCATTATTGACGATATCATGCATTGCGTAGAATAATCATTTGAAAAAGTTGACACAGTTAGAAGAACAACCAATAAGGCGGCATGTAGAACAGTTCAATGGAGCCTTGATGATTAATACAGTTCTCCTTTGGATAAACATCATTTGCCTTAAAATACTATTAGAGGACATAATTGTTGATGACTAACCAATGTGGCTTTATGTAAGGAGTTGTAAGAAGATGTAAGGAGCTGTAAGGAGGTGTAAGGATGGAGGTAAGGAGTTGTTGAATTGTTGAAGAGTTGTATAGTATAATTTGTTTTACAATGAACGTTTTGGACGAAAAATAATAATATTAAAATAATATACTTATCAAAATAAACAATTAATTAAGTTAATTACACAACAATAAAATATATTAATTCCTATAAATTTTGTGAATAAAATTTCGTCCAAGATTTTTTATCTAAATATTAGTTTGATCGAATAAGTAAAGTATAATAAAAAAAAATAAACTTTTTTGACAAAATTCAATACAACTCTTCAAATAAATTTCTATTTTAAGTAAATAATTTTAAATATAAATAAATGTGTGGTCATCTATAATAATATATATTTCATGTCGAAACTCAAATGTAATTTACGTCGTTATATTATGTTTTTATGTTTATGTAAATGTTGTGTTCATACGATATTTATAAATTTTGTATATTGATAGTATCATTAAAAAAATATACATATTTCTGTAACTAAAATAAATAAATATTATAGAAAATCTATGAGATGTGAGGAGATGTAAGAAAATGTAAGAAGATATAAGGAGCTGTAAGAAAATATAAGAAATTGTAAAGAGATGTAAACTCTTAACTAAATCATAAAAGATGCGAAATAAAACAGGACCGTATTTTTCATTCGAATGAATAAAAGTCATGAGATTCACTCCAATTTGTCGCCACCTTCCAAAAGACCGTCTTTTTTAGTGTGGGAAAATTACCATCAAGTGTTGTTTAAGTTTTTATATTAACAGTTTCTACTAAGTGGTGTTGTTTTTGGGAGACAAGATGTCAGGATGCTTTTGTGCTGGCAATGTTTATCCCACTCACATTACTACTTTACCGTTATACTCAGAGGTTGTTTTTGTGCTGACATTTTATCTCACGCATATTACTCCTACTCAAAGGAAGAGCATGTGGGAGGGAAGAAGGGCTATTAGTACTGCACAAGTAAGGGGCCTCCATTCATCTGTGTCTCTCTCTCTATCTATCGTTGTGTTCTTTATTTGTTAACTTATTTCAATTTATAACATGTATTGTCCAACACAGTTTACTCCTCTGTCATTATTTTGCTTGTGGTTGCAGGGACATCATTTATCTCTCTCTAGGTGTTTTTTTCTCTCTGAATTTTGCGAAGATAGGAAGATTGTCTTGCTGTGACCAAAAAGGGTTGAAGAAAGGGTCATGGACTCCTGAAGAAAATGAAATTCTTGTCAACTACATCAACGAACATGGCCAGGGTAACTGACAATCTCTCCCTAAGCGAGCAAGTTCTGTCTCTCTCTCAATTTCCTTTGCTTC